>CAJVGC010000060.1:65563668-66061157 GCA_910822075.1 Senecio squalidus
TTATTTCCGATCGTGATGCTCGTTTCACCTCACGATTTTGGAAGACATTCCAGACTGCTATGGGTACAAGGTTAGATATGAGTACCGCCTATCATCCTCAGACCGATGGTCAGAGTGAGAGAACTATTCAGACCTTGGAAGATATGCTACGAGCTTGCGCAATTGATTTTGGTGGTAGTTGGGACGTTCATTTGCCGTTGATTGAGTTCTCGTACAACAACAGCTATCACACGAGTATCAAGTGTGCACCTTTTGAAGCTTTGTATGGCCGCAAGTGTCGATCGCCTGTATGTTGGGCAGAAATTGGAGATAGTCAGATTTCTGGTCCGGAGATTATACAAGAGACCACTGACAAGATCTTCAAGATCAAGGAACGATTAGTTACTGCCAGAGATCGACAGAAAAAGTATGCTGATAAGCGCAGGAAGCCTCTTGAGTATATGGTATTATTGAAGGTATCTCCATGGAAAGGGGTTGTCCGATTCGTGAAGCGCAGCAAGCTGAGTCCGAGATACACGGGTCCATTCAAGATTTTAGCCCGCATTGGCCCAGCTGCGTATCGATTAGATTTGCCGGCAGAACTGAGCAGCGTACATAATGTATTTCATGTATCTCAGTTGAAGAAATGCCTGGTTGACGAGACGTTATTAGTTCCGCTTGAGAAACTCCAGATTGATGGTAAGCTTCATTTCGTTGAGGAACCGATCGAGATCGTTGCTAGTGATGTTAAGCGTCTGCGACGAAGTAAGATCCCGATTGTCAAGGTTCGTTGGAATTCCCGTTTTGGAGCTGAGTTCACGTGGGAACGCGAAGATGAAATTCTGCGGAAGTATCCTCACCTTTCCCCCGGAAGTAGTACCAGGTGATAATTTCGAGGACGAAATTTCTTTTTACTTGGGGAGACTGTGACATTCGCGAATTTCTAGGTATAATTCTATCGTCTCGTATTCGTTTTATTTATTTATGTTCGTGTTTTGGACCCTATTGTATTCCTTTTATGTTTTATCGTATTCGTATTTTATGAGTATTGTATTCGTATTTCCCGTATTTATTAAGTATCGTATTTGTATTTTATGTAATTCGGATCTTTATGTCGGGAACGTATAGTCTTAAGTGCCTTTAGTATAAGTCTAGTATGCTCTTATGATAAGTTTAGGGGAATTATGCCTTAATTATACGATTAAGATTAACGTTTAAAAAGTATTTCATTTTTAGTCTTTTCGGAAATTTTATTACAAAACTAGTCCTATGGGAGAAATTCTATTACAATTTTAGTCCTTTTCAGATTTTTATTACAAAAATCGTCCTCCACCTAATTTTGTCTTATCTATACCAACTTTTTTGTCTTTATTCATCATCACCTACACACTCTCTCTCTCTCTCTAGAATTCACCTACAAACCTCCTCCTTCTCTCTACTTTTTCCGGCGATCTAACCGTTGAATTCCAAATCCGAGACCAGATTATTGTTCACCATCATCATCTCTATCTATCCTCCGAATTTCGTTACGATCGGGTAAGTATTTCTCCAATTTGGTTTTAAACCTTGTTATTTTGATTTAAACCCGAAAATACCATTTTTCACCATCAAAACTCGAATTTTATTTAAGATTATTATTCCTAAATGTATTCTGGACATAGGGTTTTGATTATGGATCATTTGGACACTTAAAACACTCAGAAATCGATTTCCGAATGCTATTTTTCGTAAAAACCCAGTTACGTCACGTAACTGTGGTTACGTTCACGTAACTCAGCCTAATATTCACGTAATTGTGCCCTTATGTCACGTAATTGTGTACTGATCACGTAACTTCGTTATTACGCACGTAATTATGCTTGCTGATCACGTAATTGCTTTTATGTTCACGTAATTCTTGCCTTATGCACGTAACAAGCTTCTTGTTCACGTAATACTTCACAAACACGTAACTCTTCACGTAATTGTCTTGTTGAACACGTATTTGATTGATCTTCACGTAATTAGCCTCATAAATCACGTAATTAGCCCCTTGTGCACGTAATTGATTTGTGTGATCCGTAACACTTCACGAAATACTTGCAAGTCACGTATTTAACACCTCTTGACCCGTAACTCTTGTATAACACGTAACTTGATACTTACGTGACTTGTAGTGCACGTAAGTATGAGGATCACGTATCTAGTCTGTTGACTTTCCGAAACGTTTGTATTCTGTTATATCGATATTCCTTTTGGTCATATTAAACCCGTATAAAACGTTAATCATTAAGGCATAACCCTACTAGACTTAGAGATACTTAGACATGTTTATTTACGTGATGTATAGGGCACTTAGACGTTGGAGCCTGACGGTATTATAGTATTTCCCGACATATCGTGATTTGGATTGCTTTGCTATTCTGTGAGTTATTCGCTGCCCTTTTTACCCTTTTACATTTTTGGGCATGATTAGCGTTATATAAATGTATTTTTATGGTATATTATGTAATATGAGTATGTATTATGGTATGTATTTTGGATATGAATGCTTTAGATGATCTCACCCAAACTTGTACCGCCTTTGTGGTAGTACAAGGCCCCGTATACACACCTGTTAGCTTTTAGCCGCCGGTTGTATATATAGCGCTATATGGGTCTAACAAACCCTCATTTCTAACACGATGGATGATGGATGCGCCCTGTCCGTGTTAGTAATGTTATGACCGTTTATTGTTATCGAGGATAACCTAGTTTGAGACACTAGGTGGGGTTAGTTGCCAGTATTGTTGAGGTTCAGGTGTATCGTATGTTCCTAGAGCTGATATTCTATCCAGTATGGTATTTATTTTATGGTATGATTATGATATTTTATGAAATGATTATGGTATTTTATGGTATAAGTATGAGTATTTTATCAAAAGGTTTTGTAAACCTCACGTATATCTTGAAAAATCATTTTCAAATGACTTATCTTCAAATCATAACATTTTTGGGTCAAAACGTATTGAAACTCTTATCCTATTATGTTTTTATTTACTACTGCGAATAATTCACCAACTTTATGTTGACGTCGTATTTTAACGCTTTTCAGGGATTTGAGGTTACTCTATTTTGATGCTATGCTTGCTTGGCTACGTGGATCTTTTGCATGGAATTTGTTTTGCTTTATTTAATTCCTTAGTATCCCAAACTCTGTAGCCATATTTTGATATTATTCGGATGACTGTAATAACGTATTTTACTTCAAACTCTTTTATCTATGTTGATTATGTATGGATTACTTATGTTTGATGTAACCTTTGAATCTCTGATACCGTATACACTGTACACCTCGGTTCCGCCATTTATGCGGGGTGTGACAGTAGCACGCTGTATTGACTGCTTCGGCCCAGAAAGAAACTGGCAGTTTAGAATCCGAAAGCATCGTACGAGCCGCTTCGATGAGAGTTCTATTTTTCCTTTCTGCAATCCCATTTTGCTGCGGAGTTCTAGGAGCGCTGTATTGATGAGAAATACCCTTCGATAAGCAAAACAGCTCCATAGTATTGTTCTTGAACTTCGTGCCATTGTCACTCCGAATCGACCTGACCTTTAACTCGAGAAGGGTTTCTAGTCGAAGAAGGAGAAACTTTAGTCGTTCAGCTGTTTCATCCTTCTTCGCTAGGAAGAAAACCCATGAGAATCTCGAGTAGTCATCAGTGACCACCAAACAATACGATTTGCCTCCCTTACTCTTTACACTTACAGGACCGAAGAGATCCATATGAAGTAATTCCAGTGGAGCTCTGATACCACTTGTCGGTCCTCTAATCCGAGACCCCTTTGAACCCTAAAACTATATTGGATGCGGAATGACTAATATATAGGTTTATATGGTGAAGAACAGTTGATATAACCAAATGAATGATTCTATTAAGCTTACGTGTTTGATTACAACCACGAATAGAACCTAAACAATCGATTACAAGACTTTAACACACAAGAACACTTAGTTACGTGATCTAGGGTTAGCTCACGTACCTATTCTCGATATGAATGCTCTGACAACTTTCAACAACAACATTTATGATCCCGAGGCTGCTATTTATAGGCAGCACGAAACCCTAGAAGAGTTGCGCACGTAACTGTCTGGGAGACAGTTACGCGCGTAACTCCCTAGTTACGTGACCGTAACTTAGTTACGCGAGGGTAACTGTTAGTTACCCTCCGTAACTCACGTAAATGCGTATTGGACTTTACAACTCGATCTAATTACATTCTAACTCGACGACACATTCTAATGAATACAACTACAGACAATAATGTTCCAACACTTTCATTTGTAACCGATGTAACAAACCATGTTAACAATTTGCAATTATTATGTATACTTTCGTTTCAATTTGAATTGAAGTCGCATTAGATGTGCATTAGCATTGGATTTAGCATTGACATGGGTTTCACAATAATATTTGGTATTGATAGTCTCCGTTTGCATTGGTTTTGGAATGGAAATAGTAAACACTATATTCTCTTATATGCATTAACATTGGATTTAGCATTGATCGTACAGGTCCGTAGGAGTCTTTCGCCATCAACAATCAAGCTTCGATCCGCTTCGCAATTTGGGTTTTAGATTTTGTTTGGCAAGCTCCTAATTTTGTATCGTGAGCTTGAGGCAGAGTATTATAAAATTAATTAGGTCATTTAGTTCATTAGTTTAGTTTGACCAGTTATTAGCTTTTACGGTTTCCACTTTTTTGTATTTAATCACTCTTTTGTATTTGGTTTTATTAACGGTTTGCAATATAGTTCCGTTTGTAGTTTTGTTTTGTTCTTTGATTTTGTACTTTTATTTCAACATCAACAACTGAATGGAATAATTAGTCATATGAAAGTGTGTTTTTTTTTTCTTGTTTATTAGTTATAAACAGGTTTAAGGCATATTGACATCATTTCTCATGAATTTAATTTCACTTAAAGAAAAGAATTATCTTATAAATTTAGCATTTTTAGTCATTGAGGAACTTGTACATACATGTGTAAATATGTTATTTTTTGCGATAAATGACTTATTTAAACTACTAAATATACTCGGCATGACACCTTGTATAGAAACCGAAAATTAAACACCTACCTTTTTAGTAAAAGTTTATCAAATTTTAAATTCTTCGTAAACATATATGTAATTAAAAAGTGTTTCCAAAACATTTATAAGTTTTTTAAAATTATGACACGTTTTAAAATTGAACAAAACTATCATCAAAATAAGAGGTATAAGGTTCCATTTTCACTTGTCTTTTTATTGCTGAGATAGTTACAGACTCAATAAGACATTTATGAAAACAATTGTTTATAGATGTTTGCTACTTGTGGTGAATGTATGTTTAGGCCTATTAAATCCTATTTGTGGGCTTATTATTATTGCGGCGAAGTCCTTTATGTTTAGGACACATAAGTTCATAACTAACTCATCTATGAAGTTTCTCGATTGCCTTAAGAATTAATGTGCATGAAAATGATAAGTACACTAAAGTCCTCTTTGTGAGTTCATTTGTAAATGGTCTCGAATTATTTCTCATAATTGTAAGAAAAAGATCTTGAAGTTGACAAGTTTCGATGTTAAACATTGAAATTATATGTATAAAAGGTGTTAACTCTACGCCAATTCTCATGGTAAAGTTAGTTTCCACACTCAATTAGTTTGATGAAATTTGATACATGACATTAGCATCCCCTAATGAACCACCAGTTCTAGCTAAATTATTAAAAATGTGAGATCTCTTTTCCTAATTACCTTTACTTTTCCACAATTTAGTTTCTATTCACTATTAGCTTCTATTAGCTTCTATTAGCTGAAGTTTCTAATTTGGGTTTTTATATTTATATTTAAATTCATGTCCATTCCATGTTATGGGTTTTGAGTATGAAAACATGTTTTATTTTACAAACCGCTAACGAGATAATGCATGGAAGTGAAAACATACCAGTTGAGTTTATATGGTTGTCCAATGCCTCATTGTCAAAGGATCCAAACATCATTATCTTCGTTAGACTGCATTGGTGTTAAGCCATACCGGGAAAAGGTACCTTGCCTTGTAAAAAATGTTCCATCGTACTAGCACATACATGGAGAAACAAAGAATGAACACCTCAGACGTTGATCCTTGGATTAAGATAGATACGCGGCCTAAAGAAATTAGCCAGCCGAGGAAGGCTTTGAATCTGAGTATACTAACATTCCCTTACTTTTATTTATGTTCAAGAGTTCGTGTACACGACCCAAGCTTTGATGTTAGATTTGGTTGCCTTAGGCTCGAGTAAATTTCGAGTAAATGAATGTATCACACAACTCCATTAGCTATTTTTCAGTTTGTACGCTTCTCATATAGTTACTTATCTATCATTAGAGTATAAATAAGTGGTAGCTATGTAACATGGTTGAAGTTACTACACATGAAAAATCTTACATTATACGTATTAAAAATATCCCTTAATGATCAATGTTAACTTCGTGGGCTGTGCTCCGCACAGCCTTAAAGCCTACCTAGTATATATATATAAAGATTAAGATATTTGCCAAATCATGTGCGTGAAGTACATCAATCCATGAGTTGCGGTCGTCTTACTTCCTATCTTCTCTTTAATTTATTGGCAAAAAGATAAGTCCTTGGGATAGAAATTTTCACAAATTAGTCTTTTTTTCACAAATTAGTCTCTTTTTTTTCTTGTGTTGTCAAAATAAGCATATGTTATATTGATGAAGGATGGGGACCCCTTGAGATAACATTGGTGAGGAGTACACTCATGATTGTAACATCGGTATATAATATCATTGAATATTGTATACCAAACCCCTTACCCTTGCCACAGAAAGAGGTTCGTTGTATACCTAACTCCGAACCCCAGCCACAAAATCTCAATATCCCAAAAGAATTGCGTGATAATGGAAAATCATCATCAACCGTGGTCGATATCTATCCGAAGTCACTACAAGAAAAATAGGTTTTAGTGACGAAAAAAAGTGTTGACTAAACTGTTGGTGACTAAATTTGGTCACCAATAACCTTATTTAGTTACCATTAAAAAAAGTGGTCGCTAAATTTGGTGACTAAACTGTTGGTATTTGAATGATTTTAGCAAATATGTATTCGTAAATGTGTGAGCCTACGGGAACGCATATATCGACATTTAGATACTACCTAACGCTTTAAAGTTATTAATTTTGTTTTTTTTTTTTTTTTTTGAACGGCTATATTAGTGATTCGGGACCACTGTGACATCCAATTGGGCAGTATGCAACCTACGAATCTTACACCAAAGTTAGTTATCTCCTAATATTCATACCCAAGAGGAAGACTCGAACCTGAGACCTCCCCTAGGGCGAACCATCTCCTACCAATAAGTTAAACCCCCATTGGCTTTAAAGTTATTAATTATTATTTAATGGTTAAATGTTAATAATTAAAAACTAGAAAGGTTTATTTTTTAAGTTAAATATTAACTTGACAATCAAGTTTAGCCTACACTATAAATAAACTTTATAGATTAGGGTAAAGGTGATCTTAACATTACATCAAAAACTCCTTCCCTCTCCTTTGGTGATTCTCGGCCGAACACAACACAACAAGTTGTGTTTCGATTTTTTGTTTCCAAGCAAAGAAGAAGATTATCAATTGGTTGATTGAATAATAGCCAGTACTAGCATACAAGAGTATTGCTAAAGAATGTGTCGCATACGTAACTGTGGAATTAATTTTATACTTAGATCTATAACTTTCTTTCTATTAATTTAAAACAAGTTTTTTTTTTAGTGATAGTGTCCTCACAAAAGTCAATCATTAACCTTAATTTAGAACAAAATATATAAACTTTATTCGATAATGATCCTCTTATTTTATCAATACATAAAAGATTTACGGACTCCTCTAGTAAGTGATAAGATAAATAATGATTTGTGTTAAACTATCAAAACTTTACACTTTACTCTTTACACGTAGCATTTTAGTGATGGAATTATAACACGTTTATATTATTGAAGTAAGATATACTATTTTTCTTGTGCAAAGACAGAAGAGGGGCCAACCACTAGAACAAGTTCATGATTAATCTTTGGATTGTTTTTTATCTACCTAAAAAAAAAACTGGACCCGTCCCTTGGTAAGTGGTAACTAACTCCCGACAAATTACCTTTCTGGACACCACATCAAATTTGTTCTTATGTTCAAATTTTAAACAACAATTTATAGATTCACACGGTTTAAACTTTGAATATCTTTTAGCCATCTCTTGTTTTAAACTTTGAATATCTCATCTGACAACCTAACATGGTCAACCACTTTTATCACGGTTTCAGATATATATCAGAGATTAGATTGATAAATATTGCTTCAATTACAAAATTATTTACATTTTTATCCTTTACGGAACTCAAACTTAAAACTACTAGATTATGGACCGACTCACATACCACTAGGCTAAAAGCCATTTGGTTTAAGTAGTTACCTAATAGATTAAACTTAAACGTTAATCTAGAGGTGGATGGCGTATCAAGGGATCTTAATGAACCTCGAACTTTTAAAGCTGCATTAATCAGGGCCTGATTCTGACAAATGGCTTAAGGTTTCGAATATGAAGATACAGTCCATGAAAGACAACGACGTTTAAGATTTGCTTGATCGTCCACCAAATACCAATACGATGGATTGTAAATAGCTCTTTAAGATAAAGACCGACATGGATGGCAATATACACATCTATAAAGCTCGTCTCGTGGCAAAAGGATTTACTCAAGTTTATGGAATAGACTATGAGGAAACCTTTTCCGCAGTGGCAGATATTAGGGATATTAGAATTCTTTTAACCATCGCGGTGTTCTATGACTATGAGATATGGAAAATGAATCTCAAGACAACCCTTCTGAAGACGAAGACGTCTATATGAATCATCCAGAAGGTTTTATTGATCCATTACATCCCAACAAGGCGTGCAAGCTTCAAAACATCCATTTATGGACTTAAGCAAGCATCATGGAGTTGGAATAAAAGATTTGATGAAGAAATTAAAAAGATTGGTTTTGTTCAGAATTTCGATGAGCCATGTGTGTATCAAAAAGCCAATGGGAGAAATGTTACTTTTCTAGTCTTTTATGTAGATGACATATTGCTAATGAGAAACAACATTCCAATGCTTGAAGATGTTGAATCTCATCTTGGAAAGTGTTGTGCCATGAAAGACTTAGGAGAAGCAACAATTATTTTTGGAATCAAGATCTCGAGAGATAGATCTAAGCGGTTGATAGAGTTAAGTCAGAATGAAATAATATGTGTGATATCATCATAGCCAACATTTATTTGGAGGATGTAATAAACAATTTTATTTATGAATGAAATAATATTTGTGATATTCTGTTTTCATTTATTATAATTGGTATCCTATTTAATTTTCATGTTTTATCCTTGAATAATGTTGTATAATATTATTGTAAATATCCGTTGTCGGTTGATCATATGAGAATATGATTGAATTAAGACAATATTTGAGTGTTTAGTCAGCTTGGCTCAGTAACTCTCATGGTATCCATTCTGATGCATACTAGATTATCCCACATGAATTATTACTTATAGATCTTTGTCATTAAGTATAATTCATAAGGTCGGTTATCCTTAGACTTGAGATACAAGTTGCTACTCATGTACATAGTGCAATATTTGATCATATTCAATATTATTCCTGGATAAAGGCTATTTTTGGTAATGTTACGAAATACGATGACTACCAATCGTATTAAATAAAGGATTTGTTCCTTCAGAGACAAGTTGAAGTTAGATACTTACTGCGCCACTCATGGATACTTAAGATGTTTGTCTGGCCAGACCCAAATAAGTCCAAAACTGTCTCGGCTGTATTCGGTAATCTTAAGTGATTCGCGAAATGAGAAACATAAGTTAAAATGGAATGACTTTGATCTATCTCCAAGCTTTATCTAGAGTCCCTGTAACAAAAGGATATAAACTGAACATAGACTCACAGTGACTTTGGCGAAACTTCACTCGTGCATTTATGGGAACATAGATATGTTGTTAGACGTTAATCAATGTCATCATATTTGTTTGAAAATTATTCAAAAGTGGGAGTTGTTGGTATTTGAATGATTTTAGCAAATATGTGTCCATAAATGTGTGAGCCTACGGGAACGCACACATCGACATTAGATACTACCTAACGCTTTAAAGTTATTAATTATTATTTAATAGTTAAATGTTAATAATAAAAATCAAAAGGGTTTATTTTGTAAGTTAAATGTTAACTTGGTGATCAAGTTTAGCTTACACTATAAATAAACTTTATAGATTATAGTAAAGGCGATCTTAACATTAAATCAAAAACTCCTTCCCTCTCCTTCGGTGATTCTCAGCCGAACACATCACAACAAGTTGTGTTTCGGTTTTTGGTTTCCAAGCAAAGAAGAAGATTATCAATTGGTTGATTGAATAAAAGCGGGTACTAGCATACATGAGTATTGCTAAAGAAGGTGTCGCGTACGTAACTGTGGACTAGGTCTTATACTTAGATCTATAGCTTACTTGCTATTAATTCAAGACACAAAGGTACAACTTTAATCCGATTAAATTATTTCTATGTGATCCTATTTTCCGCTGTCATGTATTGTTTGACAATATGATTCGAGTTGTATACCTATATAAACAAAATTAGTGACCAAAAGTAACCTAATTTGATTTGTAATAAAATAAATGACAAACATATGGTGACAAAAAGTGACCACTCAAAATTGGTTATTAACATCATTAGTGACGAAATATTTGGTCACTAATAATATTAGTGACGAAAATTTAAGTCGTCTCTACAGACAATTTTTCTTGTAGTGAGTATTGTAATACTCTTTGTTTTGTCGAGCTCTACCTTGTTACTAACAACATAAAAGGGTTAATATAGACGGAGGGTTACTGTATTTTGTGTTTTTGTTTAATCAAGTTACTCTACTTTTTGTTCATAGCGTTACTGAACTTATGAAAGTGAACTTATAGAAACGTGCCATTTACATTAGTAAACTTATGAAAAAAGCTTCATTTTCATTGGTGAAGATATGAAAAAGTTTTAGGTGATGAAAATGAACGAAAAAAATACGAGAGTAACCTAAGTGAACAAGAACAAGCCTAGTCGACCACAAGAAACAAGATCATGCATATTTGTATAACTAGATCATATTATCAAAGTTAAATATTGATTAGTACAGAGCCAAATACTTGGGTGCAAATGTGCAATAATAGAAGAGATAAAATAAACCAGACACAATCAGAGCTGATTGTTGTCCTTTGGGTAATCTATCCCTTTAATTCTTGAACATGAGAAAAAAAAACATAAGAACTTTTAAAATGTACTAGCAACATATGGGAGCGGTTGGTGAGCCCCGATATGTAGGGTGGGATACCTCTAAATATGTACTAGTAACCTTATTTAACAACGTGACAAATCGTTTTCATCCTTGCAAGTACGACGTGCAATGTTTATCCCACAGAAACAAAATAAAAAAGGTTTTAATAGTGTGTGTCACTTCGAAGAGTTTTTTAGTTACAAGTAACTTTGTTGCGTAATCTTCAAATTAATAACCCATAGAGTCGTTTGCACCATAATGACAAAGCTCAGAAGATTTAAACCCATGACCTCCAAATCGACGGATTCCCCACTTCATGGATGGTAACCTTTTTGTTTTTAATGGGTTGTTATTGTTGGATTAAAATAAGATTGATTCATGTTATTAAAATACCTCCTGATGATCCTGGGATGTTGTTGAACATGTTAGCCATTGATTCCCAAAACGAGATGATCGTATTAGGATGGATTATTGAGAGAAAACACTATGTGTGTTTTAGGGATGAAAGTGGTGGCTAGAATTGACCAACCCTTCTAAGGGTTTATAATGGCCTTTATATACACACTCAAATTAGGAGTTTGTACCACTTTAGTCCTTAGTGTTTAATAAGTGTTTTTATTTAAGCTCTCATAGTTCCGATCACCTAATGGGAAATCTATAGTGTCGTTAAGGTAAATACGTCCATCGAATATTTACTAGACACAGATTTCAGTTAGTGTCAGTCATCATATCAGTAAGGATAAATGATCAATGAGGGTCACAAATAATATGGGTCCAACATTCTCCCACTTGACCGAGTAGATCATTTATCTATGAGTATTAATAAGTCCGTACGAGATAATACTCATTTTGTTTCAAACCGAAATCATAGTTGATAAGTACAGTCGTAGAGAAAAACATCTACTCAGGACCCCCACTAGTCTAACTATGACTCAAATTCAAAACTGAATAAGCAATGATAGACCAACTAAGACAAATTTTGTTATAGTAATGTCCAACACAGTTATGCGCATAAGGTGTAAATAATAGACAAACAAAATCTGAATAAGGAGGAAAAAATTTTCATTAATAAATAATAATGACCAGTAAGTACAACATGCTATTAAATTAAGTCTTTTGTAAGCCCCATATTCGACACGTGTCCTACGAATATATTAGGAGGAAGACCTTTGGTCATCGGTTCCGCTAGCATGTCATGTGTACTTATGTACTCAACACAAAGAGCATTTTCCTCAACCCGTTCGCGTACAAACAGATACTTTGTGTCGAGATACAGCCCAGCGCCAGTCGAACTGTTACTGTTCGAGAAAGTTACAGCAGCTGAGTTATCACAGTAAAGCTTCAATGGTCTAGAGATTGAGTTGACGAGTTTGAGTCCACTGATCAGGTTCCTTAACAACATCCCATGACAGGTTGTATTATAAACGGCAACATATTCAGCCATCATAGTAGACGTTGTGGTCAGTTTCTGTTTATGACTCCGCCAAGAGATTGGTCCGCCAGCTAACATGAAAATATACCCAGAAGTAGATTTATGGTCTTCTTTGCTTTTAGCAAAGTCAGAATCAGAATAACCTACTACTTCCAAGTTGTCACTTCTTCTATAAGTTAATTTGTAGTCTTTGGTCCCTTTCAGATATCGCAGAACCTTTTTAGCCGCTTTCCAGTGTGCTAATCCGGGGTTAGATAAGTAACGCCTGTAGGTCCCAGTGGTCCGATCTACAGGATTAAACCAAACTAATCACGAGGCGGAATCTCGTAATCAGTTATATCACACAAGTAATAATCGAATAAGCAATAATAACAATAAACACAATTACCCGAATTCTGACTATCTTATTAATTGAATCACTCAATTACAACAAGTAGCCTTCACAGAACTCTCTCTCTCTCTCAGTCTGTCTAGAATCATTAACTATTCAGGATTGCTGACCTAAACCTAAACTCAATGTCTCTTTATATAGAGACATGTTCACAGGCTTGGGCCACTAATGGGCTCATGGACTATGCAAAGTCCATTAACACCCATAACAGACTAAATAGCCCACTAATAATACAATGTTATTGGGCCATTACAAACTCAAATAGACTATTACTAAAGACTTAATTAATCTAGAACAACGGTCTACCAGCGATGTAAGCGATATCCGGTCGAGTACAGACCTGAGCGTACATAATGCTCCCAACTACAGATGAGTAAGGTATCATCCTCATTTCAGCCTTCTCAGTCTCAGTGCTCGGAGTTTGATGAGGTCCAAATACGTCCCCTTTAACTACCGGAGCCACAGTGGGTGTGCAGTGCTGCATGTTATAGCGTTCTAGAATACGGTCAATATAAGCCCTTTGGGAAAGACCTAGAACACCATTACGTCTGTCTCGATGTATTTCGATACCTATAACATAAGAGGCATCACCGAGATCTTTCATGTCGAAATTATGCGAAAGCATTCGCTTCGACTCATGTAGCAAATCCAAGTTGTTACTTGCAAGCAGAATATCATCCACATACAAAACAAGGATAATAAAGTTACTCCCACTGATCTTGAGATAAGTGCATTGATCCACTTGATTCTTTAGGAAACCATCAGATTTCACGACTTCATCAAATTTAAGGTACCATTGTCGTGATGCTTGTTTCAACCCATATATCGATTTTTTCAACTTGCAGACCATGTGCTCTTTACCTTCTGGAATAAATCCTTCAGGTTGCTGCATGTATACGTCTTATTGCAAGTCACCATTTAGGAAAGCGGTCTTGACATCCATCTGATGTAACTCTAAATCATAATGAGCTACGAGTGCCATGACGATCCTTAGGGAATCTTTACGAGAGACAGGAGAAAAGGTCTCTTGATAATCAATTCCTTCCTTTTGAGTAAAGCCTTTTGCAACCAGTCTGGCCTTATAGCGTTCGACGTTTCCATTCGGGTCTAATTTGGTTTTGAAGACCCATTTACAACCAATTATTTTGGATCCTTTAGGAAGTGCAACCAATACCCAAACGCCATTATGCTTCATGGAATTGAGCTCTTCAATCATGGCTTCAATCCAATGAGTGGCCTGATCACTATTAATAGCTTCTCGGTAAGAGGTTGGATCAGTAAGTTTCCCAATATTTTCGACTTCAGCCAGATAAGTTTCGAAACCATCAAAATTAGTGTTTCTGCGAGCCCTTGATGATCTCCTGAGCTGAATTACGGGTTCAGTAACAGGAACAAGCAGTTCTTCGGCGTTTAGATTAGGAGGCATAATAGGAGGTTCAACCGGTTCATTAGGAGATCCAGGCATAACGGGAGCAGCGTTGGGTACAAGAGGAGTTATCGGAGGAATCGTAATAACCGACGAGTGGTTTCCCCCCGCTTCTTGTACTTCTTGCAAATCTAAATCAGGATTTGTCGTGCTCCCACTGATCTCTGAATTTTCGAGGAAAGTGGCATGTTGCGTATCTATGATGCGGTTAGAGTGAGAAGGACAGTAAAACCGATAACCTTTTGAGTTCTCGGGATAACCAATAAAGAAACATGTAAGGGTTTTAGAATCCAGTTTCTTTAAGTTGGGGTTATAGACTTTTGCTTCGGCAGGACAGCCCCATACTTTCATATATTTTAGACTCGGTTTCCTACCTGTCCAGATCTCATAAGGAGTTTTAGGGACAGATTTTGATGGAACCCTATTGAGTATATGAACAGTTGTTTTTAAGGCCTCAATCCAAAGAAATTTGGGTAGGTTAGTGTTGGCGAGCATACTTCTCACCATGTCCATTAAAGTTCGGTTTCTCCTTTCAGCAACACCATTCTGTTGAGGAGAACCTGGCATGGTGTATTGGTTAATTATGCCCTGTTCCTTGCAAAAATTATAGAAGGGACCAGGAGCTTGACCAATATCAGTATGTTTACCGTAATACTCACCTCCCCTATCTGATCGGACAACTTTTATCTTATGATCAAGTTGGTTTTCAACCAAAGTTTTATAATCGACAAAAGTTTGTAAGGATTCAGATTTTTCTTTAATCAGATAAAGGTGCATATAACGTGAATAATCGTCAATGAATGTAATAAATGATGTATGTCCTGTTATTGATGCGGGATAGGGGCCACTAATATCAGTATGAATTATTTCCAACAAGTTGGAACATCTGGTGGCTCCTTTCTTATTCCCTTTAGCCATTTTGCCTTTGAGGCATTGAATACATGTTTCAAAATCACTAAAATCAAGAGAGGGTAAGATTCCTTCTTTTACGAGTCGTGTCATGCGATCTCGTGAGATGTGGCCGAGACGTTTATGCCACAATGTGGAGGAATTCTCTGCTTGTTTAGGTGATTTTGTCTTTGTTTTAGTTATGTCATCAATATTAAGAGACAACAAAGACTGTGAGAAATTATGATCTAGTTCTAATTTATACAGTAATCCATCCAAAAAACCACAACCAAATAATTCATTATTAAGAGTAAAAGTGATCCTGCCACAACCATGAGTAATTACATAACCTTCAAGATCAAGTCTAGATATAGATACAAGGTTCCGAGTAATTCTCGGTACATATAAGGTATCTATTAATCTAATACACTTTCCGGTATTCATATGTAAATTTAAAATCCCCATGGCTTCGACATCTAAGAGATCACCATTTCCAACTCCAAGTTTTCTTTGGTCCTTTGGTAGCTTCTGGATTGTAAGGAATCCCTGTAAGGAATTGGTCACATGGACCATAGAACCAGAGTCACCCCACCATGTATTAAATGGAACATCAGTAGTAAAGGAATCAAATACTATGTAAAGAATGTTACCTTTCTTAGCTAGCCAGTCCTTGAATTTAGAGCAATCTTTCTGTCCGTGCCCTTTGGAGCGACAGAATTTGCAGTTAGTATTTGAGGATTTAGGGCCAGAGGTAGCAGCACCATGATTTTGGACTTTATTTTCAGTCTTATTACTGTAGTTACCTTTCCTCTTCTTGAAGTTTGAAGTGGTAGTAAGGTGAACAGCTTCAGGTTGAATGTGCTTAAGACGATCTTCCTCTTGAACGCACATAGCAATATGTTCACTTATCGACCATTTATCTTTCATAGCGTTATAATTCACTTTGAAAGTGTCGAACCGAGCAGGCAAGGAAGTCATTATGAAATGCACAAGAAAATTATCTGAGACTTCCATTTCCAGATTCTTAAGCTTATGAGACATGTCAACCATCTTCATTATGTGTTCACGGACACCATTAGAACCTTCATATTTAAGAGTTAGCATCTGTAGCATTAAACTACTCGCAGTTGCCTTAGACGATCCCTTAAAGTGATCCTCAACAGATGTGAGGTAAGTCTTCACTTTGTCGTTATTAGGGATAGCTCCTCGGATGCTGGGATGAATTGAGTTCTTGACCATCATTAGTGACAGACGATTCGCCCTTTCCCACTTCTCAAAGTCCGCTTTCTGAGCCGCAGTAGACGCTGCAGTAATAGCCGCGGGTTCATCATGGCGAATAGCGTAGTCAATGTCAAGCATTCCCAGAGTTAAGTAAAGTTGATCCTTCCAAGAAGTGAAATTAGCACCAGTAAGTGCCTCAATGCCGAAGTTTGGTATTGTAGTGGAGAATAAGGAGGATTTAGATTTATGATACGAGTCTTAGAAGATTTTATAGTGACAAAGTTAGCTATATAAGGCAGACTAAGTAATGTCCCTTAAGGTAATAGAACTAGAGTAATGTCTAAAATAAGTAGACCTAACAGTAATGTTCCTGAGACTAAGACCATATTAATAATGAAGCCAGTGATAGGTAAGCCTATTAAAAAACACCAAAATAATAAGCTAAAGTAAGGCTCTACTTAGATGTTACATCACCTTTGGGCAGAAATAACTAATATCTAAGTAAAATTATGAGCATAAGGTTTATGCAACACAACGTTTGTCTTTTGACCTTTGGGCAACAAAATAGAACATCGTGTTTTAAGGCATAATAAGAATCCTTTCAAGCACACAAGTATATTAAATCACCTTTGGGCAGAATTAATATCCTACGTGTTTATTATGCTAAAGGAAAAAATGCAATCATAGGAATCACCTTTGACCTTTGGGCAACAAAAGATGAAAACATGAATATTAGTGCATAAGTATAATAAGGTCACATAAAAATAAGGTGACAGAGTTACCACGACAGTAAAGCAGGGGTCAAGGGGCAGCGCCCCTTGCGGGGTCAGCGGGCGGGGGTCGAGGGGAGGCCGCCCTCGCGGGGTTTGGGGCAGCGCCCCAAAACCTAAACGATTTTTTAATACAGTCGGCAAGTTAGGCGACTAATTTTGGGTCAGACGGCAAATAAGGCAACCAGTAAAACTCTAAAAAACCGACCAAATTAGGGTCTGTAGTCATCCGTACGGATGAGATTATATTCGTACGGATAAGTATTGATTCGTACGGATGTAAGTCCAGGTTCGTGCGTATGAACATATTAGGTTCGCACGAAATGATCCTTAGTTCGTGCTAATGAACAAGTCAGGTTCGCACGAATCAAGCAACACATTCGCACGTATGAGACTTCATCCGTACGTATGAACAAATCAGGTTCGCATGAGATAATCTTTGGTTCGTGCTAATGAACAAGTTAGGTTCGCACAAATCAAGAAACTCATTCGCACGTATGAGACTTCATCCGCACGTATGAACAAATCAGGTTCGTACGGATGAGCCTTCATCCGCACAGACGAAGTTCATCGGAAATTAGGGTTGCTGTGGCCGCCGCAGGTCTCAAAAACACCAATTTTCCATCAAAAAACAAAACCGCCGGCCAGATAATTTGCAGAACAATAATAGCAATAGCCAGGCAATAAATAAACATGAACCAATGGATAATCACGAGCCATTGGCTCTGATACCACATGTTGGATTAAAATAAGATTGATTCATGTTATTAAAATACCTCCTGCTGATCCTGGGATGTTGTTGAACATGTTAGCCATTGATTCCCAAAACGAGATGATCGTATTAGGATGGATTATTGAGAGAAAACACTATGTGTGTTTTAGGGATGAAAGTGGTGGCTAGAATTGACCAACCCTTCTAAGGGTTTATAATGGCCTTTATATACACACTCAAATTAGGAGTGTGTACCACTTTAGTCATTGGTGTTTAATAAGTGTTTTTATTTAAGCTCTCATAGTTCCGATCACCTAATGGGAAATCTATAGTGTCGTTAAGGTAAATATGTCCATCGAATATTTACTAGACACAGATTTCAGTTAGTGTCAGTCATCATATCAGTAAGGATAAATGATCAATGAGGGTCACAAATAATATGGGTCCAACAGTTATTGTATGTCAAAGGGATGATAGGATATGAATTCTATTGATGATGAAGAAATATTTGATTGTGAGTTGATGATTACTAGATATTAAAGACTTTTGATTTAGCCTTTAAATTATTTTCTTTTACTGTATGTAGTTATAGCTTAGAGTTTACACTCTTAGTTGAGTAGTCTAGCGCATATATAGGTAGTTTGGTCAAGTTTTGTTTTTCTATTCTTATTTATGGGTGCACTTTTTAGATTTGCTCTTTTTGTTTCAAATTTTTTCTTATATTGTAATATCTAACTTCTTGTTTTTTCGTTATGTATAAAATAAATTTCCATACCGAAAAAAAACAAAAGCAAATAACTACGATTTTAGGTTATAGGTATTTTACCCTAAAACAATTAAAGTTATTTTGTCTTATATGTTTAAAATAATTATGAATTCAAGATAACTTGCTAAAACTTTGTGGAAAAATTGTACAGAAAAACAACCAACTTTGATACATTTGTCATTGTGGCTAACCGTCTTTGTTTTTTTTCAAAAAAAAACATCAACTTTAGATACGTTGTCATTGTGACTATTTTTTACCTTTGACTTCGGTTACCGGTAAAAGTCATGTGTAAAAATCTCAAAAATAAAGTCAAATATAAGAAAAAACCGGCTCCCCGTCAGGATCTATCCGGTAAAAGGTAAAAAAATTGTCACAATGACAACGTGTCTAAAGTTGATGTTTTTTTGTGAAAAACAAAGGTGATCACATACAACGACAATTGAATCAAATTTGATTGTTTTTCCGTGCAATTTTTCTAAACTTTGTAGTACATTGTAATTTTACCTAAACGAATTTAAATTAAATTAACAACACAATTAATGCATAAAAAAAATCAAATAAAGCAGTACCTAAATGTAAAATAAAAATTGATGCATACCCATAAGCTGCCATTTAGCATATTCACAATACAATGGCACTTACATAAATAGGAAATACAATGGTATCTCATTACACATATTACGGTGCTGATGTCCTAGTAATAACAAAAAAAAAAAAGATTGGTTAAGTTTAACCATTCATATTTATTATTAGCCGTTAGATCGGCAAGAACTTAAGAAAAAGGGTCGTTTAAGAAAATAGCTCGACTGTCGCTAATGTTTATGCAATTGCATCGGGGCCCTTTCGAGCAATGAAGAAAAGGAGTAAACGACTCAATTTGGTCTGAAGAAAATGAATCAACTTCAAGTGAGGCGGGTTTAAGCCATAAACTTTTAAATACAACTCACGAGTTATAATTAGTGCGCTCGAAATGCTAACGAGGAAGGTTAAAATCTTGGCGGTAGTCCGAAATTGCTTCTCAACTGACCTCTGGATCCAAACTCTCGGTGTACTTTCATAAACGTAGTTCAATTGTTTCACTGTTTTCCTCAACTTGGTTTCAACATTCATTTTCTCATAGGATCTCCCTATCCCATTAAACAATTTAACAATCTCCTCATCACTCAATTCGCCTTGAATGATTTTCTCCTCACGAAGCAACTTCACATCTTTAGCGTTATCGATGATCCCACACATGAAGTCTACATATTCCGTAACATCAAGACCATACCCGGCTCTAAAACTACTCCTTGCCATTAATTTCTCGTAAGCAACCAAGTTTCTCAGTATGACCTCGGAATCAGCATTAAGAGTGATCAAAGGGAGATAAACAAATCGTTCTTTTCCCTCGACGAAGTTTATGTTTCTAATTCCTTCGTTTCTAGGTGACAAACGAAACTTCACTCCAGCTATTTTTCCAAGTTCTGAAACTGACGGCACCTTAATCTCATCAACCTTTGTTTTCTCATCTATCTCCAGAGACTTTGGTTTTACAAGCTCAACAATTTGAAGAAAAGGTTGAGCTCCAGGTATCAATCTTGCAAATTGGATAGCAGCTTCAAGTAATTCTAGCTTCGCGTCTTTTTGAGATGGATTAATTTTTGGTTTTTTTAAATCTACTTTTATTGAGAGTGGTAATTCATTTTCCACGATAGAATGGTACATATAATCAAGTAGATGGTGAACACGATCAAAATCAATGTTATATTTTGAAAGATGAAACGGTGAGTGTGACTTACAAATTGATCGAAACTTGGATTCCAAGTAATCTTTTTGATCTTGAGCATTTTCGCCTTGTAGGGCTTTTTGGATTTCCATCAACACAAATAGTGGAATTTGGTTCTCTAACATGAAAAGATCTTTCGTTTCTATTGCTAAACCATGATTCGAGTAACCATCTATTTGATCAAGCAAGAACATACCGTCGATAGCAAATAACCATGCTAATGTATCTTCATCACCATGAAGGTATGATTCATAGCAAGCACAAACTATTGGTACGATTGCTTTGACTTTTTCGACTACTTCTAATTGACAGTCACGGATTTTAAGAGGTTTTAGTAACCTTGTCACAGAGGTGAGCTTGGTTTGCTCAATCTTCTTATAGAGCTCGGGCTGAAAGTGGTGGTACGGCCCAAGCCCTACCCGTTGAGGTACGTACGCTTCAAGCTTTTCTGATTTTAGGGTTTTGGGAATTTCTAATATGGAAACCGGAGGTGTATCTATTGGGACTGCAAGTTGTGTTTGTAAGGTTTTGTTGAGTTGATCAACCCATATTTTGTTGCCCGCATTTGGACTCGAAAATGGGTTCAAGGAAGCCATTCGATACACAATAAGATGCGTTCTCAAATGCAGCGATTTAAGCTCACAATTAAACTTGGTTAGTATATGTGCTTCTATTGGTTAACTCTTGCCCTCACTGCTTCAATATGGAAACCGGAAGCTTATTTATATACTCGCTAAGTCTCATAATCATAACATGTATTTAATGTACTAAAATAAATTCAACTTCTAGAAAAAAAAAAATGATTCTCATAATTGGTCAAATTTTAATATTACCCCAATATACAACTAACTTATACTCTTTTCTTTCTAAAAAAAAAAAATTATCAAAATAATAATAAACGATCGAAATAAGATAAACATAATTAAGACAATATTTTATTATTATATTAGCGGGACTCCATGCCTTAAAGGCACTACTCACGCAAGTTACTTTACACTTCAAAAACCTAGTAAAACCTTTTTTTTAAAAAAAAAGTTATTATATTTAACTATCTTTATGTATATACAAACAATAATTATTGGAACGAATAGTGAATATCTTCTTTGGGATAGAAGGAGTATTCAATAACAATATGTAACTCGTATGGTTATAAACAGTCATTTTATTATGTAACGAAAAGTTCTTGTTAATCAATCATTTTTTTCTTTTAATTTGGGAAAAAATTTTAAGGGAATGAAGTATTCATTTTTCTCTAGCTTCCACTTTAAAATTGAACATATCTTTATTCTTTAAGAATATGTAATCATTAAACTGTCTATCAATAAAATATCAAATACACCAACTAAAAACCCTATCAATTGGTTAATAACGAAAATGATGATTTATTTTGTCAGATAATAACTTACTTTTCCTAAATGTTCATTTTATGTAATAAACTTTTTTTTACATTTAGATACCTAAACTCTTTAAAACTTTTAAAATAATCATCGCACTTATTGAAACATTATTTTTCAGCACTAGCTTTAACGGCTGAATTTATATACGTAGAATTTTTGTGATGGAATTATAACACGTTTATATTATTGAAGTAAGATGTACTATTTTTCTTGTGCAAAGACAGAAGAGGGGCCAACCACTAGAACAAGTTCATGATTAATCTTTGGATTGTTTTTGATCTACCTAAAAAAAAAAACCTAACTAACTCGCGACAAATTACCTTTGTGGACAGCAAGTAATGTTTGTTCACATCACATTTGTTCTTATGTTCAAAGTTCAAACAACATTTTATAGATTCACACGTTTTAAACTTTGAATATCTTTTAGCCATCTCGTTTTTTAAACTTTGAATACCTTCTCTGACAACATAACATGGTCAATCACTTTTATCACGGTTTCAGATATATATCAGAGATTGGAAAGACAAATATTACCTCAATTATAAAAATATTCATATTTTTGTCATTTACGGAACTCAAACTCAAAACTACTAGATCATGGACCGACTCACATACCACCAGGCTAAAAGCCATTTAGTTTAAGTAGCTACCTCTCTTATTCAAGGTTGTAAATAACATGAGGCGGGCAGGGACAAGCCTCGAGACATGGCGTTTCTAAGACGTGACAATACCGGAGAATTTTAATATATTTTATAATTTTATATATGTTTTTTCTATTATTAAGTTATATAACATCAATAAATTATAAAAATATCGATGTTTTCCATTTTAATATACGTTTAATCTAAATAGTCATCAATTTACAATCAAATTAAATAAGATTAATAACAATTTTTTTTTTTTTTTTTGATAAAAAGATTTATAAAAAAACTTTAACTATTCTAAAACTTTTTTTTTTCCTTAAATTTTCATAACGCGTTACAAAAAACTCGCGTTACATGATTATTTCGAACCTATAAAGTTTGAGTATCACAAAATACTCAATGAGATAAGAGCATGATGCAATATGTTTCATAACATCTCAAGAGTCAAGTTGTTAAGTTACAAGTCATTAACTTATATTTTATGTAAAGAATTCCCAATTTTTTGGAACTATAACCACCCCAAAAACTGTTTCCAACTGTTATAGACGGAGATCTATGGTGAGTGTGGGTCTTAGCTGATTAAAGTATACATTTAACCGAACAATCTTATTGAACCGTGTAGCAAACAGGCCCATGTGTCTTGATCTGTAGTTGGGTCCAATCTACTCATGAGTTCAAGGAGATAAGAGAGTTGTTCGATCTCAGGCCCATGCCTAAAAGGACCTCCAAGTCCCAAATTTCATTAAGGCCCATGCCTAAAAGGCTACATTCAACAGAATTCGGACCCGGCCCGATCAAATACCCTGGACTATTGATTTAATTACAGCCCAAATGTGGCCCAAAGCTTTTTGCGGGCTGATATACATTTGTTTTTCTTGGATAGATTGGGTAAAAAGACAGGGGCGGATCTAAGTTGAGTCTAGGGGTAGCTATGACTACTCCTCAACTTTCGGCGTAATTTTTTATTTTTACTTTTCTGTTTATATAGTATGAATACCCTTTTTTTAAATATTTGGACACCCCTAAGTCATCTCAATATAAATTTAGTAAAAGAAATAAGTTGAATCATAGATCTAGAAATTAGGAGGTTGAAGACTTGAAGTTGCAGGTGAAAAGAATAAAGAGAGAGGTTGAAGATGATTATAGGAACAAGAAGGAAAAAAAACTAATAAACAAATAAATTATACTAAATTGGTTATTGAAGAAAGAATTTAGTGATTTTAAATAATTTTCATATTTTTAACCTTTTATTCAAGTTTTCGTTATATGAAAGTATTCATTTTTCTTTTTTCTCTTTTTCATTTCAAGTATATAATTAAAAATCTGACATTATAGAAGTATTTTGTGATGTAGTATTATTAGCTTTTGTATATGTCTTAACAATTATTATAATTTGTGATATTTTAGAACGGTTGAATAAACGAGTCGATATGATATAGATTAGATTTCAAGTCAAGTTTCTAAATATTTGTTTTCAAAAACATATAAACACGATGTACTTGTCTTTTCTTTTTATAAAAGGGTGAGGATTACGAAATATTAATGTTTTAAAATAATTTTCCTACATAATAATGTATTTTTCTTATATTCCAAATTTTACAAATCACAGATCAAAACTTGAGATTTAAAACTATGTATCTTATCTTTTAGTCCGCCGTAGCCCCCCTCCCTCTCATATATCGAGTTACCCCGAGCTCTTATAAAAGCCCTCAACTTATGACATCATCATTTATTTTACGGTAAAAAAGATATTTTAGATATATCTCAACTTATGTCTGAGATCCGCTCCTGTTTCAAATACTAATATCTTCTTACTACAAAAAAATTACAAATAAGAACTTCATTTTATTTTATTTCGTATGAGATAAAAACATGAAGCATATACAGTGCAAAGGTAATTTATACATCAAGAGACAGATTGAAGAATCAAAAAATTAAACATATATATATTAACATATTCATGCCTAGCTGATGCTGGTGCTGCCACCACCAAAGCGCCTCGGACAACCATAGAACTCGCAAAACGAATACAATACCAGCAGCAACAGCAGCAAAACAGTTAACAGATGAGTAATGACCTTCCACAAAGAAAACAACCTCTTTTTGGTGAACTTAAATATCTTAACGATCGGCCTATTCTTGTAGTAGCTATTAATCTTCGCAACAATCATGTTTCTAGAATTTCTGGTTCCTTTATTCATCCCATTGAATAATTCAGCAATCCTATCGTTTGTTAGTTCACCTTTAATGATTCCTTTATGCTTTAACAATCTTACATCCTCAACGTTATCGATGATTCCACTTATGAGATCAACGAAGAGTGAAATTGAAAGGCTAGAATCTGAATAATTCATAGCGGTTTCGTAGGCTACCAAGTTTCTTAATACTACTTCTGTATTGACATCTAGGGTTATCAAAGGCAAGTATAAAGTGGCTTCTTCTTCGACAAACTTTATTCCCCTTATACCCTCGCTTGTAGACCTAAATGTTATACCTGCATAGTAATGAAGGGACGACACGGATGGTATTTTAATCTCAACCACCTTAGGACCTTCATATTTGCCAGGATCCTTGACGGTTTTTAGGCCTAAAATGGTTAATATTTTATCCCATGGCATGTCTTGAATAACTTGGACCGGCTTCAGGATTTTTCTACCAATCCCAAACTTCATGGCAACTTTCGTTATTGCACTAATATTATCGCAAGCAGAATTCATATCCTCTTCAGCGACCTCTATTTCCTCAGATGACGCAGTTTGGCTTTCTACTCTCTCTTCATCCTGAGGAGTACTTTCGATTTCAGGAAAACCATTGTTGATCACCAAATGGTACATGAGGTCCAATAGATGCAAGTGGCTTATTTCATTTAAAGAACATGACGAAGTTGATGACAATTCGAGAGGACAGTTTTCTCGACAAAAACGCTCCATCATGAAAAGCAACTCAGATTCATGGTCATCTTTTTCAAACGAAATGTTTTTCAATGTTCTAGAAATTACACTCAATACAACAAAGGGGATTTGGTTCTCTACCAACATTAGGTCCCTAGAAAGAATTGTGTCTCGTGCCACTATTTTACCTTCGGGATCAACAAAGTAATCTTGTAAAACATTAAGCAAGAACATACCATCTATGGTCATAATCCAAGATAACGTAATGTCATCAAAATCTAAGTAGTTATGGTAGCAACCTCGAACAACAGGGTCTAGTTCTACGAGTTTTTTAATCAATAGTTCCCGAAACATAATACATCCTTGACGAGAATGGCTTTGGTCAAAAAATGACTTGGCACAAGCAATCTTGTACCTTTCCATATGATATAAATGTGGATTCATGTGGTGATATGGACCTAAAGCAATCACATGAGGAAGATAGGCCTCGGGTTTGAAGACGGTAATCGATCTCGGAATATTGAAAACACATATAGGGTTTTCATCAGAAATGTCAATTGTGACTTCTCTGATAAATTTCTTGCTAATTTGATCAACCCATCTTTGTTCTGTGGAGGCCGAAGAGAAATTGATGGCTAAGTCCATGATTGGTTTTAGTCGATATAATTTTTGAGATAGTTACATGTAATCTTATGTCCAATTTATAGGCTTAGAGTCTAGTAAACCAAATATTTTAGATACAATTATATGACTTTATGACCATTTATAGTACGTCTTTGACATTTTCAAATATTGCCTAATTTCCAAAAATGGATAAAAATGTTCTACGTATGCTTTAGTTGTATTTTTCGTACATTTGTCATATGTGCTAATTAATTTTTTTTTTTTTTGAACCGACAATATTAATAATTCGGTGTCACAGTAAATTCAATTGGGCAGTATGCGACCCACGAATCTTACATCAAAGTTAGTTACATATCTCCTAATATTCACTTAAGGAGGAAAATCCAGAGGGAGACTCGAACTCAAAACTTTCCCTAAAAAACATAATCTTGGTAATTCTACCAATGTAACAACCTCTATTGACATATCTATTGACATATGTAGTAATTAAATAGGTTTGGCAAGTGATGTATATGGTTCAATTGTATATTTAATAGGATGCATTGTATTATATATAGACGTAGAGTATACATACTAAAATTATTAAATAATAAAATAACAAGAAAAAGAGTCCCATAATTCTCTTCAAATTTTATCATCAATTTTATTATTAAGTAAAACCAAGTGTAATAATAATATTGATAACAATTTGTTTTGATAAGAATATTGGAAAACAAAATCCTACGACTTTTTAAAGTCAATGGTGATTATCATTTGGTGTATTATTTGTGGCAAATTTCATGTCAAAATGTGACTACAAAATTCTTGACCTACTATAGCTATACAACTTGAGTTATATTATCAAACAATATATAGTAGCGAAAAAACAAAGTAATATAGGAATAATTAAATCGGATTAAAGTCATACTTTTATGCCTTTAATTAATAGGAAATAAGCGATAGATCTAACTGTAAGATCTATTCCACGCTTACGTACGCGACACCTTCTTTAGCAACAGACTTGTATATACTAGTACACATTCATAATGTTACAACCCTTGTCTAGCTCTTCCACAACCTTTGTCTATCTTGCTTTTTTACACCGTATGCTCAAACTACACCTCAGCTAGGTGTTCGAACAAGTCTGATCGATACTCCTTTACGGCGTAAAGGATTAAGTCTTTACGACGTAAAGACAGGATTTTTTTCCCTTTCCTTCATAGGGGTATTCGACTTTCGTTTGACTAGAAAAGCTGGAAATCGATCATTGATTAATCCTTAGTCGATTATTGTACCTATTGTGAATGAAGTTATTGTTTATATATATATATATATATATATATATATATATATATATATATATATATATATATATATATATATGAGGTTCTTATAAACCAATTCTTAAAGTAAAATAAGTAAAAAAATATGAAAAAATAATTTATTATATGTGTAATTTTGTATTATGTTTATTTATTTAATTATAACAAACTTTAAAAAAGCCAGTTTTGATATGCATCAAAATATATGTCGTTTAGGGACTGTGAATCAAATTCTTTGTGTTTGTGCAGTAAATATTCAGATTTGATGCACAACGGTAAAACTACCCATTTTATGATGTACAACAAAACTTCGTTTTTTAAAGTTTGAGATATGGTTAAAATTAACGATAATCCAAAATATCTAACGTTATAAATTATTTTTTTAATTTTTTTCTTAAGGTTTGTTTTACAAGAACCAACCTCTATATATATATATATATATATATATATATATATATATATATATAGTTGGTTTCATTTAAGAACCATGTAATTATTTAGGAACCATTAGGAACCATTTTTAGGCAAGGTGGCAATTTTGTAATTAAACTCAAGGTGGCAATTTTGTAATTAAGTCAAAATTGAGAGCCAAATTGGAAATCAATTAAAACCACTTTAAAATCCTAATTAACTTTAAATTAACATATCTAGAGTATAACTAGGTTTTAGGAAAAACTAAATACACCATTAGAACAAGTATTTAATTATCTTTCCAACGAGCACCCACTTGATATACTTTTAACGACTTTTTCTTTTTTTTTTTTTAGAGTGAGTTTCGGTATATACACTAGTGTATATATTAAATATTCACCAGTGTATATACTAATTCACAAAAAACACATCTGAACCATATATACTATATACTAGTGTATACACTATATTCACTAGTGTATACACTAGTGTATAAATACACTACTGTAGTGTATTTATACACTAGTGTATACACTATATTCACTAATGTATAGTTATACACTAGTGTATTTATACAATATACACTAGTGTATACACTATATTCACTAATGTATAAGATGTATTCTCTATTGAATACATGGTATTCACTGGTGTATATTGTATATTCACTTGTGTATATTGCGTATTCACTGGTGTATATTGTATATTCACTTGTGTATATATATATATTGTATATTCACTTTTGTATATTGCGTATTCACAATTAAAAGGAAATTAATATAAAGATTCGTATACATTAGTGAATATAGTGTATACACTAGTGTATAGTGTATATGGTTTAGATGTGTTTTTGGTGAATTAGTATATACACTGGTGAATATTTAGTATATACACTAGTGTATAAACCGAAACTCACTAAAAAAAGAAAAAAAAAAAAAAAGTCGTCAAAAGTATATCAAGTGGGTGCTCGTTGGAAAGATAATTTTAATGGTGTATTTAGTTTTTCCTAAAACCTAGTTATACTCTAGATATGTTAATTTAAAGTTAATTAGTATTTTAAAGTGGGTTTTAATTGATTTCCAATTTGGGGATTTGACTTAATTACAAAATTGTCACCTTGCCTAAAAATGGTTCCTAATGGTTCCTAAATAATTGATGGTTCCTAAATGAACCCACCTCTATATATATATATATATATATATATATATATATATATATATATATATATATATATATATATAGAGAGAGAGAGAGAGAGAGAAAGAAGTAGGATATAATAAAAAGAGATTAGAAATAAAAAGCATAGGAAACAATATGGTGCTGACTCGTGTCAGGAAAAAAAATCCCATTATTATATCATTAAGGGTATAATCGTCATTTTGACACCACACTTTTCAGATCTGCTTTTAAATCCCCAAATTTCTCTCATTTTCATTATCTTCATTATTTCATTACATCAATTAACCCTAACCCTATGGAGACTGAGGAAGTGCCGGAAATTGAAGCTCGCCGGTGAAGCCACCGCCGTTCCCCCGCAGCTTCGGCGCCTCGTTCCACCGGTAACCGCCGGAAACTGAAGCTCGCCGGTGAAGCCACCACCGTTCCCCGCAGCTCCGGCGCCTCGTTCCACCGGTAATTGTTACACCTTCCTGTATTGATTTAA
The DNA here is from genome assembly GCA_910822075.1 of Senecio squalidus. NCBI lineage: Eukaryota > Viridiplantae > Streptophyta > Magnoliopsida > Asterales > Asteraceae > Senecio > Senecio squalidus. The sequence goes on from CAJVGC010000060.1 coordinate 65,593,306, forward strand.
TCGAAGATTTATTAGGGTATCGTTTATAAGCAGATCTGAAAATTCCTGAATTGATTTAATCGATGAACGGAAATTGCAGATGGAAGAAGAGAAGCTGCTCGGAGAGCCATACGTACTGATTTTTATGCGCAATTTACAACCTGTGTTTTTTATTGTTGTGGTTGATATGTGGATACGGCGGATTAAGGTGGATACGGCGTGGTGCGGATGAAGGTGGATACGGCGGTGGATTTTCCGGTGGCGGTGGTGGTTCGTTTTGATGGTGGTTTTGGTGGATTCAATTTGGTGAATGTTTTTATGCGCAATGTTTTGTAATTTTATGCACAGTTATATCTAATTTTTATGCGCAATGTGTTTGTAATTTTTTGTATAAAAAACTTCCATAAAATTAATGCACAAGTTATTTATAAAAACCAATACACAATGTTCGTAATTTTTATATAGATATTTTTTATGCACATAAAATCGATGCACACGTTATTGATAATACTAGCTTATTGCCCGTGTGATACACGGAGCTGTGTAAGAAAGTTACGAATATAAAAGTTTTAGTAGCAATAAAATTAAATTCACGAATCTTAGTGCAGGTGTTAAATGTGATTTCATAAAGTTAGCAAAAAGATAGAAAGCTTAACTTTTATATAACTTTTATATAACTTTTATACATATATATTACAGTTGTGCTACATCAATTTTAATAACAAAAAGACCAAGAAACCATCTACTTGAGCGTTGTATTGTACCTAGTATACCATAAATACAAACAAAAGGTCCAAAAAACAACTTACTTGCCGCCATATTGTAAAATCACAATCATAAAGCATGTTTGCATATAACTTGTTGGTTATCCAACAACTGACAATATAAACTATACAAAACCGTAAACTCTTAACTAAGACTTCAAAACACTTGCATTTATCCAACAATTGACAATACTACTACTTCTCTTTCAATTAAACACCACCTCCAGTTTGTTGCAGTATTGCATCAATTTCATATAAACACAACCTGTGTATCTCATATAAACAAATTAACATTCACATTTTATGATTAAACAAAAATTTCTTAATATTGATAAGTGATCTATTCTTTTCCATTTAAAAAGAATAAAATATTTTGAAGGGGACATTTCGACCCACTTATATGTAAATGGGTCAACATTTAGTTTGTGTTTTATCTTAAAACGGTTTATATTGATCATATCAAATATAGTTTAGCTAAAAAATTGTTTTTGTGGTAATCATAAATTTACACACTAAGTATCAAAAAATATGTACGGATGAACAAAAAAGTGTATTTGGGTCTATCCATCTTAATACAACCCATTTCAATATGTTTCAATCCAGCCTATTTGACCCATAGCTTGCCCAATTCTTTGAGCCAGTACTGCATACGTTAATTCAGCTAATCATAATTTTATTATCATCAAAGATTTTACCTAAACAGATACTTTAAAAAACTTACGCAACCAAATGGAATACTACATACATCACCATGGTTATAAGTTGTTGAAGTGTTAACCTCTGTTGTTGAGCTTCCCCAACGAACATGGTAGCAACAACTTCTTTGACGCAAAATAGTCATGTTTGACTATAGCTTTTTATTGTTCGCAATTGCTAATTCTTGTTGTTCAATAGTGTTGCACACTACCTTTGACGCAAAATAGTCATGGTTAAATTATCAAACATAGAGATATTCAGAAACATAAGGGAAAATAATCCAACTCATAATACGCTTTTAAGGGTTTAATGCATTTTGACTAATATTCATTCAAGCAACGTTCTTGTTTACAATTTTTCTCAATTTTTACCCATTTGACCCATTGGTGGGAAAATACAACCGAAATCAACCTATATTTCATGAATGCGTAAGAATGTCACCTCTTCAATTCACATGTCAATGTAACCCTCTCCGCTGCAAATTTCCTTAAGAATCTCGTCTTTATCTAAAGCCACTTAACAATAAATTATCATATCAATCATTTTCAGATTTTATTTAATACTTATTTAACCAGCTTTGGATAACAAAAACAAAACTGATTATTAAGCGTAGAACAATACCTATTTACCCCTTCTTCTTTTTTCTTCATTTTATCTATAAGTTCCTTAAATAATCAAAAATTCCCGAACACTCAATTATCTGACTATCAAAACTTCAAATATTAGAACCTTTAAGAAATTAGTTCCATTACAGCTTGTAAACACATAGTGTAAGAAGTGGTAAAATTGACAGGTTGGGTAAAACGGGTCAAATGGGTTAAAAAGTTAGGAGTGGATTTTAAGAGAATATATCCATTACCCGAAAGCGCCAAATTGAAAAATGGAAAACTCTGAAAACTTCTATAAGTATCATGGATTCAAATAAATAAAAATAATTTTCAAAATAAGTCAATCATATAGGTGGTTGTTTTGCTAGTATATATTCGAGAAAACAGCTTTAATTAAACTTGTAGCGGAAAAATTATCGTAACTTTAATTCAATGTAGTAACTACAACTTTTCAGCTAAAGAAGTTTAAATAACACGTTAAATGGATGGGTGAAAAATAATGTGAAAAGTTTCTTCAGATTATATGCAAAATAATCTGGAATAAAAATCCAGTGAAGAAACTAATTTTTGTTAGACCTATAACCAAACAACTTCCATAGTCCAACTTTGCTTAAATTTTGATTAATAAACATATTTTAAACATCTTTTTTAATTTCATAATCGAAAAATCAACCATAAAAGTAGTGAAATTAGATTTGTTCATGCATTTTTTTCCTTTTAATAAATCTTCTCACTAAAAACACTCGAAGAAAAAAAGCTTGAAACTAAAATTAAAAGTTACGTAAATGCTTTCAAATGATGAAGGAGTTTCGTACCTTAATTTTGTTTGAATTCTTCTAGATATTGATTTCACTTCTATCTTACAAATTGACGACTGATCTGAGAAGTTTGAAAAAAAATTCATAATGAAAGAAGAATGAAGAGAGAGAGAGCCTGCAAATGAAAAATGAACAACAAATTTAAAAGATGTCCCGATTGGAGAAATAAACTGAAAGAACTATTATCTCAATTCCTGAAGATTAAATGATGAAGATGAATGAGACATAGGGGGAAGATTTGAAATTCAAATTGGAAGAGAAAGCTTGTAATTGACGATTTGCTATTTTCTATGCGGCTCTGCAAACGCTGATGGTTTCTTTCTGACATCACCCCTTTTAATTTAATTTAAGAAATTGCTTTGATTATCTTTTAATAGATTGAATTTAAAAAATCTTTTATACTAATAAACTACACAGATTTATGACATCATCATTAAACATAGTGGCTTACGTGGCCAATCTTAAAACTCGCCAAGTCAGTCGAATGATATCAGCTTAAACTCTCATTTATTAGTATAAAAGATTTATGCACAGAGATTCAAAAAATGAGTAATCTAGGAAAATGAAATTATATAAAAAAAGATATTTCTGCTTTCCACAAAAAGGACATGAAAGTTTGAAAATATCACAAAAATGTCACCGCGTTGACTTTTTTGGATCTCCTTTTTGTTGACTAAATGTGTGACTAGGAATCCTTCCTATCGTTTTTATTTACATCCCCATATTTATTAATTATTACAATTAACATTTAATTCATAAATAACAAATAATAAACATATAGTCATGTTTAAATATCGATATGCTCAAATATTTACAAACCCATTTTTATTTAACTTTGTTCAAATACCAAAACTCACAATTGGTCACCATATCGCGATCTCACCAGAAATTCGTAAAGTGGTCACATTATAATTTTGTTTCCAAGAAATTAATGCTGGGATGGTCCTAAATAGGATACTAGTACGGTAGTACCCTTATAATAAGTATATTTGGATGCGCATATATGATATTTGTCTTAATAGTTATCACGATAATTTGTTCTTACCAGATTAAAATTAATATAGATATCAACTGAAAGATAATTACACATGTATACAAATTAGACGACAATATCATATTATATATACCAGAAGAAAGATATAACATAAACTTACACAAATTAATACACAATATTCACATCTACAAATTTGGAATAGACATGTTGTCCTTAACCCTTACTCCTTATCCGAAGAGTCTTTGACAACTGTAGACTTCGCAGAACGAGTACAGAATCGTGAGCAAGCATACGATAACAGTCGAAACAATGGTTACAAGTTTCTGTGAGCTAAGCAGGTCTTTCTTGATGAACCTCCATGCCTTGATCATGGGTCTCTTGTTGTAATACGCATTGAGTTGTTCAATTGTCTTGTTACTACTTATGTACATGTTATTCCTATTCATCCCATTGAAGAGGTCCGCGATTTCTTTGTCACTAATGTTTCCTTTAATGATTCCCAAAGCCCTTAGTAACTTGGCATCCGCCTTTGTATCAACAATGCCACTCATCAAGTCCATATATCCTGCCAGTTCTGGTGTTGAGCTACAGGTTGCCACTTCGTAAGCAATCAGATTTCTCAACACGACTTCTGAGTAAACATCAAGAGTAATCACCGGAAGGTATAAAGTCGCTTTATTTTCATCAAATTTAATGTCCCTTATCCCTCCGGTCATTTTGCTGAAATTGATTTGACCGTATTTTCTAAGAGATGACACTGATGGAATTTCAACTTCGATGACACGAGGTGGATTATCGCCGTCTTCTTTGTCAATATCCCTTATTTTAAGACCTAGCAAATTCGATATTTTCTCCCATGGGATGTTCTTAATGACCTCAATAGGACGGTCAGCCTTTCTCGCCATACCAAGACGTAATCCCATTTCTATTACCTCTTCAAGGTTTCCAGCTATGGTCCCTTCTATTGCTACATTTATCATTCCATCATCCTTATCCTTCTGCGGTTCAACCACCTGAGGAGGTTGCATGGTCACTTGATTGTTGACAATTAAATAGTACATAAGATCAAGCAAATGCAAGTAGCCCGTCTCGTTGCTATAACTAAGATTTGGTGACAATTTGAGCGGAGAGTGTACCTCACAAAACTCTCTCAACATGGAGATTAACTTGGGTTCACCATTATGATCATGAATAGTTGATGACGGACCAAGGGTGTTCCATATTTCATTCAATAAACACAATGGAATTTGGTTCTCAAGCACCATTACGTCTCTATAGAGTGCACCATCGTTTATCAACTTTTTAGGCATCAAGGGTGCAATATCAACATAGTGCCCAAAAAGACCTAGCAAGAACAAACCATCAATTGCGACTATCCAAGCTAATGTGTCGTCATCAAGATTCATATACTTATGGTAACAAGCACGAATCATGGACTCCTTCTCTTTAAGCCTAATGATCAACACGGACTCAAAGGATAACACTTGATCCTGGCTCAAGATTGCTTTAACAGCAGCTACTTTGTACCTCTCCATTTGGTAAAGATGAGTCTCAAAATGGTGATAAGGTCCGAGTGCTATAGCCAAAGGTACATAAGCCTCGGGCTTGAAATGACTTGTGGATCTCGGGACACTAAATACGCAAACAGAAGCCTCTTCTATATCAACTTCGTCATCAAAATTCTTGCTGATTTGATCCACCCATCGTTGCTCGCTAAAATCACCACTTAAAATTGAGCTAGGTTTCATCTTTCTTTCTGGTTAAATTCAACCGAATAAAATTTATATTTATAATAGTAATGAAGGTAAGCAGATGGCTAAAGTCGACTAAAGAAAGTAAAGAGAAGTTCGTTAAATTAGGTATCATTGAAATTTTAAAAATATGATAACATAACGTAAAAGACTAGATAATCTACAAATTAAGTTCATGAGATATTATATTTTTATTTTTTGTTAACTGCATTATTTCCATAAAACGCACTCAAACAAGAAGCTTGGAGACAAGACGAACGGTTACAACTGTCTTAGATTTAAGTAGATCAGGGATTGTAAACCCAATCAAACTAGCGGTATACCTTTTTGCTCGTATTTGGAATTCACAAGAATAATAAAGAGACTATCTCGTCTCAGATTTGGCTTTTTCTCGACTTCTTGGTATAAAAGATGGTTCCATTTCGATGCCGCCAAATAACCCATAGAGTGGTTTGGAACTTTGGATAACTACATTTTTATTTTAGAAAGACAGGTACAACACTCACAATAATCATCACTTGCCCCTAATCGAACTTGAACGACAACGTGGATCACTCAATGCATCAAGACTAGAAGCTCTTGAATAACTACATCTAACATTTTCATTTATCATAATAGTCATTAACTCATTATATTTAGCAGTTAGACATGTCTCAAGCCTAATAGTCAATAACTATTCGCCAAGCGAATTCCTCGAACTAAAGGCCCTAAGTATTAACATTTGTCTTGCCTATATAACAAGTACTCGTTACTTAAAATGTTGTCATTTCTTATGAAAGCTCCTCAATCAAGTATATGTTAATATGTACTACATGTTTTCCATCACATATTACTTGGACTTCAAGTAATTAGTTTCTAGCGGGTTTCTTAAACCCTAACCAATTCGTTGTTGAGTTTACCTATTTACCTTTTTAGAATTCCCTAAAATATGATGAATTAATTAAAAAAGAAAAAAAAAATCGTAAGTGTTTGATCATTGGAAGACTTAGCCAAATGCCGACGTACGTACATGCATGCATTTAAATTGTATATTTAAATATTAATGATTTTAGCACATGTACATTGAATTGTATATATATATATATATGTACTAGAACTAATTGAATTATAAAAAGCAATACTAGTCCCGTGATTCTCTTCTTCACCTTTTGCTAATTTGCCATTTAATTATAAAAGATAGTTTGTGTATTTTATCAATTTAATATAAAAAGAAAATTATATATAATCCTTAAAAGTTTTATTGAATACTATATATTGACTAATTTTTTATTGAATATACGGTTTACCATTTATCTACAACATGTTGACGTATAACCTACTAATGACATTATATAGATGCCATTATATTTAAAACTTTTACCATTTGTCCTTTTTATTTTATTTTAGTAAATATACAACTTACTTTTTTTAGTTTCAACCAGTTGTAATGTATTATTAAATATAAATAATAAAAATTGTTTTCATTTCTTAATAATTTCATAAAATTCTGTATCTTTTATTATTTTATCATAAACATTAATGAATTATTACCTTAATAATCTCATCAATTTTGCAATTCATTTTCAAAAGATCAACAATATTATATATCAATCTCTTAATCTTCTGGGTTACTATCTCAATCATCAACAGTCCATCGTCTATCGGCAACCACTACTTCATAGTGAGATCTTATTTTTATTTTATTTTTAGTGTTAAATTTGTAGATCTAAATGGTGATTGGAGGTTTTAAGCTAAATTAATTTTTGATTTGGGATTCTTCAAATGAATTTGTTGTTTAAAGGTTATGCAAGATTTTTTTAAGGGTATGATAATATGATTTTTAGTTTATAAAATGATGTATATTTTCAATGTGATATCATAATTATAGAAGAAGATGAGCAAGAAAGATACAACCAAGTGAAATGGTGTTTTCATTTGATTTTGGAGTGATTGTTTTTATTTATTTTATTGTACCTTGTGTTTGTAAAAGTCAAACTTTTCCAAAAGGTAAAAAAATAAAAAATTAAATAGATGGTTTTGGACATAGCATTCATATAGATGGGTCAACAATAAACAAAAAAAAAAATAGTCAATTTATAATATTTAATAAAACTTTTGAGAATTGAATTTATATAGAAATATTTCGTGTCGAGTTGATGGCATATACAAACTCTTTTTCTCTTTCGTTATTGATTTAAACTCATGTGTAATAGAGCAATAATATATACCAAAGGGACTATGCACCTGTGGTGGATTCGAGTTTTGTTCTAGATTGTTATTTCTCTTTCTAATGAAAAATAAATAAAGTAATAGAACCTAAATATGTTGGGACTGCGCCGCAGTAGCCTTGAACTGCAACGCATTGGCCTGGCTGCAAAGTCTCGCTGCATTAACCATTTAACTGCGACGCATCAGCTTTGGTGCACAAGGACTGCGACGCAGTCACTAAGGACTGTGACGCAACGCTGCTTTCGGGCAAAAAGTTAAAAACATCATTTTCCTACCTTTTTGAGATCTACAATGCCACTTTCATGTGACTGTGGCCTGGACTGTCCCAAAAATGGTGTGTTTTGACCATTTTCGACATCTAAAGTCCATTCTCTTCTCTATCATTCCATATGTAACACTTTACACTTCATTTCATAATCTCTATTTTATTTCATCACACATTTTCTCTCTATTTCTTTCTTAATTTTCAGAAAGTATGAGGAAAAATAAACATATATTTGAATGGGTTTGAGTTAGAAGAAGGTTCTCCATCATCTATCATCATTATTTCCTTTGATTCTCTACCTTTTTGTAAGTTTTTCTCTATGGGTTCTTAATCTTTCACTTTTTTTCTTTCATATTATATATGCTTCTTTTATATAGATTAAAAAATCTCTTTTTCATTTTCATCCTTTATATTGTTAATCACGAATAACTTCAAACAAAACTAGAGTCATGTGACTTGCGAAATACAAAAGAGTTTTCTTCAAGTCCCATCTTTAGTTTGACTAAGCTTTTTCAATTACTCCATATAAAAAGTATATATATATTTAAAATCATCGAATTGACCAAGTCAACGTCATTATATATGTAATACTCAACCACACCAATGCCTCACTAGTTAAACTATAAATGCACCAAAAACTCATATTCTCCTTGTTTAATTTGTCTCACTAGCTAGTTAAACTCTTGATTCTTTGACCAGTTTCAAGAGCCCAAATCTTTCCAAAATGATTCCAAAAAACTATATTTTGTCTTCAAATAGTAAACCTCAGGCTTCACCAAGGACATGTTTATGTTCTCCAACAAATCATCCGGGCTCATTCAGGTGCAGTCGCCACCGAAACCTAAACAAGGTTCCTAGCAGACGAGTGGCCAGCCGTGGTTCATTGGAGTTGGTGGTGGCTACCAAATCCAACCATGTGAATGCGCTTCTTCGGTTGATGATAAACCCTTCATGCCGTGATCTTCAAAGGAGAAGAAATTTTCAACAGAAACCTAGTAGATTTTGCTTGTTGAATGGCAATGGAAACAAACATGTAGTAGTTTCTTGAAAATATAATTTATTCATTTTTGATTAAATTTTGTTCCATTTTTTATATTGGTCAAATTATGGTATATAGGGTTGTAAAACTTGTTTATGGTATATGGATCGCGTTATAAAAACTCTTTTTTTTTCTGAACATATATCAAAAGATGTGTATATACACATTCTTAATTATATCACTCACTTGATCAGACAAAACATGTATATATGTCATCGCGATGATAGGCTTAGGAGTAAAATTTGTTTACGATATATGGATCGAGTTGTGAAATGAATTTTTTTATTTTTTTTTATTTTTGAACATATATCAAAAGACATGTATACACACATTCTTAAATATATCACTCACTGGAATCGACAAAACATGTATACATGTCCTTACGATGACACAGCTTAGTTGTTAAGGAATAGATCATTAAGAGTCGGAAAGTATATTAATTTTTTCTTGGTAAATAAATTACTTTTTAACTTCTTAAGCTAAAAAGTTGAAAATACAACCAAGTTATTTCACCTAATTTTTCACTTTACTAAAGAACCTGATAGAAAAACATATACCGTATAAGATGTAGCTATAATAGACTCAAGAAACTAGCTTGCATAGGCGAACGCTAACTCTCAACCCGTAGAGCAATTTGTTTTTAACCTTTTTAGAGTGTAAAATTTTTCTTTGTATGTTAATTTAGCGGGTTTATAAAAAACAACAAAAACTTTATTTTGGATACTCTTCAATTTTGATTATACATCCGCCCCTATAGCTCGATAAACCTTTTGAACCATGCACAAAAAGTTTTTTTGAATGAGCCTTTTAGATGTTATTGACTTACACGTTTATGATTTTTTTTTTTGGTAAAAGGGACAAAAGACGCCGGTGAATTATACACATTTATGATTTCAAATTCAAAAGGGGTCGATTTTTTTAAAGTTAATTATAAAAATCGTTCCTAAGGTTTATCTTAATTACGGATTTTGTCACTAAGTTTAAAAGGTTGTATAAATCATCCACTTTTAGAAACTAATTACCGTTTTCGTCCATAAGATTTGCTCTAAATACGGATTTTGCCCCTAATAGAAATTAGGGACGAAAAGCGTAATTAATTTCTAAACTTAAACGATTTATGCAAATTCTTAAACTTATAAACGAAATTCATAATATTAAAAAAGCAATAGAAACAATTTACGTAACTATTTTTTTATAATCAAACCATAGTAAGACAAATGTCTACAAATCATCTACAATTTCTAATAGTCTTTTCTAAAATACTAGTGTGTTCTAGTAACAACTTTGTTTAATTTTTCTTTGTATTAAAACTTAAAAAGAAGAAAATAGTTATTCCAAGCAAGTGGGAGGTCCAATGTGTGAAAGAGTCAACTAAATCATCTTGGAGATTGAAATATTATTCTTGGTTGACCCATTCACATATCACTTTCTCTAATAGCGGTCCTTTTTATGAACCGTTCTTTGTAAGGGTCCCCTTTAGTTCTAATGAAATTGATAAAAACATTTTGAATATTTTTGTATTTATTAGAAATATTGCATTTGAAAAGAAGAAGAAAAACACATATGAACATTCCATCACATACATTTACCCCCTCTACGTAGCCATCAGCACGTCGTCCATAACATCGGTCGGCCGACCATGATGGACGTTCACGCTAACGATAATTATATCGTTGAGTATGCACTAAGCATAAAAGATTATCAAAACACTCAAGAGACTTACTTTTTCTATAAAAAGTAATAAAGGTAGTTATCTCTAAAAATAAACTAAGACCTAAGTACTTCATAACTAATAAACTAATTACAACTTTATTTGAAAGACATAAAATTTTCAATATATGTTTTTCTAACAAAGTTTGTAAATATCTGATTAACTACTTTCAAAACTTTGGGCAAGACAAATGCACATGTGAGCCCCTTTCTAGCTTGGCTCCATTGAAGAATATAACTATCATATGGTCTACATATATCAATGTTTTTTCTTCAAAATTAAAATAGGAGTTACTTACATAAATTATTTGTATGGTTTATCTAAAATTACGGATTTCGTCCCTAAGTTTAAAACGTTGCATAAATTGTCCAATTCTAGAAACTAATTAGAAACTAATTACGCTTTTCGTCCCTACGAATGGATGTCGGTTAAAATTTACGTTAACTAATTACACATTCCGTCCCTAAAATGGCCGTTCGTTAGAAATTAGGAACGAAAAACGTAATTAGTTTCCAAAAATGGACGATTTATGCAACGTTTTAAACTTATGGACAAAATCCATAATTTTGGGTAAACATTAAGGACGATTTATGTAATTAACTCTTAAAATAATTTACTTTATGTGTTAATATTTATATTTATTTAAAGCGATTTTTAACTAAGCGTTCAAATCTCATTTACATGACATAATTTTATATTGCGATATTAAGAAATGCTATAATTTTATATTGCGATATTAACTTTAGATGCATTGACCCACTAATTAAGACGTTATAATCAAAATTTTGCAAAAACAAATATATAAATTATTATGTGAATGATATTGTTAGTATCTATTTTTCCAGAAACAATGAATTAATATGATTCATGTTTTAAAAGCAACATAGTGTCTAGAAGAATAGAACAATGTTTTGTGACAATGAACAATTACAGTGGGCTGAGACTGAGAATCTACCAACAAAGGCACACTGATTATTATTTGAAAATATATTATTTTATAATATTAAACTACAAAAAGAAGTGGTATTTAAAAATTATAAATATTCCTACATCGATGGACTATAAATTAGATTTAAAATCAAATTTATATCAAGTGGTGATATTTGTTGATTAAAATCAGAGTTAATTACATAAATCGTTCTAATGGTTTCTTAAAATTACGGATATCGTCTTAAGTTTACAACGTTGTATAAATCGTCCACTTTTAGAAACTAATTAAATATTCGTCTCTAAAATGGATGTCCGTTAAAATTTTCCGTTAAAATCATCGCCAACTATTTACATATTTTGTCCCTAAAATTGATGTCCGTTAGAAATCAGGGACGGAAAATGTAATTAGTTTCCAAAGCTGGCCGATTTATTCAACGTTTTAAACTTAGGGAAAAAATCTGTAATTTAAGATGAACTATAAGAACGATTTATGTAATTAACTCTTAAAATTATCTTCCAAATTGTATATCAAAACTTTGAATCATTGCAATCAAATAAATAAACAAATTAATAATTATGAAAGAAAAGATTTAGTGAAGACTTTTTTAATCATATGATCTCAAGAGAACATGTTAATTATTCTTTTGCCTCGTTTAATATTTAAAAAATAAATTGCTTGCTCGTTGAGGTACATTATCATTTAATACAATTATTAGTGTCAAATTATTTACAATTATACATTACTATAATTATATTATAAGTTATGCTTGCATATATTCCAAATTTAATTAAACATGGTCTCGAATATAATTATAAAGTATTTCCGAAAAGTTAGTAACAAAAAAACTCATACATGAACGGTATCGGTTGAAGAAAGTGGTTATGCCTTCTATAAAATAAAGAAAAAGATTCTAGTTCAAATCTAATTATTTTCAAAGATCGATTCTCTTTTGGTTCGTATCAAATCCTAGTGAACCCATTAGGTAGTCACTTCATCGTCATAAAGAATAATCCTCATAAATATGGTTATCGAACCTTGATTTTTGACACCAACTAGGTTAAACGCTCTGATACTTTACAATTATGATTAAATGTTAATCAAACCCTAATAATGGAATAACCGACTTACTACAAAATGGAAATGAAAAAACTAATCCTAATATTGACCAAAACCCGGTTCGTTAACCACTAATTACCTAAAAAGGGAGGTAAATGATAAACGATATTGCTCAAGTCGTACATTTTGAGTTATCTTAAACAACGATGTGATCGGATAAGATTTAATTTGATTTGTCGTGTAATCCTTTGTCAAAACATTTAGATTAGGCATCGATAATGATGAAATTATTGTTGCGTAAAGCTAGATATTTGACATAAACAACCAAATAGATTAGACTTCCATTTTCTACATTATTAACAAGAAGGCCAAGTTGAGGATTTACTTGTCTTTAAATAGACAGCTAAGCTCCATTGATAGTTGATGTCATTTGGAATGTTTATCCATGCATACAAATAAAAAATTAATTAAAAAAATAAAAATCGTGCTTTGTTGCAAATAGCTAAAGTCGAAAATTTGATTAAAAGTTAAGTTGCAGCGTCTTTTATCTTTTACACTGTATTTACGAGTTTTATTTTTAGAGTAATTGAATGTAAAGAAAAAAAGAAAAAAAAAATCGTTGTATTTGTAAGTTTTTTTTAGAAAGGAAATGAAAGAAAAGGAAAGTATTAGAAGTAAAAGTTTATACATTTTCTTTAATAATACATTTTTGTTTCTTTAAATTACTTTTCTTTTCCTTTACACTGTTTTTTCGAGTTTTATTTTTAGGGTATATGAATATAAAGAAGAAAAAAAATTATAGATCCGAAAACAAAACGTTAAAATCTACTTTCACCATGACATTATGCGGGTATATTACTAGTTACATTTAATGCATATTGAAATTATGGGAATTTTGAGGTTCTTGAGTGTAATTTTAAACGAAAAAAAAAACTAAATTATTTAATTCATTTCATCATATTGTATATTATAGAAAATTCCTAAAGGGAATTAGAATTTTGAAAATACACATAAAGATGTTGACTCGTTCTATTCATAAACAACGTTATAAAAGAAAAGAAGCAAGAGCTTGTATCCAGCCATTACGAGCATGTCAAGATGAAAGTTTCACATATTATCGAAGGTATAGAACTTTGAAAGTGATATAATGCCGGATCGAATGACCAAATAATCAAATAAGAAGAATAATCATAAAAATTCCAATAAGACAAATTCTTAAAGTAAAAATACAAAATTTTATTTTTAATAAATATCAAAGTCTACCTAAAGCATAAACAAATTAGATATTTAACTTAATTAGTTAGCTTGAAAATAAAGCTAATATAACCTACAATAAACCATAAATTCGTCTTAAACCTTGAAGAATAAAAAATAACAAATTAAACCCCAATGCTTATTATTTTCATTTATTATACTATTATTCTTTACGTATTATTAGACGATTATTCTTCAAAACCGCATCATGATGTGTGACTAGTGTAATAATCACTTTTTTACAGTTCACTTCGTTGACCATAATTGTACGAGACATGACCAAACTAAAAATCGTTATTTCTTTATAGCCATTAACCCAAATAAGATTAAACATAATCCTTCTCAATTCGATTAATTCGACTTTTGTGTTCGATTTATCTATGCAATTCAAATCAATTTTTTCACATACCTAGCTAGTTTTAATAATTGAGTTATATTAATGAAAAGAGTTTTGATAACCAAATTATGGTCAATAACTAAAACGTGTATTCAATAACAACCAAATCATTTAAATAGTCACTAACAAAAATTTACAAAAAACAAATTTTTAATTATTGTTTGAGGTTTAAACAATAATTAATCGCTAACTAGAGGGGACTCGTGCGTTGCACGAGTTCGGAGCAAAAACAAAATGTGTGATCGGTTTGACGGGATTATTTGATTAGGAAAATATTTAAAGAAATATTTTCATTATAATAATAATATAATACACAAACCCATAGGGAAAGACAGATTTTAAACTATAGATAAATGTTTCCTCTAAACATTTCATCTATCTCTAAATATAGATGCTCTATTTTTTAAATATAAATATAGAGATAGATGTATAGTTGAAGATGACCTAACGTTAAGTTAGCAAAACTAAATAAATTTTATTTATTTCTAAAAACTTTGATATACAAAATTAAAAAAATAAAATAAAAAAAAATCTACATATTTTGCTTAGCGAACAAGAAATAAATGAAATATGTAGGGTCATAAATGAATAATGTGGTAAGTTGGTAACCACTTACGTAATTTCATAATATATTTTTTAAAAGTTTAAATATTATATGTCGATACCAATAATAATATGTGATATTTTTATAACTAAAATATTCTGTGGTCCCACTTTGTAGTCCGTGCTTACCACGTGGTCTCAAAACTAGCCTAGTCATTCCTTTTTTTAGAGCTTTTATCGTGTACGTGGCACCACACCGTAAACCATAGCCGTTTTAAAACGGCTTTCACTATTGTCGTTTTCCGCCCATCGAAAAATAATTCCCACCGTAAACAAACTCAAACAGAAATTACTTTTTTTATTTTATATTTTATAGTTTATTTTTTTAATTAAACCGCTTTTTTTCAGCCTATAAATACGTTACTTGATTAAAGCTAGGTTTGCCAATTTACACACAGAAATCAATTCCTTTAAGAAAATATCTTCTCTCTAAAAATATTTCAATGGCGGTTTCAACACGAAGAACTAGTGGACCTGTTTTACGATCTCACTCGCCTGCCGGAAGGTTTCACCACGCGCCGTCGTCAAATTCCTTTGCATCCGCCACTTTCTCATCCGGTTCCACATCGTTTTTTCAACAGAGATCTGCCTCACCTTCTCCGGTGAACGTCTATAACTCATCGCCGGCGTCATCGTTACGGTTTGGTTTTGATAACCGTTCGATTTCGCCGTCTAGATCTATATCGTCACTACCGAGGAATCATAATCAAGCTGTGAAGAAGACGTGTATGTGTTCTCCTACTTCTCATCCAGGTTCGTTCAGATGCAGTTTACATAAATCATCAAAAAGCAACGGAAACGGTATTAGCAATGGAAATCAATCCAATACGGCGTCGTATCCGTCGAATCGACTCAACGCGCGGAGATCAGCGATGACGAATTCGCTTGTACGTATCGGAACGGTTGAAGGTGGTGATTTGGTGAAACGTGCACTAGCGGCGTTGATTAGGCCGTCGTCGCATCAACAGCGACGGAGAACGTCGTTTCAGGCGAGACCGAGTCGGTTATCAGTTATGTCTAAGGCGGAGGAATAAATAGATTTAAATTTTCCGGTTACAGTTGCGGCTAGTAGGATGAGATTGTGTTCGATCTGGATGAGTTTTTTTAAAATGTGTATATACGTATAGATGACTATATCTATAATCAAAATCAGTTTCAGTTCTCTAAATAGTAATCTGGACATTAAAATTAAAATTAAATCAAACTCAACCAAATCTCTAGTATGTGTTGTTGCCTCCATGCCGTTAACTTCAATTTCTCTCCGTTTATGTTCCGTTAAGTTCGTGTTTTCTGTTAAGGTCATTTCCGTTAGGTTCCGTTAACTGAGAGTGTATTCCATCCGTTAAGTCCGTCGTATTCCGTGTCATCGCCGTTGCGTCGTATGGTAAGAATATTATTTTAGTAAAATTAATTATTATTATTTTTGTTATTAATTTTTGATTGATTTGCAGGTACGTTGTTTGTTGTGACAGGCTGGATTATGAAAACAAAGAGGAGTTGAATTATGACTTTGATTTTTGGACCTAAATTTGACTTGACTTGCCTGTGCATTGGAGGAATCATGGACTAGCAAATACCTAATTATAGGCTCCTAAAACAAATTAATACTTTATTGAAATATATAAAATATAAAATAACAAGCAGTGTATATGGTGAACTACTCGAAAGGAGTTGGAGTTCCGTTAGTGGTAGCTAGCTGATATAAAAAAACAACACTTTACAAAATATCTATCCACAAACAATCAAAGAGTTAATTACATAAATTATATCATTGATTTTGTTCAGATGGTTAAAAAGTTGCATAAGTCGTTTAAGTTTATAAATTAATTACGCTTTTCGTTTCTAATTTCTAATTTACACACGTAATTGAGGGCAAACCTTAGGGACAAAATCTGTAACTGAGGACAAACTTTATGAACGAAATCCGTAACTGAAGCGAATCTTAGGGACGAAAAAAGATAATTAATTTCTAAAAGTGGATGATTTATGCAGCTTTTTAAACTTATGGACGAAATTCGTAATTTGGAAAACAAACCAAAAAAATAACTTTCAGTTTGACATTAGAGATTGACGTAGTCGTAAAATTTTAATATAGTTGTACTATAATTTCAATGCAATTTTAGTTTATGAACACACTTATTTTATGCAAAATCATTACTTACTTTATTTATAAATTTAGTGAAAAGTTTCTCTAGCTCCGTCAATCCGTCATTGATTTTATTCATTTACTCACTCTATATATATCAATGAATCATTTTTACAAAAGCTTCAATCAGTATTTTAAGTCTATATTGAAATCCATATATAGTTTAGGTCTAATAATCATGAATAGTCATAGTCATATATAATATAATTATTGTTACGGGAATCATGATTAACCACTCCAAGATGAAACTAAAAAATGTGGTTAAATTGGAAATTAATAATTCTTATATAAAGGAATTAAGTTAAATAAAATAAAATAATAAAGGAAAGGTAAATCATGTCTAAGATCTGGTAACATGTTGAAACGTATCTAGTGACTTTCCCATATGAATACGAGAGAATAATAACACAACTTTTTATGTACGAATCTTAGGAGTGTTTGTTTGGGCTTATATAAATAGTTTATGGTTTATTGGTATTTTAACTTATGTTTTATAAGTCCGAATTTTCTAACTTATGTATACGCGGATTTATTAGTGTTCATTAGGTAATAATAAACAGTAATAAGTCTACAAATAGTTACATATATCAAAAAATCAATACTTATAAAACATAAATTAAACTGTCAATAAATCATAAGCGACTTATATAAATACAAACAAACACCCTTTAATTGTACTATATTGACATAGGTGAATTTTAATTCATTGATTAAAAACGGAATCTTATGTAGCTAATACTCTACTGAGGGAGGTAGTAACACGTATTTACAAATGTATATATATAAATTATTATCACATGACAGGCACTTTGATCGAGTAACAACTAACAACTTCCATATGTTCGTTAAAGTTCACCTATAAAAGTGTTATACATTAGTATTTGATCATGTACACTTTGGCTTAGATATATTTTTGATTAACTCGTTACAATAAAAATTGGTTTTTAAGTACAAAGTGTGACATAGTAACATATTAGGAGTTAGGACTGACTTCGGATTTAATCGTTAATGAATATTTATACTATCTATATATTGCATTAACCGTATATGTATTATTAACAAATATAACATTTTGAAAACACCTTTAACATAAATGCTCAATAAGCAAGTTTGCCTCTAAATATATTATTAGGTCTTGTTTATTCTTTAAACAATTCTTCGTTATACTCTTTAAACAAACATTTATTTTTAAAGCATTGTTATTATAATAACAATGGTTTTATCGGGGCCTCAAAAAGCAGAAACATGGAGTCACCCCCAAGATTGTTCGTTTTATTTATGGTTATGTCGTATTGTTGTAATCAACTGCATAAATTCAACTATGTCGATAAGAATATTGGCATTGTGGCTTTACAAAGACCTCGTCGACATCCATACCTATCCTCTTTTTTGTTTCAATCGAACCTAGTTAATATGTAGCTTGGTCTAGATGGGGTCGCCTATTACACTTTTTAGAAAACATTAACCACCTAATAGAAAACATTAACCACCTAATAACATGAATCAAATCAAGGACTTCTTTCCAAAAAACTTGTACCAATACATGAATCAAAACAACTACAAGTTGGTACCATCCACTTGAACCACCTCATCTACACATGATGGTTGATATATCAAATTTTTAAACAACCAGATGTTTATAGATGAGAAGTAAACTTTACTCACTTGATTAATAACTAACGGGTTATAATTATTGTTATTAAAATCCCTTAAACTTTCGTAAAAATACGATATATCTAGTTTCTATTCTTAAATAATATTATATTTTACATTTTAATTCTTAACTTTAAATTACCTTTCTCATGTTTTAATGGCTTTTATTACCGGGTTATCTACCCTACACAACGCAAACAAATAAAACCTCATTATTATATAGCAAATGGGTGTATGCAAGTATTTGTTTGCTAACAAAAAAAGGTGATGTAGGAATAGTCACCATCACTATCTTAGTATTGCAAGTTGCTCCAACAATCAAAACTTGAGATAAGATTAAAGTAAAAGGTGTTATGGGCCCTCTTACAACACTTTTTCTTCCATCATTTTCATATATGAATTATGACATTGAAGAGATATATATATATATATATATATATATATATATATATATATATATATATATATATATATATATATATATATATATATATATATATATATATAGGTGGGTTCATTTAGGAACCACTAAATATTTAGGAACCATTAGGAACCAATATTCACCAGTGTATATATATGATATTCACCAGTGTATATAAAGCATATGTATATATATATATATACACTGGTGAATATTATATGTATATACACTGGTGAATATTATATGTATATACACTGGTGAATATCATATTAAATATACACTGGTGAATATCATATATATACACTGGTGAATATTGGTTCCTAATGGTTCCTAAATATTTACATGGTTCTTAAATGAAACCAACTCTATATATATATATATATATATATATATATATATATATATATATATATATATATATATATATATATATATATATATATATATATATATATTAATTGGATCGGGTAAGAACGGCCCAAAGTCTAGGAACGCTAAGAACCAATGCTGACCGTCCGATTAAGATGATGATCAGTAGTAACCACTTACTACTGATCAGTAGTAACCTTCTACTGATCAGTAGTACCTTTCTACTGATCAGTAGTAACCCTTCTATTGATCAGTAGTACCCTTCTACTGATCAGTAGTAACCTTACTACTGATCATCACCTTAATCGGACGGTCAGCATTGGTTCTTAGCATTCCAAGACTTTGGTCGTTTTACCCGAACCTCACCCTATATATATATATATATATATATATATATATATATATATATATATATATATATATATATATATATATATATATATATATATATATATATATATATATATATATATATATTCAGAAAATGTGAAATCGACACTATTAATAATGAACCAGGTAGACAACCTGCTCCGACTTGATTGTTTGTCTGTTTAAATGATAATTTTTTTTTATTGCTAGTCTGTCTCGACCTGTTTGCGTGCCTACTTCAATTTTTTTTTTATTACTATGCTATTAAACCTATACACGGTGGCCTGCATTCTTAAATAATAATTTTTTAGTTTTAGTTCTATTACTAGAATGTCCCGACCTCCTTGTCTGCCTGCTTAAATAATATTTTTAATTATTTTTTTATTTTTCATTATTACGTTATTAAATCTATTCACATCAATATATATAATAGATATATACATATAGATGATGTTCAACATGTAGGAAATATGAGTCAACATCTATTATTAACTTTTAAATAAAATATGCAGATATTAATACCCGAAGCAACGCGTGAACATCCTCACTCGTTAAAAAACATTTCTATACATAGAGGGGTAAACCTAGACAACACGAAGATTTTCACTTAGAGAATATATTGGCATCTTTCACTTAACCCAATATACAGAACTGAAATACATTACATAAGTCGTCTTTACATATATTTAACGTTAGCGGATTTTGTTACTACATTTATGAAATAAATTCATCCGTGCACTTACGAAAGATAATTGTATTTTACATTCCTAAATTTTGACAGACGTTCATTTTAAAGACAACTGATGTAAAACGTAATAGACTAATAACTA
The DNA here is from genome assembly GCA_910822075.1 of Senecio squalidus. NCBI lineage: Eukaryota > Viridiplantae > Streptophyta > Magnoliopsida > Asterales > Asteraceae > Senecio > Senecio squalidus. Next base: position 65,614,168 of record CAJVGC010000060.1, read on the forward strand.
TCCTTAAATCGACGAGTCATGTAACTTATCAAAACTATGGACGGAGTCGATAGTTTGTGACAAAACACATGTGGTCTTATTGAATATTTCTAAAAGTTGAGGGGCTGAAGTCCTGAAGAAGATAAATATATGAGGGTCATGAAGTCATAAAAGTGGACAATAGTTGGGCTTTGATGAAATGTGGGTCCAGTAAGGACAGCCCACATTGATGTTACGATATTTTGATTCAATGTGGTCACGAACAAAAATGTCCGGTGGGTCCGCGACAAATACGATGGATGAGCATGTGCTGTACCCCAATCATCCTTTGTGTCCATGGTTTTACAATAAAATTTGGAGTTTTCTTTCCCAAGTTATATTATGTTGTCGACATATACTTAATATCAATGTTCTAAATAACACATCGAGTCGTATGATATAGAATTTACAAATAGGGTATGCACTGCAAAAGAATTTCTTTGAGAGGGTATGCACACTATGTTTTTTGCCTTATAAAAAACTATTTTCACAAAATTTAGCAATACTAAATTTTTTTATAGTACCCTATTGCCAACACACATCCGCCCCTCGCTGTATCGCGGCAAAAACTACGAAAACATACAAGATGTCTTTGTTAGGCGTGACGGCAAAAAATCGTGGTCATGACTTGACTTAACGCGAGTTTTTTATAACGTGATGAGGTTAGTAGGGATTACCTATATTTATTGCTTAAAGCCTGATGCTACAAGCAAGCCCATTGAGCAAGACACGCATGTCAAGATTGTACAGCCTGTATGCCATTGCCTGACAGGCGCCCGCCTGGCAGACGCCCGCCTGACAGGCGCCCTCCTGACAGGCGCCCTCCTGACAGGAGCCCTCCTGACAGGCGCCCTCCTGACAGGCGCCCTCATGACAGGAGCCTCCTGACGCGCCCTCCTGACAGGCGCCCTCCTGACCTGAGACAAGCTGTCAATCGCCTGTCAGTTGCCTGGCAGGCTGTCATCGCCCTGACAGGCTGTCAATCGCCTGTCAGTTGGTCGACATAGGTCATCACTTACCAAGCACCGCCTGTTAGGTTGTCTTAGGTTGTGAGACGTCGCATGTTAACAATAATAAAGTAGAAGACGATTAGTATACCACTGATTGATTACTATGTTAGTTTAAGCATTCATGATCGTCATTGATTGATGGACGTTCCCTATGCTTGAAACGGGTAATATAAATACATAGTCTAATCAGGGTAGACGGACTTCACTTCAATCTCACTTCAACACACACAGAGTTCATATACTCTTGCTTTCATCTTCAACCTTGATCGCCCTAGGTTCGTCAAGAGCTCGTTGGGTTTGCACTGTGTCCTAACATGCGCCCTCCTGACAGGCGCCCTCCTGACAGGCGCCCTCCTGAAACGCGCCCTCCTGACACGCGCCCTCCTGAAACGCGCCCTCCTGACACGCGCCCTCCTGACAGGCGCCCTCCTGAAACGCGCCCTCCTGACAGGCGCCCTCCTGACAGGCGCCCTCCTGACCTGAGACAAGCTGTCAATCGCCTGTCAGTTTCCTGGCAGGCTGTCATCGCCCTGACAGGCTGTCAATCGCCTGTCAGTTGGTCGACATAGGTCATCACTTACCAAGCACCGCCTGTTAGGTTGTCTTAGGTTGTGAGACGTCGCATGTTAACAATAATAAAGTAGAAGACGATTAGTATACCACTGATTGATTACTATGTCAGTTTAAGCATTCATGATCGTCATTGATTGATGGACGTTCCCTATGCTTGAAACGGGTAATATAAATACATAGTCTAATCAGGGTAGACGGACTTCACTTCAATCTCACTTCAACACACACAGAGTTCATATACTCTTGCTTTCATCTTCAACCTTGATCGCCCTAGGTTCGTCAAGAGCTCGTTGGGTTTGCACTGTGTCCTAACATGCGCCCTCCTGACAGGCGCCCTCCTGACAGGCGCCCTCCTGAAACGCGCCCTCCTGACACGCGCCCTCCTGAAACGCGCCCTCCTGACACGCGCCCTCCTGACAGGCGCCCTCCTGACAGGCGCCCTCCTGACCTGAGACAAGCTGTCAATCGCCTGTCAGTTGTCTGGCAGGCTGTCATCGCCCTGACAGGCTGTCAATCGCCTGTCAGTTGGTCGACATAGGTCATCACTTACCAAGCACCTCCTGTTAGGTTGTCTTAGGTTGTGAGACGTCGCATGTTAACAATAATAAAGTAGAAGACGATTAGTATACCACTGATTGATTACTATGTCAGTTTAAGCATTCATGATCGTCATTGATTGATGGACGTTCCCTATGCTTGAAACGGGTAATATAAATACATAGTCTAATCAGGGTAGACGGACTTCACTTCAATCTCACTTCAACACACACAGAGTTCATATACTCTTGCTTTCATCTTCAACCTTGATCACCCTAGGTTCGTCAAGAGCTTGTTGGGTTTGCACTGTGATCATCACAGGAGATCAAAGGTTGATATCACCTCACCTTCGTGTTTGACAATCGTTGCTCGAACATAACGCGTTATGAAAATTAAAAAAAGGAAGAAAAAAAGGTTTAAAAATAGTTATAATGACTATAAAAACATTTGATTCTAAATTTATGACTATATCTTAGAATATATATATATATATATATATATATATATATATATATATATATATATATATAGAACAAGGATCAAGTAAAAAGGATTGGAAAATAAAAAGGATAGGGAGGGACAAGGGGCTGCCACGTGTCAGAAGGAAAAAAAACCTATTATTATATCATAAAGGGTATAATCGTCAATTTACAACACAAATTTCAGATCTATTTTTAAATGACTCCTAATTTTCTCTTTCCCCCAAATTCAATCCAAAATTCCACACACATTAAAAACACACACACAGAGTAAGAATCCATGGCCGACGAAGCGAAAGCGGCGGGTAACGCGGCGGAAGGCGGCGGAAGGCGACGACGGAAGGCGATGGAAGGCGGCGGAAGGCGACGGATCTGTTTTTCCAGGTTTTCACTTCGGAAGGCATCAACCCAAAAAAACGATCTGCTTCTGCTGACTTTCTATGGCGCGATGGCGACTCCGGCGATTCTGCTTCTGCTGACGGCGGTGGAAGGCGACGGGCGGAGGATCTGTAATTTATATTCTTCTTAACCAACAACAACAACTATACCCTAATTCTATTTCAAGGTCAGTCAATTTAAGATCTTTATGTTTTCTATAACATATCACGTGTTTTTTAATCATCATTTATTTTTGATTTATTCCATTAAATGTTAATTAATAATGAAAACTGCTAAATATTTCTGCAATTAATATTTTATATGTGAGATATTTGATCATAATTTGTTTCTATTTTTGGATTTTGATGATTACGGTGGATATGTTTATATGTATGATGATGATGATGATGGAGAAGACGGGCGGTGGATCTGTTTGAATTTATCCGGTGACGGTGGCGGTTAACGGGAGGCGGCTGTTTTTTTTTTATGCACATGTAAAGTTATGCACAATGGTTTGTAAAGTTATGCACAATCTTTTAGTAATTTATGCACAGATATATTTGATATTTACGCACAATGTTTTGTGATTTTTGTATAAAAAACTTACATAAAATTAATGCACAAGTTATTTTATGAAAACCGATACACAATGTTCGTATTTTTTTATATAGAAATTTTTGATGCACATAAAATCGATGCACACGTTATTGATAAAAGTTATGCACAGAGATTCGAAAAATGAGTAATCTGGAAAATGAAAAAAAAAAAAAAAAAAAAAAAAGAAAGACAGATTTCTACTTTATTACCAAAAGGGCATCAAAGTTCGAAAATATTACCAAACTGCCACCGCGTTGACTTTTTCAAACCCCCTTTTTGTTGACTAATTGTGTGGCTCACATTCCTTCCTACCCTTTTTATTTTAAAAACTTTTTATTTTAACCCACCCCTATATATATATATATATATATATATATATATATATATATATATATATATATATATACTTAAATGTTAAAACAAACATTTTGATAATTTATTGATATTTATATAACTTAATAATAGTAAAAATATATATATATATATAAATATATATATAAGTTATAAAATATATTAAAATTATTTGCCGACTTGCCACGTTTTGAAAAACGTCATGTCTCACCATTTCTTGCAAAGCTTGAGGATTACCCATGCCGTCACACCACGCCTTACGTTATCTGTAACCTTGCTTAATATTAACGATCTATCTTCTCTAATAAATGGAAGTTAGTATGAGATCATAGAGAGCTGACATGTCGAATTTTAAAATTATTCACCTAGAATTAAAGATTAGTATGGGAATGTAATAATTTGTATTGTATAGTAATTGTTTTTAAGAGAAAAGCTATAATATTTCCATAGTACTTTTGCCAATGGTATTTCCTTTTCCATCTTAAAATTCTAAAACATTCTTTCATACTCTTCTTTATTTCTCGTTTCGAATTTGAAATACTCACCCTTGCTTCATTCATTGATTTCGTCTTGAATTTAATAATCCGTGAATAAAAACAAAACATAGTAAAATGTCCCATTTTAAATCTGAAATCAAAGAATTATTAATTTTTCGTACTCTTCATCTGTTCTTCTACTTTTTCCTTTATCTATCACAAATTTTCACAAACAACAATCTGCGGCTTTATCGTTTGGTATGTTTTTTTACATCTCTTTATTTTGTTAAATGTAGGTTATGTCCGATTGTATTTTTAACTCCTATGACTTATAAATCTCTTGATTATGTATTTTAGGCTATAATCAGAGTAAGAAAACTGCCCATATTAGAAGAAGATATGTTGGCACAATGGTTATACGACACAAAATGATTTGTTTAATCACATTATATGTAATATACTCTTTTATCGATAAAGTAGTTGGAGGCAAATGTGTTAAGTATGGTGAAGCTTTTGTTAAATACCATTAACATATATTGGTTTACGTAAGGTATATAACGGTCCGTTTGGGTTAACAACTTAAATCCATTTGCACTTCAAAATTCATCAAATACATTACTTACAATGGTGATATTGTAAAGATCAATGCGGTTTTCTTTGACGTATTGTAACCGTTTTTATAAATCCAACCGGTAAAAAGGAAGAAAAATAGTTAACTATACAAAATCTTTTCCTTCCATTTCAACATAAATTTTTTATGTAATTCTCGTGTATCACACGGGAAATAAGCTAGTCTAGGATTAAAAATGAGTGATAATGTGTCATTTGTCGAGTTGAAGGGTAGTCAGAGCTATCCTAAGCCCTAAGAAACCCGCAAGTGTCTCTTTTAGTGTTATAAAAGTGTTTGAGATAATTCAAGTCTACTATTTGCCATAAGTAAAGAGTAAATAAATGTGTAATTTTGCTGTTAAGAAAATTCGATTTTCCTTAACTAATGAAATCTTAACATAAGGTACAACAAACATCAAAGTTAAGTGCAATGTATTTCAATATTAAACTCGCCAAAAATCTAACATATATGAGATACATGAATCATTGTTTTTCTTGTTACACGACGTTACATGTCTATATCAATGTCTCAATCGTGTGATGTAGGAATCATTCGATCTTTCAAGATCTATTGCGATTTAAAAATTATAAGTTGGTTGGGATGGAACAATGTATAGCTAAAACAATGTTTTTAATTAGTTGTTTATTAGTATATTTTGATCATCCATCATATAATTCAAATTTCGTTTCTCCTAATGGTAACAACATTTGGTGTCGACAGTTCGACACATCTCAATCAAGTATAGTAATTTCTCGAGTTTTAAAATCGACAACTGGTGACATTCAGATAAACTTAAAATCGTCATTTGAGCGAATTTGAATATTGTATATTTTTGAATTATAATGTTAAGACGGGTTTTGGTAGATTATAAGTATGTAATGGATATGTTTGTTTATTACTTATAGAACTCGAAGACTAGAGATGAAGTATAGAGTGATATTTTCGAACTCATAACTTTGACCACTTACTTTTATAATTGACAGTATACCATGTTAAACTCTACTTTCTAACTACTTTTTCGCTAAAATGTTCTTTAAGATATTAAACAAACTAAAAGGTCCAGATGCTATAGTCAGCCCAGCGTCGCCAGAAACCGAATCAATACTTAATATTTGGACTGACCCAGTGAAGCAACATTTAAATGGACGGGGTCGGGTCGGTCAGGTCTATATCAAGATCCTATCCATTGACACTTTCAGTCCGAAGCTCCAAACTATAGCCATTTTCTGTTCTTTCAGACTTTAAATTTTGATTCAAGATTTTATATCTAGCAAACTACCTGATACTTAATAGAGTTTTAAGGAATCTACAAAATTTAAGGCCTTTCATAATGATTCAACGATCAAGTTTCATCTCCGCTTGTTCCACGTTGCAGCAGCACGATCTTACTTCTTTCATCTATCAGAAGTCAACAATCTTCCCACTGAAATAGACAAACATCACAAAAAGTACTTAGTAACCCGTTCATAAAGAATGAAATATAATTCAGGTTTTATTCCAGATGTTCAAACATGTTAAAGCAAGAAACGTTTAAAAACAAAATCTCCGTTTTCTCTTGTAAACATGAGTTCAACACTTTGAAGTTTGTAAAAATCGTATACGACTTCTAATATTATAAACAGTCATTTACACATGTAAAAAGACTTAGAATTGCTTCTTTCAACAATACCAAAAAATTGAGGTAAACTTAACGTGCTTGCTTTAGGTATGACAATGTCCTAAAATACTGAATAAAAGAGTTACAAAAGGTTCAGCTGTTGCTCGGAAGCAAAATCACATTTTATAGGAACTTACACTTACTTTGATCTTCCCGTTAAATATAAATGTGTTACTTTTATATCTTATATTTATTAACCCAAAAAATAGTTAACACAAGAGAATTAGTATAACTCAAAGGTTTTGCTACATATTTTCCAACGATAAGAATGATAACTAATGAATGGCCCTTCTTTCGAAGTCGGTAAATCTCAAATTCCATAAACAAATCCTAAACTAAAACTTGACCGCCGAAGCATAAAATATGATAAATCTATCGATTGATCATTTGATCATAACTCATACCACTTATAAATACCAAATATAACATGTGATTTAGTTATGGAAATTTTATCTGCTTAGATACCAGAATCTAATTCTAACACAATGATCATAATACATAGCACATAACAAATAGACATATAATAATTTATAAAAAAAGTTCAAACTTTTCCGACAATTTAACACAGATAATTGAAATTCCCTTACCTGACTTAAGTCTGAAGCAATGGCACTTCGAATACTTTCACCCGTCTCGTCACCTTCTCCTTCATAATCCGAAAGATCATGATTCCTCATATAATCCGAATCCTCATCAGGAAACTCCTCATTCGACTTAATAAGAAAATTATGAAGCAAACAACACGTAACAACCACATAAGGAAACGACTCAATCGACTCCTCTTTCCATTCCTTCGACAATATCCTCCACCTCGCTCTTAGCCTCCCAAATGCAGTATCAAGCAACTCCATCCCTCGATTATGCACAGAATTAAACGCTTGTTTCGAAGAACTCAAATTCAAACAACCATCACCATCCTCATTTTCGTCATCCTCATCACCGTCCTCCTCATCGGTATCAGATTTAGTATAAGGTGTAATTAGCCACGGTAAAAGAGGAAAACACGATTCACCTAAAATATACTGAGGAATTGAACTACCATTGTTTAGTTCATAAGACGGACCAGTTAATAACTCCCTAGACTCTTCAATAGCAGAAAACAACTCCGATTGCCGTAATATCAGTTCCGGTTTCATCGTATTAGGCCAACCAGCTGAAACATCTAAAAACCTACCTTCAGAATCAACTAAAGCCTGAACCATAACCGAACCGTTTTCTCCAAACAAATTTCCTTTCACAGCAAAACTATCAATACCTAGCACACCACAACAATTCGGAAGCGAAATCCATCCGAATCCAACCACAATCCTATTCAAATCAGATCTCAATTCAAACAAATGACCTAAATTATCAATAATCGCCTTACAAACACTATAAAACACACGGCACGCCGTCTGCGAGTCAATATCGAACCGTCTACCAACTGCATTAAACGACGCGGCGTGCGCCAACCTAAACAAAGCAGACGCCACCGCGTAATCAACCGGAACAGTTAAAGCTAAACCGGTTAAAGTAGGTGTTAGTAATGATAATAAATAATTAAACGATTGTTTCGACATACGAAACGACTCGATAAACAAATGCTCGTAACCGGAATCTGCTAGGTTTTCGGAACTGAGGAAGCGGCTGAACCAGGAGGGAGGGGGAGGAGGTGGACGGGGGATGGCGAAGGCGATAGGGTGGTGGATTAGGGAGAGGAGATTTGAGATTGAGAGAGAGACGGCTGAGATGTTGGATTCTAGGGTTAGGGTTTGGGATGGGTGGAGTGTGAGGTCGTTGGTGGTGAGGAAGGAGTGGGCGGCGGCGGTGGCGGAAGCGGCGACGGCGACGAGGTGGAGGAGGTTTTGACGGCGGGTGAATGCTGTTTGCGGTGGTGGTGGTTGGGGTTGGGGTTTGGAGTGGTGGCGTTTTGACGGTGTTGGGTTTTTAGGGCCACCGTCGCCGGCCATTTGTGAAGTAGTGTGTCACTAGGAAATGAAATAAAAGGGAAAAAAGTTATTTTAAGAACTCATTTGCCTTTTTATAAGATGTTTGTTTTCGGCTTGTTTTTTGATTTACGAACTTATTTACTACTCTTTATTTTTCACAAATAAAGAAGTGCGTTTGTTGTCTAACAATGCAGGGACGAAGCTTCCCCTTCCGGCCCCCGGTTGTTCAAGATTTTCGTAAAATTTGTATTATATTCGTACAATTTTGAAAAATTCGTAAGGTTTTTATATGTAATATTTCGAATCGAATGATATTCGACCCCCCCCCCCCCCCTCCGCCACCTCCAAGCTCCGTCCCTGTAACAATGGCTTCCCGTCAATGGTATCCGAAATTTCATCAAGTTCATCTCCTACGGTTTTGAGGTGAATTTAGTGGAAAATTGTGTCCCTCCGCCACCTCCAAGCTCCGTCCCTGTAACAATGGCTTCCCGTCAATGGTTGTTCAAGATTTTCGTAAAATTTGTATTATATTCGTACAATTTTGAAAAATTCGTAAGGTTTTTATATGTAATATTTCGAATCGAATGATATTCGACCCCCCCCCCCCCCCCCCCCCCCCCCCCCTCCGCCACCTCCAAGCTCCGTCCCTGTAACAATGGCTTCCCGTCAATGGTATCCGAAATTTCATCAAGTTCATCTCCTACGGTTTTGAGGTGAATTTAGTGGAAAATTGTGTGTACCATAAGTTTAGTGGGAGTAAAAGCCTTCATGATAATATATTTCGGTGACATATTGATCGCTACGAGCGATATAGGCTTATTGCGAAACACCAAGAAAATTCTCTCTAAACATTTTGAGATGATAAATCTTGGTGACGCTTGTTTTATATTAGAATTCAAATGTAATAGATCACTCTCGCGGTATTCTTGGATTATCACAAAAGAGCTATATTAATAAACTTCTTTAAAAATTTGGCATCCTAAAAAGCAAATCAAGAGACAGCCCCATAGGAACAGAGACGGAGCCAGAAATTTATGTTGAGGGGGGCTCGATTTTTTTTTTCCGATAGTAACGTAAACTGTCTTTTTAGAAGCTAGTAGTAACATACAATTAGATCATGAATTTGTCTACTTATTCACAAAAAAGAAAATCTGTATATATTTAATTAAAATTAATGTTAATATGTAATGTAAAAAGTACATATTTTTGTCACCTACCGAGACACTCTTTTGATTCCCAGTTCCCCATGAATCTATTATCTACTTTCCTCTTCTTCTCATTTCACCTGCTTCACAATTCTTTAAAAACTTCCATAGTTTCCGGTCAAATAAGCTATAAAAAACAGTTTTTTGCCATGAAGGTAAGGTAGTCGTCAGGTCAGTTAGGGGGGGGGGGGGGGGGGGAGCACCCTCCAGCCCCCCTACTGGCTCCGTCCCCGCATAGGAAACAAGTTTTATTTCAAACAATGCCCCGACAATGAACTTGAGATAACGAAGATGCAAAAGATTTCTTATGGATCAACAATGGGGAGTCTTTTGTATTGTTTGTACTCGTCATGCCATAGCTTATGTAGGTTTAAGAGGAGTTGGATATAGTGGTATTACGCAACAAAATATTGACGTTTTCTTCATTGTTCTATTAATAATTTGATATGTTTATTGTTACACATATTTATGTCACCAGCTATGTGATCTAAATGCTTTTAAGAACAGAACTTAGAAAACATGTCACAAACATATTCTTTCTTTTTCAAGATTCATTTGAATCGACAAACATGGCCACATATAGGTCGGGAAATGGCCATGTCATGTAACATATCAGAATGAGTTTGTGTCAAATTTGGTTAATTACTGTATAGGTTGATAGGGCTAACCTTTTGTCCACTTTCGTTTCAGACGGTTAGTGTCTTGAATATGATAACATAATGAAGATTATTACAATAGAAACTACTTGATTTTTTGCCTTTCGAAAAAAAAAGAAACTACTTAGATTTTTGTGTTCATTTAAAACACACCTTCGGCGAATTTTAACTAATTTGCCCGCTTCTGTTTTATAGTTTTACCTATCTGAATGTATCTACGTAGATGAAATTGAGGCTGAATTCGTGCTAAATAGGTATGAAAAAAAAAGGTTTTATTGTAAAGTTAACACTTAGGGTATACTTTGTTGAAAACACAAGGTTGAAATTCCATTCTGATGCATTTAATTCTGCAAGACAAAGAACTATATGTTTCTTTTGGAGATTGAAGGATTTAAAGGTTTTGAAGCAGATATACAACGTCTTAATGCGCTGTACGTTATCTATAATTTTTGTAACTTTCGTTTTAGATACTATAACGTTATACTCCATTCGTCCCAAAATAAGTGTTCACTTTACAAAGTATATACAGTTTTAGCCAGGCTTAAAGCATTTTTAAAGCTAAATGTCGATTTTCCCCTATTAATGAATGTTTTAGGAATGATTATTTAATGTAATGTAGTTTAATGGTTAAAGGTAGAATTGGAAAGTTGATTTCTATTTTGGAATTTGATATTTATTTTGGGATGAACTAAAATGACAAAGTGAACGTTAATTTGGGACGAAGGGAGTATCTCTTATTATTTTCATCTAATAGACTATTTTGTTTTAGCTTGACATGTTACTTAATCTAAAACTTGATTCAACTCAAGATCGACACAAAGCTCCACTTCCACATCTTTCGTATCCTTTTGTCCTTCGAGTACTTCTTCAAGGTTATTCCTTTTTAGCACTTTCGAAATATGGTCTACATTTTGTGGTTTTGTGACAATCTAGTTAAACACAAGAATAATAATAATTATTACTAATATAAGATTATACAATTGAGGAACAAAAAGTATAATGAACCGTTAAGTTATCTTCGAAAATACGTATATAGTAGTTTTTCAACTCATTAAGAAGTAGGTCAAATTTTCTTGCCGATCTTGATTGTTATGAAAAAATAATTCGAAAAAGAAGATAATAAAGGAATACTCATAGAGATTAATGATTCGGGATCAATAGATTTACATTAAAACGTCTAACGACGCCCCTATTTGTTTGTATTGTAAAGTAGTAAAAGTAATGTTTAAATTTATCATTGTTATATTTAAATGCAATATATTTGTAATAAAATCAGTATTTTAGAATATCTTTATAATACAGTCGGACCTTGACCGGAGACCTCAAAAGATCATAATTATGGTTGATAAACCACTATACAATGACAAGGTGGGTGTAAATTAATCTAGTTTAAAACCTACTATAGATTTATTAAAGATAAAGAATATGAAAACCGAGACTATTTAAGTCGAACTCGAATATATTGCCCGGGAGGCCGATTTAAAAGTATTTTAAATCCAAAAATATCTTCTTTTCAACTTATAGTCAAGTCTTTTTGAATATTTAATTATTAAATATAGAATTACTATTAACAACTTGGTGCCGAAGAAAAAGAAAAGTATGAGCATAACTAATCGATTATTGCACTTATTGTCCCTGGAATCTGATCAACTTCACTTACTAGTCTTTGTTTTTTAAACTTTACAATTTAAATCCTATTTGTATTAGACTAACATAAATTATTTGATAAGGTTAACTTAATGATATGTTTAACTCTTAAAAAGAGAAGTTATAAAGTTAAAGTACAATTAAACGACGAAACCGAAGCTAACTATTTTATTGATTGCACTAAAATCGCAATCTCATCTAAACCTTCATAATTTTGCATCTAGTTACAAAAGTTATATATTTATACAAAACTCATAACACTTGACTACTAAATCAGAACAAAACCCAAACCTGAAGGCATAAATATAACAACACTTCCCAAGAGCTCTTCTTGAAACTGTAAGGGGTGCTTGGTTAGGGATAAAGGAGGGTAATGAGGGGTAATGAATAACTAATGGAACGAAAAGTAATGGTTGGATATATACAAGGTAATCATTCATTACCCACCAATGGTCAATAACCCATTACTCTATGATTTGAGGTTAATGGAAATCATTAATCATTGTATTCGATAGTATATCCTTTCCGTTTCCCTTCCCCATTACCCACTTTCAATTAAGCACCCCTTAAGGGTATAATTTCGAGTTTCAATAGTTGTTTTCCTATTGAATATATTTATCGGATCAAAATAAATTATTTTCGTTAAAAATATATATTAACACAATATAGACCATATAACATCGGTTAAGTGTTAATTCGAAACTTATTTAGAATAGGTTAAGTCGCAAATTAGATCATAAACTAAACTTAAACTTTCATAGTTATTCCATGTAATCTATTACAAAACTATAACTTATTGTATTAGAATAAAATAAAACATGTTCTTTTATAAATTTAACTTAACCGATTATGAATTTGAAATTGAACAACTTCGATAAAACTATATTTTGTCTAAGGTTCAATTTCCATTACCTACTTTCTTACCGAGAAAACTCGACCATTTAAAATGAATCACTATTCAAAAAATATTTATTAACACAAACTAGACAATATAACATCGGTACGAGACTATTTTAGAACTAGTTCAATATAAAACTAAGTCATAAACTAAACTTAAACGGTACAAAGTTATTCGAAAAAATTACAGGGAAAAACAATCAACTTTGATTCAATTATCATTGTATGTGACCACCTTTGTTTTTTCTAAAAAAAAATATCAACTTTAGATACGTTTTTGTTGTGACAAGTTTTTACCTTTTACCGGATAGATGCTGACGTGGAGTCGGGTTTTTTACTATATTTGACTTCATTTTTTGAGATTTTTACATATGAATTTTACCGGTAACCGAAGTCAAAGTTAAAAAATAGTCACAATGACAACGTATCTAAAGTTGATGTTTTTTATGAGACAAATGTGTCAAAGTTGGTTGTTTTACCGGTAACCGAAGTAAAAGGTAAAAAAATCCAACTCGATTTTACTAATTTGAAACACAAAGGACCAAAACATAACACCAACAAAACCAAACCTTTTTCCACTCCAAAACTTCCTTAAAACTCATCATAATCATAATCATCGTCTTCTCCAAACAAAAAAACCATGTCTGCAAAGCTAAAGATCGCCGGAGCATGGTGCGGCATTCTGGAAGCCGATTTAGACCAATGGACAATACCCATTCTAAAACAACAAATTTCGACCCGATTAGACTGTACAATCGATTCAATTAACCTAATTTGTGCAGGTAAAGTGTTGAGAGATGATAATGGAACCCAGAAATTGTTTGAATTGGGGTTGAAGAATAATTCAAAGATTTTGGTGACTAGGGTTTCTCCTGATCAAGGCAAAGAATTGATTGCTGAAGAAGAGAAGACTATTAGGGTTCAAAGATTAAAGTGAGTATTTTATTTCTTTATTTTTTTTTAATTTTTTTTTCTTCCAAATTTTGATTTTGATTTGTGGGTTTTTGTGGGTTTTTTATGTTATGGTTGATTATGAGGTTTTATGATGTATTTATGTGATTTGATCATGCTTTTTTATGTGAATTATGGTTTTGTAGCATTTTTTCTTTGGGTGTTTGTGAAGTTTAGGTGCTTATTGCGTATTGCGTTTTTTAAACTTGAAACGACTATTAAGTGTTTGGATAAAAGTGCGTTTTAGCTTATTTTAGAGGGAAATAAGCATTTTTTTTATAGCATCTAGCTTTACGCTTATTTTGAATGTTGTATGTGCTTATTTAAACGGTTTAATATATTGTGTGTGTGAAGTGCATTAATATTTTCCTTTTAATTGGCTTATTGCGTTTAAAAGGTTGGTAAGTAATTAGTAATCAATCGTAAATACGATTCTTTTTGAACACGTATGTTTAAGTCTTGTAAAAGTTAAAATTTCGTTTTTTAATGTTTTTTTGGTTAACTTAGCTCATCAGGTGTTACAGTTTTGATATTGTGGATTAATCGTTTTTTGGTTTTAGACTTTGATATTAAAATTTCATAATTCCATGGATCGTGTTTTAGTGTTATAGTTTTGAATTTTGATAATAAGTTATGTGATATTAGCAAACGTTAAAGACTTAAAATAACATAATGTATACTATCTTTACTTAATATTGAAATTGACAGGGCTGCTGCTACTTCCTTGGCTACAAGACATGCTGATGGTTCGTTACCACTAGAAGATTTCAATCTTGAATTGGAGAATCAAAGTGGTGATAAAGTGCAGCTCGGCTCTGAGAACGATCAACGGTATATATGATCACTTTTATATTTAACGATCTATATTATTTATTGACATTGATGATCATTGGTAATTTGGCAGTGCATTAATGATGGGGCTTATGTTTCATGGAAAAGCAAAACGATTGGTCAAAGCTCGTAAGTATGAAAATGCCTTGGAAGTTTTAACTATGGGCGAGGTTAGTTTTTGTCGATTTTTCCTATTTATTCTTTTCTTTTCTATTTTATTTTTCTGTTTAAATTAATCGAATTATAATATTTAAGTGATTCTTTTGTAGGAGGCTTTCGCAGTATGTGACCCCTCGGTCGTTAAGGTAACTTTTTATCTTCTCAACATTTCTTACATATTATTATTGAGGTAAAAGTTTGCCATTTTATCCTCATCTGACGTCTTTTTTTTTCTTCTTTTTTTTCCAGCTAATTGACAATGTCCCGATTCTTCAAATAGATATGGTTTGGTGTTATTTCATGCTTAAAGACATCAGTAAGCTATCAGTAGCCGGAAAACGCCTTGAAGAAGCTCGAAAAGGAATTGAACGATCTCACGGAAAAGAATCTTCCCGACTCAGGCTGCTTCATGGAAGTTCCCATCCTGAACTTGCCTTGTAAGTGACTTTGTTTAGTCCCTGAGTGTGCATATCCCTACACACATATCCCTAACGGCTATTATTATTATCAAAATCCTCCGTATGTGAATATATTTGTTTCTATATGTATATCGTGGGTTGGATTCAGGTTAAATTTACCTTCGTAAATTTTTTCCGGGAAACAAATTTCACACGAAAACTTCACATTGAAATTTTTTATGTGAAGAGTAATAGAAAAAATTCACAATGAGAATCGCAAACCTTCTTGTGGGGTTTGTTTTTCGTTTTATTTCGACTTTTTTAAACCAGTTTAAAATAGTTCAAATGATGTAACTCCGACTTCTTTGTAGTTAAATCATCTGGCATTTAAAAACAGTTTTGCGATTTTCATTGTAAACTTTTTTGTAAAGTGTTTATAAATCGCAAACCTGATATAACTAAAGTTTTTGAGTTCACCTGATCCCGAGTCTATTTATCAATGTATGTGCTAATATTCTGTTATAGGCACTTGAGATTGGAATTGCTGGAAGGTATAGTGGCCTACCATAGTGGTGATGTCGAACAAGCCAAGAAATCGCTTAATAGTGCTAGGAGTAGATACTTGCAGCTTCAGGTTCCGGATGAGGAACTATCGATGCTAATGGCGATGGGCTACGGAGAACGTGCTTCAAAAAGGGCCTTACGTATGAACCATCAAGATGTTGAACGTGCTGTTAATTTTCTCGTTGAGGAAAAAGCTAAGAAACAACAGAAGATTGAGGATGACATACAGCGAAGAAATGAAATTATGTGAGTGTTTATTTTTCTCTCCTAAAAAAATGGTCAAAAAAAGAATTAATTAATTACTCGTTTTCGTGAAAACGCAATTGTAGGGAGCAGAAGAAGTATGGAGTTACACCGCTCAAGAAAGCTGTCGATATGCAAAAGTTAAAAGAATTGGTATCCATCGGGTAAGTTTTTGGTTCTTGTTGCGTATTTTATTATTAAAAAGAAAGGAAAGCTGATGTGGTTCTTGTTCTTGATGTGTGCAGTTTTGAGACAGAACTTGCTGCGGAATCCCTTAGAAGAAATGAAAACGAAAGCCAAAAAGCTCTTGATGATCTGACAAATCCTGATATTAATTCTGATATACAGGTAACATTTTGGGTATACTTTTGACTCTCGTACTTGAATTACTTGAACTTCTTTTTCTTATGTCCTTTAAATTTTTGTAGCTTTTTATTGAATCACGAAAGAATAAGAGATTGCGTCGAGCTACGGATTCTTCTATTGAAAGACTCACTTCCTTTGGGTTCCCTAGAGAAGCAGGTGACTAAATAAGTCGATTTTTTCGTTTTATATCTAAAGGGTGACGACATAATAATATGGTTTATTTTGTAATGTTATTTTTGTTACTTTTGTTAGTTGTGGCTGCTGTGCGTGATTACGGAACAGAAGAACTGGCTTTAAATCATCTACTCGAGCAAAGTGCGCTAAATGGGAACGCACCACCACCAACTCCGCTGTCGAATAATGCAGGCAGTTCTAGTGGCCCAGGTGCAGCCAGTTCATCAGGTGCCAGCAGTGAAACCGCCCCAAATAACGGAGATTTATCAGGATTCGATCTTGAAATGGAAAGAGACGTGGAAATGGAAGATGAACTTACTGAGGAGTTGCAACGTGAAGATGTGTTTTCGGATTATGATATGGAACTCACGAGAGAAAGTGAAGCTATTGAAGAGTACTTGGCACTCGTGTTGGTGTAATTAACAAATTACCGAGTAGCATGATGCACATATTATCTATCCTCTTGTACATGGGGCTTTAGTGTCGTTTTAGTTTCGAGCGACGTTGGATGATTCAGATTTGGTATTTTAAGGATGGTTTTATGTTTCTTTTCTTAGCTTGTGTGTAAATAATGGTTCGATTTGGTTGGGGAATCCACGTTCCCAACCACTCTTAATCGTTGCTGAACGTTTTAGATCATACTAAGAGCACCGTGCGTTTTATTAGTCAAGTTATAACGAATTATTAATTTATATTTTATATGGGGTATATAAAGATTATAAAAAATGTATTATCTTATAATTTTAGCGAATTATTAATTTAACAACGTTTCTCCGGATCAGGACCGACAAAAATTATTATTTTAAAGAATTTATTAATTAATCGAGTATTAATTTATCGAGTTGCTACTGTACATGATAATCTCTAATCAAGTATTCAATTTAAAGTTCACATTCTCTCGACTCTTTTATTTCCTTGATTTCCCATAAACCACCCCTTTAAAAGTTAAACGTGTTTCTTTATATCGGATGTTTTTTCTATAGTCAATGACATGCTTTTATATTTCGAATGTTAATAGCTTATTGAAATTTTTTTTCACAATTTTGGATTTATGACCCCAATCCAATTAACCCGGCTGGTAATCGGGTAAATTGGAATTGGTTTTATAACTTTAAATTAGGTATTGGTCAGTCCAAAAAGTTACAAAAATCAATTAAACCAAATCCATTAACAAGTCAAACCGAAACAGACTGTTTGAAATCTAAAAAATCATCAAAATGATACCTCTAACCAAAGGGTATATACCAAAATGATCCTATTAAAAGTATGATTCTCAAACAAACTAATGCTTTCTCGAGGGTCTCACCAAGTCAAACATTTATTGTGTGAGAGACCTTGACCAAATATTTTTTTTAAAAACATCAACTAAAATATTGATGTTTTAAACTCGGACCGATTTTTAATCAAAGATACTTGTTCACATAACCGCCACATGTTTCGCCACGCCCTGAAACTCACAGGTAACCTCAATTACAACTACAAATGTAACTAAAGAGACTAATATACAAAAGAATTTTCTATCATATGTCATTAGGCACATGATAACTACCATTTTTAATATTAAAAGTATTAAAAAGTACCATTGGTTTCTTAACTTTGATAGAAAACTAGATTATTGTCCCGCGATAACGCGGAAAAAAATAAAATTTGAATCATGAATTTTACTTTTATGTAGTTTAAATTTATTATAAGAAAATAGTGTTGTACGTAGAATACATAAATATATTTTTACGTTTATACACATGTTGTTTATAGTTATAATAACATATACACCTTTATTTTTATACACATGGTTTGATATTTTGTGTTAGAAGATTTTAGAATAATAATAAAGTAAATTATAGTTCAAATTAAATGATTCTATAAATAAATTATAATTATGTTTTTTATTTGAGTAGAGATTGAATAAAAGAGAGAATGTAATTATGTATTGTAAGAGGGTGTAAAATAAAAATAATCATTGATGACATCATCAATCTGATCTAACGGCTGACATCAAAGAAGTTAATCCATCAAACGGCTCTTAATTCGCCATGTGTCATTTAAGGCCCATCTTTTATTATATATTAAAAATTAAAGATATGATACCTTTTAGTACTTTTAATATTAAAAAAATAGTGGTTATCATATATATAAGGACACATAATAGAAAATCCGTTATATAAATACATGACTCACATTTTGGTGTAAGCATTGACTAGAGCGGCCAATTTCAAAATTCAAATCCTTCAAATTAAAAAATACAAACCAATCCTATCCAGTGTTCTAAATAACCCGCCATGAAACCGCCATGTCTCGCCATTTCTCAAGGCTTGGAGTAGCCGCCATGGCGCCGCCATGTCTCGCCGTTTCTCAAGGCTTGGAGTAGCCGACACGAAATGATGGATAACTTCTTTGTAAAGCTTGGTTACTATATTTTACATTAGTTGTATATTGATATATGAAATTATTAACTTTTTATAATTTATTGGTGTTGATATAACTTAATAATAGTAAAAATATATATAAAAGTATATATAAAATTATAAAATATATTAATTTTTTGCCGCTTTTTCACGCCTTGAAAAACGCCATGTCTCGCCATTTCTTGCAAAGCTTGAGGATTGCTCATGCCGCCACGCCACACCTTACGTTATCTATAACCTTGATCCTATCCAAGTCAAACTTACACTTTCACCCCCTAACTTATCCCCACATTTACAATTCACACCCTCACAAAACCCTAGAACACCCTTTTGTTCACACAATCAAAAACCCTTGTGCCCCCTTACAAAATCAATTTTGAAACCCTAATTCACCAATTATCCTCTCAATTAAAGCTTAAAGCTGTAATCTTTAAGCTTTTTTTCTTAATGGAATCTTTAAGCTCTGATTTGGGGGGTTTTCAGAAAAAAATGGCATCTTTTGCTTTGGAAACCCTAATTGCTGCTCAGATTTCTCTTGCTTACGTCATCACAATGGTATACCTAATTTTTTTTTTTTTTTTAAGATTTTGTATAATTATGTGTTAATTTTGCTAAATTATTGGGTGAATTAGGGTTTTGTTTTAACGTTTAATAATCTTTGAATTACTGTGTGTTTTTATTTTATTTTATTATATTTATTTATTTACTGTATATACTATTTTGTTTATTTTGCATAATTTTAGATTTTTATTTATTTATATATTTTTTATTTTTGGTGGAATTTGGAGGCACACAAGGTGTTTGATATTTGGATCTTATGTTTTTTATACCAGATTTGTTTCAAGTTTATGTTTTGTTTGTTGTTATGAAGTTAGGTTTTGCTTCGGCGAAAGTTTTAGGGCTAAAGGGTGTGTTTGACTTTTTGATAATGGTACTCGAAAGTTTTAGTTTTAAGCTAATTGAGTAATCGGGTATTTTCTTCTTAAGCTAAATGAGTAGTCGACATATAAACCGTAAAGATATGCATAGCTTTCTGCTGCAAACAAATGGTCTTTCTTGTGAAAGTTTCAACAGTACCGTAGTTGGAAGAATGAATTGTTTTGGGAAAAAAAACTGTGATTGTGAATATTTACTCCTTTTGTAAGGTGTGGTGTTAGTTTTTAGGCCAGTAGTCTTTTCGTTATTCTGGCTACTTAAAATCTCAAATTTCCGGAAATTTCAATTTTTTTGCATTGTCACAAGATTGAAAGTTTGTTTGTAAAACATTATCTTTTGAAAAGTTTATGGTTCTCTTTCGCTTTATATATTTATAATGTTTGAAATATTTACTTTTCTTAGGTCTTCTTGAGAAGAAATCTTCATCTTTGTTAGATTAAAGTCATTACTTTTGTTCTCGATAGCTTTCAATGGACTCAAGTTACTCAACTTGAAGCTCGTTAAAAGAAACTTTCCTTAAAATAAATTTCCGCATTTTCTTCATGTAGTTTTAAATGGTACTTGTTTTAGAACTGGGCACCAAAAGTTTCCTGAAATCATGGGATTTTTTGGCTCTCCTTCTGCAATCGTTTAATTGTATTTTATGTTCTTGCTATCTGTTTTTGCCTGATAGTTTTGATTTTTTTTCAGTATAACATAACTTTTCCGTTGTTTGCTTTGGTATTTTTTTTAATCTATGTTAGACGTTTTATTTCACTAAGATTTGATAATCTTTTTACTTACAGACGGGATTTCTGCTTCAAGAAGCAGATACATTGCAAAAGTTGATTGGAAATGATCAAAGGTATGCTCTAAGATCAAACAGTTTGCATTTGGTTTGAATCAGAAACTTAGATTGATCTATTTCATAACTTTCACAGGTTTCCACATTCCGAGCTTCACAAGAAAGGCACAACTGAACCTGAAGCCAAAGACGGTAGTGACACGGAGGACGATGACTCGGATGACGATGCAGAGGCAGAAGAGCCAGAAGACGATGCTGGAGACGAAGATTTCTCAGGTGATGAAAAGGAAGATGATGACGATGATGATGCTGAAGGAGCTGCAGATCCTGCTGCAAATGGAAAAGGTAGTGATGACGAGGACGACGATGATGACGAGGATGATGATGATGATGACGATGATGACAATGACGAAGAGGAAGAAGAAGAGGAGGAGGATGAAGATGATGACGAGCCAGCACAACCACCTGCTAAGAAGAGAAAGTAAAGCTTTAATTCATTATCATTGTATGTTCAATCATATCAGTATGTAGTAGGTACGGATAACATTTTAACTTGGGTTTGTGCCTTTTCGATTGTCGGATATTTAACTATCTTAACCGTTGTTGGCAATGGTTATCGTACTTTTTATTTATCAAATGATGCAAATTCAAAAGATAGAGTTCTGATGTTTTTTTTTATTATCAAACTTGGAGTTGTTTGAATGGGAAGTTATAATGCCTGTCAAAAACTTGATTATGTTTCGATTTCAAATATAAATTAATGTAAGGGCATTCGGTATGGCCGTGTATCTAAGACGTGAAATGCGCCTCCTTTGTGCGCTTATTGTTGCAATGTTCGCTTCCTGATATGTTTTTCTTTGTTTGGATAGTTGATTTTTAGTTTTTTATAAAAAAACTTTAAAATAAAATTCTAATGAACGTAGTTTTCAAAAAATAAAAAACTCGGTCTCTACTTTTGACTAGAAATACTTGTGTCAAATCATATATACATTAAGTCTAGCATTTCTCGATTATTGATATACTCAATTTAAACTACTTAGACATTGTATGTTGGCGACTTAGGTCCATTTTTCTTTATCTCCGAGTCTGTTACATAGTAAATGAAAATTTAATTACTTTACCCTTTTAAACTAAACAATTTATTTAATACGTAATAAATGTGAGCACAATCTTTACTTTCTTTATCCATCATTTTTCAATAAATACTTAAGAAATTGACATTTTATAGACTTGTGCTAAGAGTCGATATGGCTTTGAAATCTATGGCCTTATTCCTTATATTTTGCTTGGTGTGTTCGATCTCATTAGGGCTAGCCCGGAGATCACAATCGATGTCTCCAAGACCTTCAAAGACGATAAGAGAATGTTATGACGCGTTTTTTTACTACCAAGCATGCCTTGGTGAAATATTTAGAGCTTTTCAAAATGGTCAAATAGAGCCTAGAATCTCGACAGATTGTTGCAAAGCTGTCGTAGGAGTGAGTTCCGGATGTTTGCCAAAGCTAATTCCTATTTCCTCCCAACTTCTCAAAGAAGCTTGTTCTAGGATGTTTTCGACACCTCCACCACCATTTGAAGATACACCGGTTCCAAATTCTATGGGACCATCGGCAATGTCTCCGGATGCACCAATTGATTCACCACCGGACGCACTATCGCCTATAGTCGAGGGACCGTTTATGATTTCAGCGGGTGATGAAGGTCTTGTTTGAAAACACAACATTTGTTTTTATAATTTCGATAATTATCTCATGAAAAATGAACTTTTATTTGAACTTTTGTTGTTTTATTATGATTTTGGATCTTAATGTTGTATTTCTATTAGTTATATTTATATTCGAATAAAGTTATTTATATTTATCAAAACATTTGGTGCATCGCTACAAAGAAAATTTACAACTATTGAAAACTTTAAACATTATAAAAACTTTAAACATTTATTATATAGCTATACTCTATCAATAATCGACCATAAATTTATGGTATTAGCCCGTATTAAAAAAGACTCATCAAACATACAAAATTTTGATGCGTGTCTTAACCAATAAACCACAATTATGGTTATCAATACTCTTATTTTTTTATAATTTCGATAATTATCTCATGAAAAATAAACTTTTATTTAAACTTTTGTTGTTTTATTATGATTTTGGATCTTAATGTTGTATTTCTATTAGTTGTATTTCTATTTAAATGAAGTTATTTATATTTATCAAAATATTTGGTGCATCCCTACAAAGAAAATTTACAACTATTGAAAACTTTAAACATTATAAAAACTTTAAAACATTTATTATATATTTGTACTCGATCAATAATCGACCATGCATTTATGGTATTAGCCCGTATTTTAAAAGACTCATCAAACATACAAAATTTTGATACGTGTCTTAACCAATAAACCATAATTATGGTTATCAATACTCTTATTTTAATAAATATATTCCCACTATTATATAAAATTTTCAAAAAAAATGTATAAACGAGTTTCTAATAAATCAATTCAACATAAAACTAGAAGAATTATTTTCTTAAACGTTTTCATATTTTTAGATCTCTTAATACTACATAATCTTGAAATATCATTCCATCACGATTAATGAAAAATAAACTTTTATCGAATTGTCATTATATTATATGTGATGTATTTTAAAGAAAAATCTTTTTATGACATAAACTTTGAGTCCGTTAACATCATAGGTAAAATTTAACTTCAAATATCGTTAGTTTGTTTTAGATTAAACTAATTTGTAAATCTTTATTTATAATTATGTGTCACATATGTTATAAATATCGTCATGAACATTGATTTAGAAAGATAGTTTCGAAAACGCAACGCAACATAAAATAGACAACACCTAGTGAAAACTAGTTTTATTCATTGATAACACACCTTGGCTTCGAGGGAAAGGAAGCTTGTTGCCTATCGGTATCTAGTGCAACAATATCAGGCTAAGCTCGCATAAGTTTATCATATTACATTTCTAGGTTTCGCGATTTTGCATCGTAATGGAAATCTTGATGGAGTTTTTTAATAAACTTATTATAACCGTAACATTCCTCATTACACTTTGATGTCACAAGGATATTTTTCCAATGTGATTAGTTAAATTGATATGTAAGTGCTATTTTTTTGCCAAGTTTTTTATTTTTTCCGACCACGTTGTTGTTAGCAGGATTGATATCTGGGACTTTATTAGTGATCCTATCGAGGTTTTCTTCATCTTCTCTTCTCTTTCTCGTTGTTTTGAATGCTCAATGACTATAGGATTTAAACGATTGCGTAGGACTCGATCTTCCTTGGTAACATATCATATCTTAATAAGAACACACATAAGTTTCATTCATTATATAAAGAATGACACTTTTTCAATTTTAAAAAAAATCATGAAAATGCAACACAAACTTAAGTTGTTGATCTAGTGCATCATCTAAAACCGATAACCACTGTCTCAATATCGACTTCATATTCGAATCCTTCCAGCGTTACCTTATAATTTTGTATTAAGCAAATCTAGCAAGGGAAAGTAGAGAGAAACTAATCTAAACATCCACGGAGGATTTTACAGTAGGGTAAAGAAGTCTAGTAACTCATGCTGCAATGAAAGATGAAGGTTACTTCTCGGGTCAACCTAGCCGTGGAAAATTTCAACCAAACACATGGACGGATACCCTTCAACCTGTCGAACAACGTATTTTTATAGTGCAACCAAACTAGCAAATTTTACAAATAAAATAATAACAACAATAATAATATATGTTTGGACCAGGCCAAAGAGTTGGGCTACGATTATGGGCTTTGTTCAATTGTAGGGCTTTTAAAGATTATGGGCTTTGTTCAATTGTCTCCTATTCAGACCCAAAAACAATGACACCAGAAATTTAACGATCAAGATTAAAAGTCAAGTTTTGACAGTTAACTCACCAAGAACCATAGTTATAGAATGACACCAGAATTCAACCAATTTCTGTAAATTTACCTTATGTCAAGTTAAGGTTAGAAAATTTCTCACTCAAAAAAAGTGATGTAATTTTTCCAAAAGTTTCATCAATTTTGATTGATTGTAGTAATTATCCTTCATTCAATTACGAAACTGTTACGAGCACAAGTGAGGATCGATTATGGTGCAATTACTGGTGACCATTTATATGACAGTTTTACGGATTTGAACTTTTAAGCGCTTTTCTATATTACTAAAACAAACTTTTTAATTGTGAAATTAGAAAAATAATAATCGATGTAAAAAAACAAATATGATCGTTAAAAAAACCTTTGTACACACATTCACGTTTAGTATGACTTTAAAAAAATCATGTTTAGTATGATTGAAAGTGGGATTAATATTACAAATAACCTTGATATTTAGTAAACTCCACAATTAACAATACTCACCTAGTTGCCTTCTATTGAAAGTAATGTATATTCTTTTATAAATTAGATTATTAAAAATATGGTCAAAATATATAAATGTAATATTTTAATCTATTATTCTTAATCAAGTGTAAAGTTTGAATAAACCTAGTTCAATTAGGCTTTTCAACTAAAGTAAGAGCCAACTAAATTGATTGTATGTCAAAATCAATATTTGTTAGCAAATTCTTGTTAGTTGTTCTAAGTAGAACATTTCAATCTTTGAAAATATAATCATAATTTACCATGTCTAATATGTCTCCAACTAGGACGTAACACATCTACATTTTGTCATTCACACATACCGTCATGATAGAAGTCATTTGGTTCTATCCCAACTATAATTGGAACGAGACGTGTTTAATTAAACACTAATCTTATATATTGTCCAACACTTTATAACAACATTGTGTGTAAAATTGATAAAAAAACCCCTTCAAGATTAGGAATTGTTAAAGACCGTTAGAGTTGGTACTAAACCAACTACACAATTTTCATATATTCGTCTTTGATTGAAAGTTGTTATAAATTAGATAATTTATTTAAAACTATGTTCATATTACACAACGATATTCTTTCTATCTTTTATTCTCAATCAAATGTAAAGTTTACTTAAACACCTATTGATAAAAGGTCTTTTAAGATATAGTCACCATGGTCACGTTTTTTTGCCGCCACGCCTTAACGCCATGACGCGTTATTTAGAACCTTATTAAAAATCAAAATATTTCCAATTTTTTTTGAAATACTTGTTATTGAAAATGTAAGCAAAACCCACTATACATTGGTGTGGAAGCTTTTTGATCACAACGACACTTTATTATTTAAAAAAATAATATATAATAACGTTAAACTGCGAAAACTAGAAAGTGTAGGTAATGTATCAAAAACTCATACGATTTCTAAATAATAATTAGTTGGTCTAGAAAACATTCATGATTAGTATGTTTGAAGGTATAATCTCATAAGTAAGGGTAATTTAGTCATTTGTGACATTATCCTTTTAATTGTGTTTTCTGCGTCTTTTTGTTATAAATTTAAAAAAATTGGAATATGTTATCGCCTTTGTATTTATTTGCAAAATATTGATAAACGACAACGTTAATCGGTTCATACGTCTCCCTGCTTGACCATTAAGTCAATATATGGATTGTGGAAGACAAATTATGAGTTATTTAGAAGAGTGTAGGTATATATTGAATTAGAGTGATTATTTTCTGCTACAATCTTTAGTGTTTGCCTAAAACTTGAACAACAAATAATGAAAAATAGTTAGGGTATGTTTGGTCGGAGGATTTTAGGGGTTTATCGGGATTTGAGCTCATGTTTTGATTGATAAGTCTCGTTTGGTTGTGAATTTGTAAGGGGCTTATTGAAAGAATTATGCCCCTATAATTCTAAAAATGATAAGTATGTTGAAGAGGCTTTTAGAAGGGCTTGAGATTATGAAAGATAAAATTATATAAAAATACCCTTAATATTTATAAAAATAAAACTATTTTATGCCTTTTTAAGTCTTTTTACGTTAATAAGTTACGACCCTACTCTTTTACCAAACATGTTTTCATCTATATATTTATAAGCTCCAACTCAAGTTATAAACTTCAACTCCATCTCCGGCTCCAATTAATTTCACAAAATATACTCTTAGTGGGCCAAAATTTAACAAAAAACAAAAAACGAAACTTAAGATTAAAGAGACCATTTTGTCTCTCCTAACGTTTTCAACCTTGAAAGGGACAAATCGGTCCTTGTTAACATGTCACATCTTTGACTTTACTATTTTGTCTTCTGTAAATTTTTCGTTACCTACAAAACCATGTATTTGAAAACACAAGCTTTTGGTTTATAGTTTTGTGTAACATGAATTTGAATAATTGATTAAAAATACTAAGAATGTGTGAAAAAATTGAATGTAATTATATCCAAACTAAAAATCTTACTATTATATAAGTCAAAATATGTCAAATTCACAAACTAGATTAGTTAACCATCGATATGTTGTATAAAAAAAAAAAAAAAATACTTAGTGTTTTGCTTATAATTCTCAAACTGCTTTGAGTTAGATGATGTCGTCAACGGATGTAGATTCGTAATTAAATTCCGAAGAAAAGCAAACCGGAAAAAGCAACGAACGCAGTTCCGACCCATCATCATGCGCCGCCGCAATCAACGAATCATTTGCAATCAGAGTCTTTATCAATAACCATCTCATTTTACTTTATATATGTTTTTTGTTAATTATGGTTTTATTCTCCAATTCTAGTTTTCACGATTTCGCCACTCGAACTGTCGGGATGTATTAGAATATGTTAGCCCAAACACGACCCATGGACTTTGGTCCATTAGAGTTTCTGATTATGATTTCTATTGTACTCTTATAAATATGTTTGATTAGTAATAATAAAGATTAAGCGGTTTTAACATTTTAATAGTATTGGCATACCAAGTGATGCTTACGAATATATATTGAACAATATTGTTATATTAATAGCGTATATTAGTCTTTTCTTCTTTCGTAAGATAAAACTCACATACTTATTACATACTACAAATATATCTAATATATATTTAATAAACTTGAACCGATAACTTTTTAGTAACCGGACCATCACGATATCGTTACACTAAATATTTGTTGGTCCTAAGTTTCTTTTCTAGTTATGTTGCATTATGGAGTAGTGTTTAGAATATTTATTTAAAGGAATTATGTGGTATAAAATCTTTTATTCTCAATTTTTTTTTATGACATTTAAATTTTGCTAATAAAAAGATGTAACATTACTTTTTCTTTTTTTTAACGGCAATGTTAGTGATTCGGGGCCACAGTGACATCCAATTGGGCAGTATGCGACCTACGAACCTTACACCAAAGTTAGTTATCACCTGATATTCACCTAAAGAGAAACTCCCATAGAAATGCTCGAACCCAAGACCTCCTCTAGGAAAGGAAATTCTCCTACTAATGAGACAAACCCCATTAACAAGATTTAACATTACTTAATCTATACTATATTATAATGAATCTCCCGAGTCTTAATCCCTTAATTTTAAGTAATTGAATTTACCTATATACCCTTTTCACACACGCATTACTACCAATCCCTAATTCTATTCACAAAAACATTACTCCCAATAGGCCGTCACTGGTCAGAAACCCCCTAACCCTGGTCCATCTCCACCGTCTCCAGTAAGGCACCACCTGCTGTTGCGTCTACGAGTACTACGGCTACTGCTTTGCTTGGGGATGTTGCCCATTGGAAGCCGTCGCTATTTCCAAATCAAACCAGCCGTTGCTCCCACCTTCCACCCTTCGATCTCTTTCCACTACAAATCCGAATTGGAGATGGCCTGTTGATGTCAAATCCGAAGCGTATTAAGCAATGGTTCATCATCCAATTTCTGCTTGTAAAAGGGTATGTGTTTTCAAATAATGTTTATAAATAATGTTTATGTATGTATGTGGGTGAGAAATCAACCGTAGGTTTTGTTTTATTTTGGTGGTGAGATTTTGTGAATTTGATGTATTTTTTGGGTTGATTAAGAATTGCATACAACATGTTTGATGAAATGTTTCAGTGAAAAATGTTATGATGAAGTCGCTTTGCCGAAACTGGTACTATTCTGCGTACACAATCTATGCTTACATAAATACAACCATTTATCCAATCACTGCAATTCCACTTGTTATTTACTGTACCTTTAGAGTGTGCCTTGTAGTTGCTACATAATATTTAAGAGGTGTTTGGATTTGCGTTTTGAAACTCATTATCTGATTCGTGCCACTTAAAGTCGTAATAAAAAGTTTCTAGCATTCGGATAAACATGTTCTGCTTTTGGTTACTCAAATATTTAGGGGTCAGATAATCAGTTTTGGATAATGAGTTTACTACCAGCTGCAACAAAACTGATTATTTAAGGGGAAAATAAAATTACTTATTTAGCACGATAATAACCTATTTGGTAGACTTTTATTTTCATATCACAAACCATCTCTACTGTTTTTTTCACAAAAATGTTGTTTATGTACTGATTTATTAAGTAATACAAATTTAGCAAACTCTTACATTTCATTATCTGGTTATCATAACTTCAAACATCAGAATCACATCTAAACAAAATTTTCTACAACGTCTTTCATTACAAAAGATCATTTGATTCTGATCATTAGATATTACGTGATCATTTTCAAAATGAACATCCAGACACCTCCTTAAACCTATACTGATCTGCTGCTGGAAACTCTTCATCACATTATCATTATTGGTTGAGTTCTTGTAGTTGTGGTACCTATTAGCGCTAATTTTTTTTGATTGAATACCAAATACAGATACCTAGCGAAGATACTGGCACCTGAAGGTTCAAAAGACGTTGCAGTTGGACAACCCATTGCAATAACGGTAAGTTTTTTCTTTTATTAAACTGGGCGGGATGGATGGGTTGGGTAAGATGTTCGGGGTCAAAACAGGTAGTTTTTAGAATGGGACGATATATCATTAAATGAGACGAAACTTTACATCTATCAAAAGGTTATACAATGAGCACACTGGAACTTATGGTACTATTTTTGCAAGGTTGAGGATGCAATGGGTTGTCCATGAGCACACTGGAACGAGACGGAGTATACACATCAAATGTTGTCTATCGAGAAGTTCTTCATGACAAATAAAATACAAGTGTATTAGAAGTTAATGTTGCTTTTTTATATGGATTTTTGTATTTCAGATTCTACATTATGATTGTAGTTTAAATATTTCTTTTCATGTTATTTATCTTTCTTCAAATTACTTTTTCGTGATCATATGTCTTTCAGCATAACTATATGAAATATCAGCTTTCCGTCACCGCTGCACCGCGCGGATACCGTACTAGTAACATATACAAAAGAGAATAGTGTTCATTACATAATTAAATGATGAGTCCTTAAATTGGTAAGAGAAATACACATGCATTCAACCAACTTTTCATGTGATGTTTTTTTTCATTGCAAATGAATAATACAATTATTGTATATGGTAAATAAAGTAATAATAACTTGGATGTGTTTGAAGTTGTTAAAATCCTTTTAATAATTTGAAAATGTTGATTCATTCACCAATAAATAAAAGGTAAAGAAAATCACATGTTACCCATGCATTATAACTAATATTGTAAATATTTTGTTTCTAAAAGATTTTTCTATAAGGTATCTACGAGGTTTACTGTAAAATGAAAAAATAATGTCGATATTTCTTTAATTATTAAAAGCGGTATTTGTTGAATTCAAAATTTGATTATAGAGAAGTTAAATGTATTAAATGTAAAATATCAATTTAAAATAAAACTTTATGTTTTATCACGGTTTAGTTAATACTTTATCATATGTATAATGTATTCATCGTACTTTTTAGAAAAAACCGTTGTTATAGTTAACCAATTACGAATCTCTATATTTCATTAGTTTGGTAAACTACCTACACACGAAAACTAAACTCAAAACTTAAAAATTATTTGAAGGAATCCTAATCATCTATACAATTGAACAATCATTGTCCTTATCCTTTTTATCTTCACTATCATTGCTATCAACTCCACCAATAACAAATATTGACCTTAACAAAGGCTTAGGTTTTTGGTCAAAAATTAAAAATTAGACCAATAATTTTATTTTAATATTGTATCTATAGGTGTATATAACTAATTCTTAAACTAATACTAGTACACAACCAACTTGTGTAATTCAAAAGAATTCGAATATTAGGTTGATTTTTTAGACATTTGGAGTATTTATATTCCAACTTAATTGAAATGCCTTGTATCAAATTATATTCAATATATTATTATACTCTTATTAATTTGCCTGATTGCATATGATTTCGTGCAGGAAAATAGTTTTTTAAGGTTAGTGGGTTTGGGCTGGGGTTTGGGGGCAATAAGAGATGATCCAGTCCATCAAGTGATTCGATCAGTCTCCTGTGACGCGTGTCTTTCCACGTGTCTTTCATTACCGTTTTGAATCCTTCACATGTGACGCGTGTCTTTCCATGTGTCTTTCATTACCGTTTTGAATCATTCACAATGCTTTACAAGAGTTTTAAATCTGCTAAATGGTAACGATTTTTTGTTGATTTTAGTTTTAGTAGTTTGTTGAATGTTGTTTAATTGATTTTGATTTGATTGATTTATTGATATAGTAAGACATCGATGATGGCTGCAGTTGTTGCTCGATTCGTACTTCAAAAAAACAGGTTGGCTGTTTCATCGCCGTAAAACATCAAAGGAAATCACGATACTGCCATTGGCAACTTCGGAATTCCTCAGTATGGCGGTAGCATGGCTGGGACAGTTGCTAATTCTAAAGAAAATCGAAAAGGGTGTAAGAAATTTGAAGACTTTGGGATTTCTTTTAAAACCAAACCTGGGACTTTGCCTACTTTTGTTTTCGTCGAGCGTCGAGGTATTCCTATTCTATTTGGGTGTATTTAGCTTTATATTAGGTTGAGAGATGGTAACACGTGTTTTCCGTATTTCGAAGGTCTGTGTTCATTGTTGTTTTTTGATTGTTATACAGGTTGCTCCATTGGTGTTGTTTAACGGTTTTAAGGTAATTTTTTGCAATCTGTAGTTTTCAGGTAATTTTTTGCAACCTGTAGTTTTCTTTTAACGTCTTTGTTTATTTTTCCGATGTTGCTGCATTGGTGTTGTTTAACGGTTTTCAGGTAATTATTTGCAACCTGTAGTTTTCGTTCATCCTGATTTTCTTTCGATATTTTTTGCATTGTTGAGATTCTCAGTTGAGTAATGAAAGCCGTGTAATATTGATGTTTTTTTTTCTGTAGATTCTCCTGGCTGTTGTTGTTGTTCGACGTTTCTGAGGTATGTTTTTGTATGTGGTGTGATTGATTTTTTTTTTTGTTGTGGTGTTATTGATTTTTGTTATTCCCGGGTTTTGTGTTTCTTTAATGTGTCTATGTTGCTGTATCGTTGCTGTATCGTTGAATTCTGACCATTGTATCTATGTTGCTCTTTAATGTATCTATGTTGCTGTATCGTTGAATTCTGACCATTGATATGAATAACAGAGTCATCCTGAGAGAAATGGTATTTCGTTTATTAAGCCTTTGAATGACTTTGTTGCAGCGTTCAAAAGACCAGCACCTATCTTTGCGGGTTATGTCGGTCAATTTGCTCAAAAACTTTTTCTTGGTTATCTATTTGGAACACTCTCCATGACGTTACTCGGCCTTCCAATTTATGGGAGCTTGATATTGGCCTTCCAATTTCTCAAAATGATGACGAGATTGAAGTTGATATCGATAGTGTTGATGCCGAAACGTTATGGGAGCTTGATCGGTGTGTTCTTAATTATAGGAAGAATTTGAGTAAGCATTTGTTGATTCGCTTTTGTTTTAACGTATCGTTTGATGTTTCATTTGAAGTGTATTACTTATGAAGAATTAAGGAACTTGGTTCTGGTACTTTTGGTACCGTGTACCATGGAAAATGGAGGGGGACAGATGTTGCAATTAAACGCATCAAGAAAAGCTGTTTTTCCTCTCCCTTTATTTATTTTTCGTTTGTCATCTTATATTGATGTTTATTTCTTATTCTAGACTGTAGAATTCTAGCGTGAAGCTGTTATTCTTTCGAAACTTCATCATCCAAATGTAATGGCGTTTTACGGTGTAGTACAAGATGGACCCTATGGATCGTTAGCTACTGTTACAGAGTTCATGGTTGATGGCTTATTAAGACATGTCTTACTTCGTAAAGATAGGTAAGTAATTTCATCTATTAGTTTCGTTAGTTTATATATATATATCTTATTTAACAAAAATTTGACTTTAGGCATAATATTTGTTTTTGGTAATTCACTTCACGGGTCTTCTCTCAGGTTGGTTTCTTCAGCAAAGTTTCATTGTGTTGCTGTTAACTCTCATGGTGAAGTTTTTACTTGGGGATTTGGTCGGGGTGGGCGACTAGGGCACGATGATTTTGACATCCACAGGTAAAACATATTTTAATTTTTTATATTACTATTGACAATTATAGTAAACGGATGAGATCAGTTAAATTGTTTTTTTTGTGTTTTTTTTCAGTGGTCAGGCTGCGGTCATAACTCCGAGACAGGTGACATCAGGGTTAGGGGCTCGGCGGGTGAAGGCAATTGCAGCGGCTAAACATCATACTCTTGCAGCCACAGAAGGTGGTGAAGTTTTCACCTGGGGTTCCAACCGAGGTAATAAATCAATCATTAAAGATGAAAATAATAACCCACTCCCTAAACCGTCAAATCTTTATGTGTTATTAAATAATAAATATGATGAAACATACTGTTAATTTGTTTAAAAAATGATTCAGATTTCAGCTCTTTTTAATAGACCAATCAACCAAACATGATTGAGATTAAGGCCTCGGAACTGCCTTTGGTTATTCAGATATAGACACAAAACCTTTTCGAAAAATAAACAGTAACTTACTTGCATTTTGTCTATTTGCGTTAAAGATGGGTTGTTTTCTTTTTGTTTTTGGTTTCTCGGTCTGGCGTACGTGGTGTTTATGCTTCTGATTAGTGACTAACACGTGTCTTTTTAGACATGTCTTACTTCGAAAAGATAGGTAAATAATTGCATCTATTAGTTTCGTTAGTTTATATATATCTTATCTAACAAAAATTTGTCTTTCAGTCATCTTGATCACCGCAAGAGGCTAATAATATGCAAGGTTTTCGTCATGAAAACGAAATATATGCCAACATATTTAGCTGTTTCAAGTTTTTATACTATTCTAATGAAATTAATACTTGGTGGTTCTGCAGGTGGGTGACTTTGGACTGTCAAAAATCAAGCGGAATACTTTGGTTAACGTTGGATCGAATAATTCGATACAGGTGTATTTTGTGTATCTGAATGAATTCTCAGTTTGATTAGCTGTGTGATGTGTAATGGAATTTGTGTGTTTATTGATTCTTATAGGTGGCATGTATTCAAAATGTGCTGGATTCTATGGTTACAACGTTGTTACGTGATAAGAATCGCAAGTTTATTTATGTTGAACAGGTTAACTATCAGTCTGTGCATTTTGACTTTTCTTTCTTCTTAATTTCAAACAGTTGATTAGATGTTATGAATGATGTAGGCGTTTTTTCAACGGTGGTGGAGGGAACAGAGTGAGAAAACGAAAGATATAGTTAAAGGATTTGTTAGCTCGGGTCAACTTGAGATGATGTAAACAAACCGGACTCTTATATTAATGTTAATGCCACTATATATATATATATATATAAGTTGGGAAGAATTTCCGTATAAGTAGGTTACGAGTAAATGACTACTTTGTTTTTGTTGAGCAGTAATGGAGGATGGTGTATGCATGATGAGGCTGCACTGCATTATATTGATATAATTGATCAAACAACATATGGACATAAATTTATCAAGGATCAGTTCAATGTGACGCCAAGAATTGGTTGGCAAATAGACCCGTTCGGTCATTCAGCAGTGCAGGCTTACCTGTTGGAAGCGGAGGTCATGATTCTGTTCTGTTTGCTCTTACGAGTGAATATGATAATTTTGATAATATTTGCTTTCAACTAATTTAAACTTGACTCCTTATGATTGTTTAGGTTGGATTTGATTCTGTTTTCTTTGGGCGAATTGATTACCAAGACAGAGCTAAGCGAAAAGGGAATAAACAGCTTGAGGTCATTTGGCGGGGCTCCAAGAGTCTTGGTTCATCTTCACAGGTGCGTTTTCTCTAAAACTGTTATTTTTCATTTGATTAAGAATAATTACTATGGCCTCAATACGCTGACGTCCTTCATAATCTGTTTTCAATAGAATCTGACTCATTCTTTTGTATGTTTGCAAATTACTCGGGAGTGACGCAATTCAAAGGAACACGATGAACAGCGATGGAGATTCATTTAAGAAAAGTACAGACAACTTATAAGAAATATGTATTAAGGAAAACGATCATTTTATATTCGGATAGGCAGACTAAACTTTAGGCATTAAACTGCGTCATGCTTACTGCTGTTTAGCTGTTCACTATTCTGAATTAGCACCGCTTTTTCTCTTTCGAATTTGTCAATTCTTGATGAATATATGTTTGTATAATACTTCGCAGATCGGACATCCGTGTGACGACATACGTACAAAACCGAACCCGTGCAACGCACGGGAAATCCTCTAGTTAGTATTAAATTTCTTGTGTCAATATAATAATCTTGTAAATAAAATATTTTGGTCGGTGCCAAAGTCACAAGTGACTAACTAATCACTAGGTTACTAACCTAAATTATAATATGAATTTGAAAAAATATACGAGTAACATCTATATTATAGATTGAAGATTTTGATTACTCAAATAGGAGGTGGGTTTGTTTGAAAAAGATGAAAATATCAGTATTCAAGAATTAAACTGAAAATAACTTTGACGGAAAAATATTAGTGGAAAATGTCGAAAGAACGACATGTGGATGGAAACCATGTTTTAATTAAGATATAGATAGATAGATTTAAGAGGATACGATACAAAAATCAAACATACTTTTGTTATAAAATCGTCGTATGATCTTTTCACACGGAGTAAATTACACAAGTGTAAATCGACTTTATACGATATCCAACCAGTGTAGTTACATATAGATATAGGTAAAGTTAACCTAATCTATTCAAGAGAATAAGGGATTAGGTGTATGGGAGTTGTTAGTTTATTGGTGAACTTAAACCATTCCTTTGATTTGAAGATAACATAAACACACAATATTTATTTTTGAAGAAACATTAGTTGAAAAATTACTCAAAAAATGACACCTAATAAGGGACCCAAATAATAAGAAATCTAATAGTTTTATAACATAAACACACAATGCAATGTGTTACTCGCGGGTTTACTTGTTAATGTCTTTCAACATTCTTTATTAAATTATCGGCGAAACATATCATGGTTCTCGTGAAAATGCAATGTATTACTCGCGGGTTTACTTCTTAATCCGGGGATAAAACGCGATTTGTTTTTACGTTCTTTTTCCATATTTATGGGGGTATCAAGATGTCACATTATACATCAAGTTCATGAAGCTACAAACTGTAAGAGTGGCCGTACTTATTGGTTTCACATTGTTTTCACTTTATTTTGTATGTTAGAACTTATAACTATGAAACAATTTTCGACAACTTGCAAGCGGCATTTCAGTTTTAACCTTTTGTGTAATATTAGGTTCGACTACTTCTCATGCTACACATTATGGGCATCAATCAAATTCGGTTAGCGGGTTAGGTATCACGAAAGCAACATAATGTAAAAACAAAAAAACTTAACACATGTGTAGTTAAATAACGGATTGCAAAAAGTGGTAACGTGAACGTTTTTGTATAAGTTGTTATGTTATACGTCTCTAAAAAGTTAAGTATAAGTATTTAAGCAATGTACTTAGGGTGGAAATAACAAAACAAGATTCGGATGATAGTGTAATGTCTTTACTCGAGTACTTAACCTCGATTTTCATATGAAAAATGAAGTCGGGTGTCACATTATTCGACAAATAATTGTGATCATACTTATTTCACAAGACAAGTAAGGAAGACTTAAAAGCAATGTACTGGTGACCATACTTACTCGTGTCACATTTTTTTTCCCCTTCATTTTTATCACTTTCGAGTACCACAAAAAAGTGTCGAATATAATAATTACAACTATTCAATAATTCGAACTAGGCAAATAATTGAAGAAAAAGTGAATACGAAAGAAAATTTGAATTTAGTATTTGGAAAATAGAGTTATGATTTATGATTAAGATGTTTTCGAGATGTCGATATTGCACCTTATAGATATTTTCATATGTGTTAACGACTTTTTGTTATAAAGACATATGTAACTTGTGTTCGACGTTTCACACCATAAAATTCACAAGATAATAAGATTTACTTAGCCTTAACTTTAACTCTTAACCACAAGGGTGATGTTCTAGTGGTAAAAAGTTTGACCTCAAAAGATTAAATTTCTGGAGGTCTCAAGTTTAAATCCTGGAAGCAAAAAAATAAACCCCCTTGTGGCTACGGAGGTTCACCTGCGGGTGGTCGCCCTAAGATTAGTCGGCTCACAAAGAGATTGGATATCTAGGTTACAAAAAAAAAAAAACTTTTACTCTTCGAGTAACCTTTTTAAGCTTAAGATGTACTTTTATGAAAAAAGAACGGACATTTTCTCGTGTTAAAAGTTAAAACATATGAAACTTACAAAAGAACCAAACAAGTGTCTTGTAAACATTATGAAAGAAACAAAACCTTCGTAAGTAAGGCCAAATCAAAGACGGTTTCAGTTTCGTGTTGTGTTCTTTCTTGTAAAGCCGTCTCGAATATTTCCAATTCGAAAGTTATTCTTTTTCTTTTTCTTAACTAAAGTCTAAAATCTAATTAAAAGGTAATACATAAATATAAATCTAAGTTTAAATTGAATACAAAAAATTCCAAATCTAGTGGCGCCACTTGAAAGATTTATTAAAATAAATTTATGAAAACTTTAGACTTTAGTGCAATTTCAACCCATCCATCTCCGGCACTAGCCAAGGCCCCCCTAAACAAAAACACAAACATCACAATAGTTGTCCGGGAGACGATTATCTGATTATGACGTTAACAATCTCATTTCATAAAAGAAACATCTCGGTTAACAAACTATCTAAACAAATATGATAATCCTCGTTTTCTCTAGATTAAAAACCCACATTTTTAACTAAACATTTTTACAAACGTATAATCTATTTTACAAACGCAATCCCGAAAACCAAACACTTCTATATGTTTGAAAAATCCTTTTCCACTTTCCCAAAGCAAAGCATAAACACAGCTCACACACCCCTACCCCACTTCCCACCCTCTCCCCCAATTAAATTTCCATAAATGTGCTTCAAAACCCAAAATCTGAAACTCAAAATCTTGACTGAGTTACCATTACCAAAAATATAATATTTAAAAAAAAAAAACAAATCTTTTCCCTCTTTTCCTCTTCTCCTTTTATGGAAAAAAGAAACCCAAAAATTAAATCTTTGCATCTTTTTCATGCCTTTTTTCATTAATATATAGATACACCACATTATATCTATAGATTTTATATATAGCATTCCTGAGCTCCATTAACATAAAGCTTTGATTTTTCCAGATGGGTTTTGTGAATTTGCAAAAGGGTATTTTTATTTTTGTTGTTTTAGTTAGTTTAAGTTGTAATCTTGTGGATTCACAAGGTGAAATAAAGAAAGATGTTATTCAAGGAAGGGTTTTTATTGATGGGAAATCTGCCATTGCAAAAATTGATAATGATTTTATTTGTGCAACAATGGATTGGTGGCCACCTGAAAAGTGTGATTATGGTACTTGTAGTTGGGGTCATGCTTCCCTTCTCAATGTGGTATGTTTTTTCTTATTTTCTTTTTGTTTCGACTTATTAAACGGGTTCATGAGTTTATGGAATTTTTCATAAGCTCAAAAGCTCATTTTTTTCGTCTTATGAGCTTGTGAATCTGAGGTGCTCATTTAAAGTCATTAGCTCAACTTGATAAGCTCATAGCATAAGCCGAAACAAACACCCCCTAAATCTACAAGATTATTTTTTATATAATTTTTTTTTTTTTGGGTATTTTTTAGTTTTTTTTTTACTTTTTACTTTGTAAGAAAAAAATGTGAATTATTTCCTTTTTTATATTTAGACAAAATTTATTGTTATTTGTTTGATAAATTCTTCATATTTTGTAATTTTATCTTTATGCAGGATCTTGACAACATAGTATTTCAGAATGCCATCAAAGGTAAGAACAAAAATATTGTTTTTGACTTTTAATGTCAAACAACTTATTTTCAGTTTCATAATTACTACAATTTTTTTTAATTTTATGATGAAGGTTAAGTACTACATTTACAACTATATAACATCGTAGTCGGAAAAATATTTTCGATGTTGAAAATGTGATTGAATGTATGAAAAATTATGAACTTGGGAACTATAAGTTTGACTTATAAAGTCAAAAGATTCTTAGTTTTTTGGTAGCTTGTTAACCTACTTTATGTGAACAATTTATGCAGCATTTTCGCCATTAAAGATTAGATTAGGAGGGACTTTGCAAGACAAACTTGTTTACCAAACAGAAAATAATCCCAAACCCTGCATTCAATTCTCGAAAAATACATCCCAGTTATTCGGTTTTACTGAGGGTTGCTTGCCTCTATCAAGATGGGATCAATTAAGTCGCTTTTTCGAACAAACAGGGTAACTTAGGATAATCCTTATTTTTTTTCTCGAAATTTTACATTTTTATGAAAAATAAGTTCCCATGTTTATTACTGTGGCTTACATGTAGGGCTGAAATTATTTTCGGATTAAATGCACTTACTGGAAGGACAATACAAGCCGATAGCTCAGCAGTTGGACCCTGGGACTCTGCAAATGCTGAATCTTTGATGCGTTATACGGTTAAAAAGAATTACACCATGTATGCTTGGGAGCTCGGTAAGTTCAAACATTTATCACTAGTTACAAGTTCAAGATTTAGGGGTGTTCGGATTTGCGTTTTGTAACAGATTATTTGATTATTTACAACTCTAAACAGCATCCAAATATTCTTGTATATTACTTTATTATAACGGTTGATAATTATTCAATGCCGATTATTCAAAATCTTGTAGGGAATGAGTTGAGTGGAAGTGGAGTTGGAACAAGAGTAGCTGCATCTCAGTATGCTTTCGACATGCTAACCTTTAAAAACATAGTTCAAGAAATCTATAGGGGTGTCGAGCCTAAGCCACGAATAATTGCCCCTGGGGGTTTCTTTGATGCCAACTGGTTCAAGGAGTTTGTAGACAAAACACCCGAAACCCTAGATGTAATCACTCACCACATATACAATCTTGGCCCAGGTAAATATTTCTAAAATAGGCATATTATTCAAAATCCAAGATACCCGATTTGGAAAGTGACAATCTCTTTTCGTTTCTAATAGGGGTTGATCAACATCTTGTTGAAAAGATTCTCGATCCATCTTATCTTGACGGTGAAGCGGATACGTTTAGACAACTTCAGGATATACTCAAGACTTCCATAACTTCTGCTTCTGCTTGGGTTGGCGAAGCTGGTGGCGCTTATAACAGTGGTCATAATCTCGTCACAAACGCATTTGTGTTTAGTTTCTGGTAAGCAAGTGTGAAAAGACCAAAATACCCTTTAAAGAAAGGCGGTCATAATGTGACATTGGTATTTTGCAGGTACTTGGATCAGCTAGGAATGTCATCTGTTTATGACACGAAAACATATTGCAGACAAACGTTGATTGGAGGAAATTATGGTTTGCTTAACACGACAACATTTATGCCTAATCCAGATTACTATAGGTTCATAACTAAACTTCGTATAATGCTTTGGCTTTTCAGGTCAAAATTGTTAATTGGCCTTGTTAAAATAACAATTTGACGGGACTTTGTTTTTTCTTACCAGTGCTCTTCTTTGGCATCGGTTGATGGGTAGAAAGGTTCTTTCTGCCAACTTTACGGGGACAAAGAAAATAAGATCTTATGCTCACTGTGCCAAAGAATCAGTAAGTTTGTTACGTTATTTAAACAGTAAAGTGTAAAAATATGGGCGAAATACGAAAGGATAATAAAGTCATTTCATAGTCTCACGACACTTCTAATCTATTTTTGCAGAAGGGAATAATGCTACTACTGATCAATCTAGACAACAAAACTACAGTTGACGTAAACTTGTCTTTAAATAACACCTGGATGGTGCATAAACTCAAGTTACGTCATCATCATCATCATCATAAAGCTAACAAACCACGCAATAGCATGATTGGTGGAATAAACACCCGAGAAGAATACCATTTAACAGCCAAAAACAGGGATTTACACAGCCAAGTAATGATGCTTAATGGTAAAGAACTAATGGTAAATTCATCTGGGGAGATACCACCATTGGAGCCTATTTATGCCAATTCTTCGGAGCCTATAAGTGTAGCTCCTTTTTCAATCGTGTTTGCTCATTTCCCACATCTTACTTTGTATGCTTGCAGCAATTAGATGGTATAATGTATACATATATTGAATGGAATGGAACTGAGAATCAGTTCCATGTTGGTTTATTGATTAAATGATATATTCATAGCACTTATT
Organism: Senecio squalidus; assembly: GCA_910822075.1. NCBI lineage: Eukaryota > Viridiplantae > Streptophyta > Magnoliopsida > Asterales > Asteraceae > Senecio > Senecio squalidus. Next base: position 65,655,548 of record CAJVGC010000060.1, read on the forward strand.
TTTTTCTTTTTTAAATTTATTTGTGTTCACAAGTTGCATTATGATTGTTAGATTACGTAGTTAGCTTTTAACTTAATCTTTTCATATTCATCTTCTAGTCATATTCATAAGAGACCATATAGGTGGCAAAATGGGCGGGTCAGACACATATATAGCATGTAAAATGTTAAAATTTTCAAATCAGGTCAAATATATGAATTGTTCCAAAACACTATTTACAAGTTTTTTTTTGTTATAAGTGATAATAATATGCTTATGAAATATTCTTGTAGTAATACATCTTTTTAAACAAAAGGATTTATGAGGTTTTATGCACTAAAAATACACGGTCGGAGGCTTTTGACTCATTTGAAATATTCTTGTAGTAATATAACTTTCTAAACAAAATGATTTATGAGATTTATGTTCTAAAAATACACGGTCGGTGACTAACTCGCTCAAAATTGCAACCTCTAGGAAACCATAAACGTTGCTCTCCTTATTCTATTGTGTTTTCTGAAGCCAGAGTCCTTTAAACATTATGAACTTTTATAACTAAATGTTTGCTAAGCGCAAAAATATACAAGAATTACATATTCTAGGGTTTATAAGATATTTCTTTTTTTTAATAGCTATGACTTCATATAAATACAACAGCTTTGGTTAGTGAAAGTTAGTCACCTTCTATTCAAAATTGTTGAAGGAATCCGTCTGAGTTAGTGGTGTAGTCAATAACGTCTCTTCTTTCAATCTATCTTCTTGAAACTTTGAGGCTTACTGCTTGCAAAAGCTAACCATACAACCGTACCAGTGAGGTAAAAGAAAATCGATGGTGCAAAGAGTGACAACTACATGAAATATTGATAATTTATAAGTATTATTTTCAACGAAGTGAAAATTCTGCAAATTAGGCAAGGTTTGATGGAACTTACACTCCAAGAATGTGTTGTATCAAGAAGATATCCGGTGAGAGCAACACCTATGATTCCGGGAACTGCTCCTACGGTATTGGTAATTCCCTGAATACACAAGTGGAAGTCTCCAAGGTCAAATATGTCATTTGACAATTCAAAGTTAAGAGTAAAGAGTGGAATTTACTGAACATACCAAAAGTATGCTCGCATATTCGGGAGAAATATCCTGATGAGTACAATAAAGCCCTGCATCCGAACAAATGACAGTTATATCAAGAAGAAATGGAAATTTTGACCCATTTACTAGAGGTAGGAATATGGGCGAGGCGAGTAATGGGACGAAACAGGTTCATGTCAAACAGGGCCATACTACAACGTTTAGCTTATTATTGCAATAATACGGCTTTTTCTAATCAGTATTAACACACTAATTTATACAAACAGATAAAAAAGGACAAAAACCTGTTTCCGGGTCAACTACCCGACCCGCCCATAAAAAATACCAGATTAGATTTAGTTCAGAACCTGATAACGCAAAACTCGAAAGTGCTAAACCACCAGTAAGAATAGTGACAACTTCCCATGGGGGCAATCCCAAGTCAACAGATGATAAAATCATACACGCTGCAGGAGACAAAAATGCAATTGTTTGGCATATTTTGCGCACCTACACGAACAATAATTAGGCAAATAGGTTTTTTGTTCATTCTAGAATTGCTAACGGGTCCCCGTGTGAACAACATACCACGGTTGTTTCGACTCCTTTAGAGATTAAGTTGTCTGCAAATTGTGAAGCGAAACCGGTAACAACAACAGAAGCTAGGGGAGGAAGAACGGAAACCTGCAATATTTCCATAAAATTAGCTAGGTTAGATAATATTATAATGATGTAATAAATAAATAACCGTTTTTACAACGAAAAGATGTTGATTTATGGACATACCCATGCAGCTTCGGTTAAATTCAGGCTCAACTCCTCACTAACATATAAAAATAGAAGCATTATAGTACTCGTATTAAAAAATGTAGATAAAAAATGTGTACTTTATCGTCACTATTACCTGAAATAAGTAGGAAGCCAAGATAAACAACAATAATGACCCCAACTTCCACAAAAATGAGCGTATATCATCGCCCACACGGCTTTACTTTGGAAAAAAGACTTCCATGGTACCTATACTTGAAAATTACATCAAAATGAGATTAAAATTTCAAAATAGAAAAGGTGGAATGAGATAATTTGTATAACAGTTCTGCTTCGTACGTTTAGGGAGCCACCAAATTCCTCCATAGATGTTTCCCAAGATTTTGGCTTCGGATTTGGCTGAGACCCTGTAATTCATTCGAGTTCATGTAAGCTAAGTATTTGACTGTTTGTAAAATGTCCAAAAATACCCATAAACTAAGGAATCTCATGGACACAAATCAGCTTTATAGGTTCGAGGTGGCGAATTTCAATCAATTTATATGAAAATGAGATGTGGATTATCTAACATTGTCAACCGATTAAAAGGGTGGTTAGGATTAAATAATATAGCTAGAAAAGAAATGGTTCGAACGTGTTAATGGTCATATACTCATATCATTTTGTAACCATTTTCAATTTATTAGTTAATTTATTAAATTAAACAAAGAAGAAAAAGAAGTGTTCGTGGATCAACCGGACATGATCTAACCATCTATAAAAAGTTACACATTTTGACCCGTTATCCGACCTACATTTGGCCACCTATACCACTAACAGAAATATGTTCTGACATAATGATCATTTAGGTAATTTCAACTTCGTAAATTTCCGAAACACAAAAAATTGCAATTTTCATAAATGATCTTACTCGATAACGATGCAGAGTTGATTGAAGGTTCATCTTCTGCAACAAATTGAAACCCCAAAAACCTTCAAATGTGAAGTTATACATCGGTTAATCTCGAATTAGACAGTTTCATTCAGTCCATTATCTAAGAAAACCTTGAAGAGAACTTTCTTTTGTTCAAATAAATAATGTTATAAAAAAACGAATAATATTTCGGAAAAAAATCACTTACCACACAATTCCAAAAAAGCCAAACATGTAGAATACAGATTCCCAGCCATAAGATTCAATCAATGGAGGAGCCAAAAGAAGCCTGAAATTGTTAATAAATGTTACCGTTTATAAAAATAACAAGAATATACTGTTATATAGTTTTATCTAAAAAATGATGTAACATACCCTAAAACGCTCCCAACACTTAAACCACCAAAAACAAATGATACCGCTCGTGAGCGTTCTTCCAATGGAATTAACCTGCACATAAGTTTAAAGACACGACAAAATAAACAAAATTTCTAAATACCGGTTCATAGAGTCTGAAAAAGCATGCTTCATAACAATTAAAATTACATACCTTGCAATCAGATCCGTAGCAGCTGGAGGTGATACTCCTTCTCCAATTCCAACCTGAGCGTCGGATAGGATCACAGAAATAATTTTAGTAAACTTTTTTCTTTAAATGCACCAGCTAATAACTATAGTAATCATTTTGTGGAAAGGGTATTTTGGGAAATCAACTAACATTAGAAGTTTAAGTGAAATATGGACCTAAAAGATCGATCGGAAAAGAAACATACAAGAATTCTTGAAATTACAAGTCCAGGCATAAAACCAGCAACAAGAGGAACAAGTGCAGTGGCAAGTGACCACGCCAGAACGCCAAACTGAAGAGTTACCCTGCATTACATCACACACACGGAATATAAACCGAATAACACTTTTAAAATTTATTACACAGAAATGCTACAATAAGGCATCTTTTGACATCAAACCATATTAACTACTAACCTCCCACCAAATATTTTCGAAAGCCAACCACCTGGCAACTGACTCATTGCATACCCCCAAAAGAACGACGACTGTACTAATCCTGCAACCGATGAACTCCATCCGAATTGATGCGACATTGGAATAATAGCAATACTCAAGTTCACCTACAAAAAATCATTTTTATCTAATCAAATTTACTAAAATCATTAACCCAACACCCAAAACATATAAAAATTACAACTTCTAAAATACCCAACTTATAAAATCACACATTTAACAACAAAAACCAATAAATAACTAAAATTCAAAAACTATATTTTTTTAATCAAATTTACTAAAATCATTACCTCAACAGCCAAAACATATAATAATTTCATTTTTTTAATACCCAACTTACAAAATCACAAATTTAACAACATAAACTATTTAAAAAAACTAAAATTCAAAAAATATTTTTTCTAATCAAATTTACTAAAAAAAAAAAAACTATTTTTCTTTTATTTTTAGAAAGGCAAATGGTTCGGACATCCTAAACAGGCAGTATACAACCCTCAAACCCGACAAATCGATTTGACCGACAAAGAGGAAGACCTCTCCTTCATCAGAAAACCCCAAACCAACTCGGCAGACCCGCATTTACTAAAATTATTAACCCAACAACCAAAACATATAAAAATTACATGTTATTAAATACCCAACTTACATAATCATAAATTTAACAACAAAAACCAATAAAAATTTAAAATTTTTATAATTTTTTTTTTTTTTTTTTTTTTCAAGTTTTATTACCTTATCCATGTTACAAATAACAAAAGCAAGAGAAGTAGTCCCAATAAGTTTATATCTTTGAGGAACATCTTTCCATGGTGGCCAATTTAGATTCTGAAACCCTAATTTCAAATTCCCATTTTCACTATTCTCCCCCAATTCATCATTATCAACTTTTAACCCAGTTACAATAGGCGAAACGGTGTCGTTTTGTTTCTCTTTAATACTACAAGAAACTTTTGAAAAATTCCCAGTTTTTGAAATCAGTAAAGATGGTTTTAAGAAATGGGTGTTGGGGGAATTAAGGAATTTGTGTTGTGGGATTGAGTTTGGTTTGAATGTGAATAATTTCGCCATTTTTTTATTATGGGATTTGCAGAAAAAGATTTAATGAAGTGTTTTTTTGTTTATTGAGATTGGAGTATTTGATTTGATTTTGTGGAGATGATGAAGAGTGGAGTGTATGGTGCCACGATGGAATTTGTTTGCGGCTCCGATTCGATTGGAAGTTTCCCAAATGGTGAATGTTCCGTTATGATTTGATCGGATTGTAGTTTTCGTTTTAAAATGATAAAAACAAAAACTACAATCTGATTAAATCATGTAACTAATTGTTTCAATATTTTTTTTCTTTTTACTGTTGACATAACAATCATATTATGATGATTTATTATGTGAATGTTAATCGGGATCACGTCATTGATTAGGGGATAATCTGTTATCTGATTGATAACCGGGATTACGTTATTGATTGCTGATCATTGAGTATCAAATAAGTATAATATATATTTAGTTTCTTCAAAATATATATTTATATTTAGTTAGGGAATAATCTTAAACATTTGTTATACAAGTAAATGTATTAGAGAAATTTCGGAGTTACAAAAATTGTATAAAATTATATTTACAAAATGTGTCAATATATGAAGGGTTTTTCTAACGTGTGCCCTAAGGGCACACGTTAAGTAGGGAATATTCTCCTCGAAAATTGAAAAAGCAGGGAATATTCTATACTTTTTCAATTTTCGAGAAGAATATTCCATACTTTTTCAATTTTCGAGGAGAATATTCCATACTATTTCAATTTTCGAGGAGAATATTCCCTACTTAACGTGTGCCCTTGGGGCACACGTTAGAAAAACCCATATATGAAATATGAAATGCAAAAGTAGTACTATGCAGTGGATATGCTTAGTATATTCTTTGAAGAGTTAATTACATAAGTCGTTCATATGGTTTGTACAATTTTCATCGGTAATTCCTAAAATTTTTTTATTACACCACTAGTAATAGGTTTGAATTTTGTTGCTTGCATGGTCCCAATTTTGGATGTCCCCGTTAAATCTAACATAAGCGAGACTCACGTGCATTGCATGTGAGGGTATTCTCTCAAGTATTGTTATATTCGCAGGAACAATGGTTTGCTGGATGGAGGTTGCTTGTTCCTTATTATATTTTTTTTGCTTTCTCTTAATCATCCAATTTATTTTTTCATATGCAGAGAAGCTAAATGTATATCACAAACTTGAAAAATCATCATGAAAATGTTATGTCATAGACAAACTTGAAAATTGTATCAAGATATGATAACCGCCATTCCCTATTATATTTTTAGATCCCACCATTAAACCCCTGATTTCCGTCTTCCCGTAACTGATACTCCCGCCGTATCGCCGTTGTACGCGCCACATCATCATCAGACAAAACTACTTCTACTAGTACTACAGATGTGTTTGGAGGTAAGTAGTTAACGCCGGCGATTCGTAGCGAGTTCTGTCGAATCGAAATTAACCAAAAGAAGATATTGAAAGCATTGCTAGCAGGTTGACTTCGATGGGGAATCTCCAAGCAGATTGTTGTGGTTAGTTTGCATAATTATGTAGCTGCTTTGGGTCCGTTAACGGTGACCAAAGTGATGGTCTGCCATGAAGAAGACAGAGGTGATGGATTGATGGTGGCTGGCGATGAAGACGACATAGACGAATGGTATGATGGTGACCAAGATGAATTCGATTGCAGTCCCACTGTGGCACCACAGTTCGAGGTTTTGATAAATTTAGGGTTGTGATTTTGGGGATGATTTTGGGGAGAGAGAGTTTGTGACAGGGGTTTTGGGGGGATGGGAAAGTAAAATGGGAGAGTGATATCGCATATTTTAATCATATTATTATATGCGATATTTGTCTTTTTAAAGTTTAATTCATAACGGATGTTGGGAATTTCGGGCAATTTTGGTATTAAAATGTTATACAGGTATTAGCCGAAGTTCTGTAGCGGAAGTGATATAATTGGAGCTGAAAATGAAGAAAACGGGTCAATGTTCTATTCCCGTTATATTTTGAGAGTATAAGCGATCGGTCACGAGAAAGGAAGCAGAAACGAGCAGCAAAACAACAAAACTGGAAAACCAGCGAGGGACGCCCGTTCCCCATTCTGGGACGCCCGTCCCGCGGCCTTCATGCTGCCTGCTGTTTGTTTGACGTTTTAATAAAGCAGTTTTTAGGGTTATTTAATAATCATCATTATCATTATTACGTTTAGAGTATTGAAACCCTAGCTTGGGACCACGAATTCTTGGAATATTTTGGTATTTTTAGACTCGTTAATTTCGTTGTTTAAGCATTCGGATCATTGGTACTTTAACCCTTTTCGTTATTACTTTTAATATAAAGATGTTTCATTCAATTCAATTGTGTTGCGTTTTTATCATTATGAGTAGCTAAATTTCTTAACGTTCACTTGGATGATGTGATCAGTTATGTAGGTTATTATTTAATTACGTATATGTTGAATTGGATTTTATGTTTAATCGAAAAACCAATTGTAATCAGTTTTTGAATATTGTTTAATCTTTTATATAAACTGTTAGTAATTCATCATAGGTATTCGAGAGGAACTTGTGACATTACAAAATAGTTTATGAAATAACTAATCGGTCTATAATTAGTTTAAAGATATTAGTATTCGAGAGGAACTAGTATTAAAGATTTAAACAATAAAAACTTGATTGTGGTTGTTAGTTAACTAGATTAAGAGAGATCGGTTTAGTTAATTAAGAAGCTATTCGAGAGGAAGCTTTATAAGATTAAATCATAAAATCGGCTTAGGTACTTATTGCTTAGTTGTTGAACGTAGAAATTATTCACGAGAGTGGTAACTATACATGAGACAGTTAAAGTTTTAATGGGAAACGAGAGTTCAAGTTAAATACCTTTTAAGTAGTTCAACATTGTTAGTAATTAAGTGATAACCGTAGTAATTGTGATCAAGTCCAAGTGAATGTATTTTCATTAATTGTTTACAAACAAAATCTTTTCAGCGATTCATCTGAATCAATTAGTTTCTTTAATTTAGTAGTTTAAGCACCGTGACAATTCGGTCACAAAACCCACTTCTGTTTTATTAATTATTAATTAGATTTCAATCATCAGTCCCTGCGAACGAACCTGATTTACCTAAAATTATACTATACTTGATTAGGTCCACTGCCTAAGATTGTGTAGTCGAGTCGTAAGTAATTCTTGTTTTAATATATACTCGATTTCGATCATCAAGTTTTTGGCGCCGCTGCCGGGGACTGTAGTTTTTGATTTTAATTAATAATTTTTAATTCGATCCTTTTAGGTATTAATTACTTGAAAGTTATTTTAATTGTTTATCAGGTGCTTTTGACTGTTTTTAGTTGTGATTTTTCAGAGAGTACAAGTAGTGGATGAACACAAGGGCTTCTGGGTTACCGCTTAAAAGTCCACAGTCTAATCCAGGATTTTCAAAGAAAAGGCGCAACAAGAAACCAAACATTACACCACCATCACCAGTTAAGTTAGAAACGGAGGATCTAGAAGAGAATTTCGAGGATTCAATCAGTTCAGATTCAGAAGTAGAGATAATAACTGAGATGGCTGATCCGAATGATGCACCGATGCATCAGAGAGCTAGGGTAGTACCGCCAACACCGGGTTCGGAGATTCGGACTCCAAACATGGGGAATGATTTTTTAGTGAATGTTCATCATCTGAAGATGATCCAGGATAATTATTTTGACGGAAGGGTGAGAAAAGATCCACATGCGCAAGTGGCTAAGTATGTTAAATTGTGCGAGATGTTCAAATACGGGGCAGGAATGGATGATAATGTGAAGTTAACCCTTTTTCCATCGTTTCTCACGGGAGAGGCACTTACTTGGTTTGATGAGTTAGAGGAGAACTCTATTGGTACTTGGGCGAAAATGAGGGAAGAATTTGTTTCCAGATTTTTTCCAACATCTCTGGCAAGAAGTTTATTGAACGATATACGTGGATTTAGGCAAGGAAACGGAGAAACCATTGTTGAAGCTTGGAGTAGGCTTAAGGATATGCTCAGGGGTTGTCATGGGCATGGATTGGATAAAGGGCAGATTATTGATATCTTTTTCTTTGGATTGAATAGGCAGTCGCAGGGAGAGTTAAATTTAGCTGGAGGAGGAAGTTTTCAGTACAAATCCATCAATGATGCGACCAAGATGTTGGATGATCGGTTATTAATGGATTTATCTAGAGAACAGAATCAATTTGGTAGAGAAAGAGGAGAGAAAAAAGTAGTTGCTAGTGCTGAGAGTAGTAGTGGGAATGAATAGGTGATGGCTGAGATTAAGGCTTTATCTAGTAAAATGGATAGTAATTTTTCGAGGATAGACACTCAGTTTAGTAGAGTTGGGAAGGATATGAATGTGATGGCAAATGGTTGTGACCACTGTGGGGGACTCCACTACACTGAAGATTGTGATGTGAGAAGAGAAGCAGAAAGTGAAGATGTGAAGTTCGCGCAAAATCAGTACCAGGGAGCATTTCAGAGAACCGGCTTTCATAACCGTAATTCGGGTAATTATAACTCTGGTAATAATAATTTTAATGCTAACAATTCTGGAAATTCTCAAACCAGGTACCAAAGGAATAACCAGAATCAACAGCAGGAAGAAGAGGAATCGGGTTTGATGGACATAATGAAAAACTTCATTCAAACTCAATCAGCGAAGAATGAAGCAACAGACAACCAGTTTAAGGTCCTTCATGAGAAATTGGAGCAAGGACAAAGGAATCAACAAGCAGCACTTAGTGATTTGGAGAAGAGATTGGATAGACTAAGTGATCAACATGCTGCTAGACCTAATGGGCAGTTGCCAAGTAACACACAACAGAACCCAAGGCAGCAACCATTTTGGCAAACTGGAGGGCAAAAATCTCAACCTCCTAACACTAGAAACGAGCATGTGAATGCGGTGTTTACAAGGTCTGGTAGAGTTTTTGGTAATGTTAATGATTCTGCAGGTGTTACTAATCCAGTTGTGCAGGAATCTAATGTTGAAGTGAGGGAGAATGAGGAAGAAGACAAACCGGAAGTTACGCCAGCTGTTCAGCCAAAACCGGCGGTGTCACCTAAAGTGAAAGAATACAAGCCAGAAGTTCCTTTCCCTCAACGTTTGAGGAAGGAGAAAATGCAAGAACAGTACGGTAAATTTGTTGATATGATTAAATCTGTGCATATTAATGTTCCTTTGGTTGACTTGATTTCAGGAATGCCAAATTACACCAAATTTATCAAGGAGCTTGTAACTGGAAAAGGGAAGTTGGAGGAAGCTCAAGCGACGTTTTTAAATGCAGAGTGTTCAACACTTATTCAAAACCAGCTTCCACCAAAGTTAGGAGACCCAGGGAGTTTTCTAATTTCATGTACTTTGAGTAAAACAATAACTTGTGAGGCATTAGCTGATTTAGGAGCTAGTATAAATCTTATGCCTTATTCATTGTATGTTAAATTGGGGTTAGGGGCATTAAAACCTACTCGTATGGCTATTAGACTCGCCGACCGTTCATACCAATACCCTTTAGGTATAGTCGAAAATATGCGAGTGCAAGTAGGTAAATTTGTGTTTCCCGTTGATTTTGTCATATTAGAAATGGAGGAGGATAGCAAGGTACCTTTGATTTTAGGTAGACCATTTCTACATACTGCGGATGCTATCATTCGTGTTCAGGAAGGGAAAATTTCTTTGGGAGTTAAGGAGGAAAGAATTGTTTTTACTGTAGATCGAGCTTTAAAGCATTCTTATTCTTGTGATGATACATGTTTTCGTATTGATGTTGTCGATGAAATGCTTGACCTAGATGTGCAGGAAATACGTGGGGGACAAATTGCGTTTGAAGAGGAGGAAGATCAAGAGCTCGAGGATTTTGATCCCATCTTGAAAAGGGAGCTGGAGAAATTTGAGAAGACTTGTACGAGCTTTAAACTGGAGAAATCCGACCCGGATCTAGATTTATTAGAGATTGAATATTTAATCAACAATCCGGGTGCAACGTTGTTGGAGGAAAGGATTCCATTTAAGGAAGAGCTCGAGAAGTCAAACTCAAGTTTGGGGGAAACTTGTCACGGTATGTCTCCCGACCCTTTTGATTTATTTTCTTTTACTTGTCGAGAAAAGGAAAAATTTTTGCAGGAATTTGAGGATCTCGGAGATGATACAGCATGGGAGGAATTTAAGAAGACGAAATTCAATGAAAGCAAAAGTGACGATGTTTGGGAAATTGGAGATGTTTTATCACTGCTTATTGAGGCTCGAGAGTGGCATGACGCTTGGGTGAAGCGAACCAAGATGTTCGATGTTATGGAGGAAGCGTTGGCTTTTGGCGACCATGAGGAAGACGAGGAGCATGTGGAGTTAGCTGAGGATGGCTTTTATGCCATTGACAAGTAAGAAACGGGAACACGAGTCTAGCTAACGACTCGACTGATAAACTTAGCGCTTGCGGGAGGCAACCCGAGGTAACTTGTATATTTTTTTTATTTTATTTTGGAAGTACACGTGTCACGATTAAGGTACGTCTTCCGTTTTATGTTTTCATTTTTAAGTTTTTCCTTGTTTTAGTATTCGTTTTCTTTCAAAAAAAAAAAAAAAAAAAAAAAAAAAGGTCAGATATAGGGGACTCCCGTCCCAAAAATTTGCACAAATAACATCACCACTGGAACCCCCGTCCCAAATCGAGAACACCCGTCACAAGGGAGAGGGACGCCCGTCCCCCATTCTGGGACGCCCGTCCCGCGGGCTGGGGCCGTCCCCTCTTTTCCTTTGTTGTTTGTTTGCTGCACATTATTGTTCTCACATTTTTTTTCCTTTTTATTCTTAAACAAAAACATTTTTCTTTTTTCTTTATTTTCTTAGTTTATTTTTCTTATTCTTTTTATTTTACTTTTTCTTAATTCTTTTTATTGCTTAGTTTATTTTTTGTTTTTATTTATTTATTTGTGCTGACTAATGTTAACGTACCTTGTATTCTTTGTTTGTCTTGTTTTTCCTTTGTGTTGAATCGTCTTGTACAATGAGGGCATTGTCCAACTCTAGTATGGGGGGTTGAGGAAAAACATCCGTTGTGTTTAGTTTAGTCAGTGTATTGTATTTTTTTTAAAATAATAAAAAAAAAAAAAAAAAAATGATGACGTGTCTTGATACTTTTTAATCTGTTGCATAACCTAGCACATTTTATACCCTACTCTAAGAAAAGTGAGATTTTGAGCCTTGAAAGCATTCATTTTAAATGCTACTTTTTCTTTTGTATGAGTGTGCCGATGGTTGATGACTTTAGAACTTGACATAGTCATACGTTTCGAGACCATAGATGAGCATTGCATTAGGGTAACCTAGTGTAATTTGGTACAACTTTAGGGGCAACTTAGGAATAAACCATTTGATTTAGCCTATTCGTTTCTTGTTAAATTATTATAGCTTAATCACATTGGTTAGCTAATTTCCGTTTAACCCTTTGTAACACTTACTTTTAGTGTTAGATACTCTAGTTAACCACTTTGCGCCTAACTTTTTCGTTTCATTTAAATCCACTAAACATTTTGTACTTTAGCCTTTTCTTTTCATTTTTAGATGAATCCGAACTTAGTTTTGAGATTGCTATTGAGTGTGTACATGAAGATTGAAGTTAGAAGTGTTAAGGCATTGAAATTATCGAATATCGTTAGCCTTTGTATCATATATTTATTTGATAGAAAAAAAAAAGAAAACAAAAGAAAAAAAAAGAAAGTTGTAAAGTATGTAGTTTTATGTATTTTGAGTCTTTGAAGAAATAAAGTAGAAGTATTTGTATTATGAGTTATGTAATTCGGAGGAAATTGAAGTTATATGGAGCAATTGGTTCATTAGCGTTTAGGAGTTCGGATTCATTCTAAGTTTAGATGTATATTACGTTTATTTGTATACTTTTACTTATTTACCCATTTAACCTCTATATATTTATTCACATGCCTTTACCTGTACATTACAACCCGAATAAAAGTCCCCGTTTAGTTGTACCTAGACTCTAGTGGTGGAGAAACGATACTTTATCAAGCATATGATAGAAAACTCACCATGACTGAGCAGTTGAGCGGATTTGCAGAATATTTTACATACCCTTTAGACTAGTTCGAGAGATTTGTGTGAGTTACTCCCAATAATTCGTGAGGTGTTTGGTTACGCTTTTTAAAATCATGGTTTGGTAATTAAATTGAATTGAACTGGATTTGCTTGAGGGCAAGCAAAGGTTAAGTATGAGGGGATTTGATATCGCATATTTTAATCATATTATTATATGCGATATTTGTCTTTTTAAAGTTTAATTCATAACGGATGTTGGGAATTTCGGGCAATTTTGGTATTAAAATGTTATACAGGTATTAGCCGAAGTTCTGTAGCGGAAGTGATATAATTGGAGCTGAAAATGAAGAAAACGGGTCAATGTTCTATTCCCGTTATATTTTGAGAGTATAAGCGATCGGTCACGAGAAAGGAAGCAGAAACGAGCAGCAAAACAACAAAACTGGAAAACCAGCGAGGGACGCCCGTTCCCCATTCTGGGACGCCCGTCCCGCGGCCTTCATGCTGCCTGCTGTTTGTTTGACGTTTTAATAAAGCAGTTTTTAGGGTTATTTAATAATCATCATTATCATTATTACGTTTAGAGTATTGAAACCCTAGCTTGGGACCACGAATTCTTGGAATATTTTGGTATTTTTAGACTCGTTAATTTCGTTGTTTAAGCATTCGGATCATTGGTACTTTAACCCTTTTCGTTATTACTTTTAATATAAAGATGTTTCATTCAATTCAATTGTGTTGCGTTTTTATCATTATGAGTAGCTAAATTTCTTAACGTTCACTTGGATGATGTGATCAGTTATGTAGGTTATTATTTAATTACGTATATGTTGAATTGGATTTTATGTTTAATCGAAAAACCAATTGTAATCAGTTTTTGAATATTGTTTAATCTTTTATATAAACTGTTAGTAATTCATCATAGGTATTCGAGAGGAACTTGTGACATTACAAAATAGTTTATGAAATAACTAATCGGTCTATAATTAGTTTAAAGATATTAGTATTCGAGAGGAACTAGTATTAAAGATTTAAACAATAAAAACTTGATTGTGGTTGTTAGTTAACTAGATTAAGAGAGATCGGTTTAGTTAATTAAGAAGCTATTCGAGAGGAAGCTTTATAAGATTAAATCATAAAATCGGCTTAGGTACTTATTGCTTAGTTGTTGAACGTAGAAATTATTCACGAGAGTGGTAACTATACATGAGACAGTTAAAGTTTTAATGGGAAACGAGAGTTCAAGTTAAATACCTTTTAAGTAGTTCAACATTGTTAGTAATTAAGTGATAACCGTAGTAATTGTGATCAAGTCCAAGTGAATGTATTTTCATTAATTGTTTACAAACAAAATCTTTTCAGCGATTCATCTGAATCAATTAGTTTCTTTAATTTAGTAGTTTAAGCACCGTGACAATTCGGTCACAAAACCCACTTCTGTTTTATTAATTATTAATTAGATTTCAATCATCAGTCCCTGCGAACGAACCTGATTTACCTAAAATTATACTATACTTGATTAGGTCCACTGCCTAAGATTGTGTAGTCGAGTCGTAAGTAATTCTTGTTTTAATATATACTCGATTTCGATCATCAAGTTTTTGGCGCCGCTGCCGGGGACTGTAGTTTTTGATTTTAATTAATAATTTTTAATTCGATCCTTTTAGGTATTAATTACTTGAAAGTTATTTTAATTGTTTATCAGGTGCTTTTGACTGTTTTTAGTTGTGATTTTTCAGAGAGTACAAGTAGTGGATGAACACAAGGGCTTCTGGGTTACCGCTTAAAAGTCCACAGTCTAATCCAGGATTTTCAAAGAAAAGGCGCAACAAGAAACCAAACATTACACCACCATCACCAGTTAAGTTAGAAACGGAGGATCTAGAAGAGAATTTCGAGGATTCAATCAGTTCAGATTCAGAAGTAGAGATAATAACTGAGATGGCTGATCCGAATGATGCACCGATGCATCAGAGAGCTAGGGTAGTACCGCCAACACCGGGTTCGGCGATTCGGACTCCAAACATGGGGAATGATTTTTTAGTGAATGTTCATCATCTGAAGATGATCCAGGATAATTATTTTGACGGAAGGGTGAGAAAAGATCCACATGCGCAAGTGGCTAAGTATGTTAAATTGTGCGAGATGTTCAAATACGGGGCAGGAATGGATGATAATGTGAAGTTAACCCTTTTTCCATCGTTTCTCACGGGAGAGGCACTTACTTGGTTTGATGAGTTAGAGGAGAACTCTATTGGTACTTGGGCGAAAATGAGGGAAGAATTTGTTTCCAGATTTTTTCCAACATCTCTGGCAAGAAGTTTATTGAACGATATACGTGGATTTAGGCAAGGAAACGGAGAAACCATTGTTGAAGCTTGGAGTAGGCTTAAGGATATGCTCAGGGGTTGTCATGGGCATGGATTGGATAAAGGGCAGATTATTGATATCTTTTTCTTTGGATTGAATAGGCAGTCGCAGGGAGAGTTAAATTTAGCTGGAGGAGGAAGTTTTCAGTACAAATCCATCAATGATGCGACCAAGATGTTGGATGATCGGTTATTAATGGATTTATCTAGAGAACAGAATCAATTTGGTAGAGAAAGAGGAGAGAAAAAAGTAGTTGCTAGTGCTGAGAGTAGTAGTGGGAATGAATAGGTGATGGCTGAGATTAAGGCTTTATCTAGTAAAATGGATAGTAATTTTTCGAGGATAGACACTCAGTTTAGTAGAGTTGGGAAGGATATGAATGTGATGGCAAATGGTTGTGACCACTGTGGGGGACTCCACTACACTGAAGATTGTGATGTGAGAAGAGAAGCAGAAAGTGAAGATGTGAAGTTCGCGCAAAATCAGTACCAGGGAGCATTTCAGAGAACCGGCTTTCATAACCGTAATTCGGGTAATTATAACTCTGGTAATAATAATTTTAATGCTAACAATTCTGGAAATTCTCAAACCAGGTACCAAAGGAATAACCAGAATCAACAGCAGGAAGAAGAGGAATCGGGTTTGATGGACATAATGAAAAACTTCATTCAAACTCAATCAGCGAAGAATGAAGCAACAGACAACCAGTTTAAGGTCCTTCATGAGAAATTGGAGCAAGGACAAAGGAATCAACAAGCAGCACTTAGTGATTTGGAGAAGAGATTGGATAGACTAAGTGATCAACATGCTGCTAGACCTAATGGGCAGTTGCCAAGTAACACACAACAGAACCCAAGGCAGCAACCATTTTGGCAAACTGGAGGGCAAAAATCTCAACCTCCTAACACTAGAAACGAGCATGTGAATGCGGTGTTTACAAGGTCTGGTAGAGTTTTTGGTAATGTTAATGATTCTGCAGGTGTTACTAATCCAGTTGTGCAGGAATCTAATGTTGAAGTGAGGGAGAATGAGGAAGAAGACAAACCGGAAGTTACGCCAGCTGTTCAGCCAAAACCGGCGGTGTCACCTAAAGTGAAAGAATACAAGCCAGAAGTTCCTTTCCCTCAACGTTTGAGGAAGGAGAAAATGCAAGAACAGTACGGTAAATTTGTTGATATGATTAAATCTGTGCATATTAATGTTCCTTTGGTTGACTTGATTTCAGGAATGCCAAATTACACCAAATTTATCAAGGAGCTTGTAACTGGAAAAGGGAAGTTGGAGGAAGCTCAAGCGACGTTTTTAAATGCAGAGTGTTCAACACTTATTCAAAACCAGCTTCCACCAAAGTTAGGAGACCCAGGGAGTTTTCTAATTTCATGTACTTTGAGTAAAACAATAACTTGTGAGGCATTAGCTGATTTAGGAGCTAGTATAAATCTTATGCCTTATTCATTGTATGTTAAATTGGGGTTAGGGGCATTAAAACCTACTCGTATGGCTATTAGACTCGCCGACCGTTCATACCAATACCCTTTAGGTATAGTCGAAAATATGCGAGTGCAAGTAGGTAAATTTGTGTTTCCCGTTGATTTTGTCATATTAGAAATGGAGGAGGATAGCAAGGTACCTTTGATTTTAGGTAGACCATTTCTACATACTGCGGATGCTATCATTCGTGTTCAGGAAGGGAAAATTTCTTTGGGAGTTAAGGAGGAAAGAATTGTTTTTACTGTAGATCGAGCTTTAAAGCATTCTTATTCTTGTGATGATACATGTTTTCGTATTGATGTTGTCGATGAAATGCTTGACCTAGATGTGCAGGAAATACGTGGGGGACAAATTGCGTTTGAAGAGGAGGAAGATCAAGAGCTCGAGGATTTTGATCCCATCTTGAAAAGGGAGCTGGAGAAATTTGAGAAGACTTGTACGAGCTTTAAACTGGAGAAATCCGACCCGGATCTAGATTTATTAGAGATTGAATATTTAATCAACAATCCGGGTGCAACGTTGTTGGAGGAAAGGATTCCATTTAAGGAAGAGCTCGAGAAGTCAAACTCAAGTTTGGGGGAAACTTGTCACGGTATGTCTCCCGACCCTTTTGATTTATTTTCTTTTACTTGTCGAGAAAAGGAAAATTTTTTGCAGGAATTTGAGGATCTCGGAGATGATACAGCATGGGAGGAATTTAAGAAGACGAAATTCAATGAAAGCAAAAGTGACGATGTTTGGGAAATTGGAGATGTTTTATCACTGCTTATTGAGGCTCGAGAGTGGCATGACGCTTGGGTGAAGCGAACCAAGATGTTCGATGTTATGGAGGAAGCGTTGGCTTTTGGCGACCATGAGGAAGACGAGGAGCATGTGGAGTTAGCTGAGGATGGCTTTTATGCCATTGACAAGTAAGAAACGGGAACACGAGTCTAGCTAACGACTCGACTGATAAACTTAGCGCTTGCGGGAGGCAACCCGAGGTAACTTGTATATTTTTTTTATTTTATTTTGGAAGTACACGTGTCACGATTAAGGTACGTCTTCCGTTTTATGTTTTCATTTTTAAGTTTTTCCTTGTTTTAGTATTCGTTTTCTTTCAAAAAAAAAAAAAAAAAAAAAAAAAAAAGGTCAGATATAGGGGACTCCCGTCCCAAAAATTTGCACAAATAACATCACCACTGGAACCCCCGTCCCAAATCGAGAACACCCGTCACAAGGGAGAGGGACGCCCGTCCCCCATTCTGGGACGCCCGTCCCGCGGGCTGGGGCCGTCCCCTCTTTTCCTTTGTTGTTTGTTTGCTGCACATTATTGTTCTCACATTTTTTTTCCTTTTTATTCTTAAACAAAAACATTTTTCTTTTTTCTTTATTTTCTTAGTTTATTTTTCTTATTCTTTTTATTTTACTTTTTCTTAATTCTTTTTATTGCTTAGTTTATTTTTTGTTTTTATTTATTTATTTGTGCTGACTAATGTTAACGTACCTTGTATTCTTTGTTTGTCTTGTTTTTCCTTTGTGTTGAATCGTCTTGTACAATGAGAGCATTGTCCAACTCTAGTATGGGGGGTTGAGGAAAAACATCCGTTGTGTTTAGTTTAGTCAGTGTATTGTATTTTTTTTAAAATAATAAAAAAAAAAAAAAAAAAATGATGACGTGTCTTGATACTTTTTAATCTGTTGCATAACCTAGCACATTTTATACCCTACTCTAAGAAAAGTGAGATTTTGAGCCTTGAAAGCATTCATTTTAAATGCTACTTTTTCTTTTGTATGAGTGTGCCGATGGTTGATGACTTTAGAACTTGACACGAGAAAGGAAGCAGAAACGAGCAGCAAAACAACAAAACTGGAAAACCAGCGAGGGACTCCCGTTCCCCATTCTGGGACGCCCGTCCCGCGGCCTTCATGCTGCCTGCTGTTTGTTTGACGTTTTAATAAAGCAGTTTTTAGGGTTATTTAATAATCATCATTATCATTATTACGTTTAGAGTATTGAAACCCTAGTTTGGGACCACGAATTCTTGGAATATTTTGGTATTTTTAGACTCGTTAATTTCGTTGTTTAAGCATTCGGATCATTGGTACTTTAATCCTTTTCGTTATTACTTTTAATATAAAGATGTTTCATTCAATTCAATTGTGTTGCGTTTTTATCATTATGAGTAGCTAAATTTCTTAACGTTCACTTGGATGATGTGATCAATTATGTAGGTTATTATTTAATTACGTATATGTTGAATTGGATTTTATGTTTAATCGAAAAACCAATTGTAATCAGTTTTTGAATATTGTTTAATCTTTTATATAAACTGTTAGTAATTCATCATAGGTATTCGAGAGGAACTTGTGACATTACAAAATAGTTTATGAAATAACTAATCGGTCTATAATTAGTTTAAAGATATCAGTATTCGAGAGGAACTAGTATTAAAGATTTAAACAATAAAAACTTGATTGTGGTTGTTAGTTAACTAGATTAAGAGAGATCGGTTTAGTTAATTAAGAAGCTATTCGAGAGGAAGCTTTATAAGATTAAATCATAAAATCGGCTTAGGTACTTATTGCTTAGTTGTTGAACGTAGAAATTATTCACGAGAGTGGTAACTATACATGAGACAGTTAAAGTTTTAATGGGAAACGAGAGTTCAAGTTAAATACCTTTTAAGTAGTTCAACATTGTTAGTAATTAAGTGATAACCGTAGTAATTGTGATCAAGTCCAAGTGAATGTATTTTCATTAATTGTTTACAAACAAAATCTTTTCAGCGATTCATCTGAATCAATTAGTTTCTTTAATTTAGTAGTTTAAGCACCGTGACAATTCGGTCACAAAACCCACTTCTGTTTTATTAATTATTAATTAGATTTCAATCATCAGTCCCCGCGAACGAACCTGATTTACCTAAAATTATACTATACTTGATTAGGTCCACTGCCTAAGATTGTGTAGTCGAGTCGTAAGTAATTCTTGTTTTAATATATACTCGATTTCGATCATCAGAGAGATAAAGTTGAAAGGACTAAAATATCCTCACGTGTTTCCCACGTGAGATGACGTAACGACATATTTAACGTCACGTTCGAAATAGGGACCATGCAAGCAACAAAATTCAAACTTAGATACTAGTGGTGTAATAAAAAAGTTATAGGGATGACCGGTGAAAATTGTGCAAACCATAGGGACGACTCATGTAATTAACTCTTCTTTGAAATAACTGGTTGGCATTACAACAAATTTTTTTTTTTTTTTTTTTTTTTTTTTTAACGACAATGTTAGTGATTCGGGGCTAGAGTGACATCATTAAAATTATGTAGCAGAATTTGTATTTAATGTTCATATTCATAATATATCTAGACCAATGTTAGGACCGTTTTATCAATACGTGACATGATTTGTTACACCAATATACCTTTTCTTAAACCCAAGTTCCGCCATAAAACTATTCGAGTTCAGTAACCACATTGATGATACCATGATATTCAGTTTCAGTATTCGCATTGTTACTTCGACTACACTACCAAAAGACCATAAGATTGTATCCGAGACCGACACGTCGTAGGATAGTTGGCCTAATCACCTTCAATACAAGAGAACAAACAATTAAGAGAAGAGTGAATATATTTTGCATGCATAAAAGTTCTTTACAAGTATCGAAAAACTCGTTTGTTGACGTAGTTCTCGAGGATTATGCATCCAAATACAGACTTGTTGAACAATATAAGAATGTTGAGACGAGATACTACAAAGAACGAACAAGACTCTTATACATTAATTGATTTTGTTAACTACGATAACAAATTATACAAAAATCATAGATGTTCAATTTGCTAACTACATTCTTACAAAAAAAAAATTATATGTTACTTTCCAATAGGGGTGTTGATTAGGTCAGGTTAGCGGGTTTCGGTTTATTTGTGTTTTGAGTTGTGAGAAATATACTCATACCCATACTCGAAGAACGATATGGGTTAAACGGGTTTGGGTTATTCGGATTTAGGTTATCCGGGTTTATCCCTTTTAACCCATTTTACCCGATTAATAACAAATATGGTTTACAACTAATTGAATTTTTAACTAAAATAGTATATTTAGTTATAATTTTCATATTAATGAAATAAGTCAAACTCACAACGTATAAAATATATTCAACTTATCATCGATTTTGCCATTTTTTTTTTAACTATTTCATCTTACACAAACCAAAAACAAAACAAATATTTAACTTTGAATAACTTTCTGTAAGTTTTTTATATTTTATGAAAATAAAACAAACTAATCAGAGACAACTAATAATAATGTTATTAAGCATAACTAATAAAATCGGAGATAAGCTATTAATACCTATATATAAGTTAACTTGATCGGGTTATATGAGTTATGCGGGTTACCCAAATGAAAACAAATAAACCCGTACCTATACTCATATAAGTTTAGGATTATTCGGATTTGACTAGTTTAACCCATTTAATATGATCCATTTAACCCAAACTCATTTTGGATTAGATAGATTATTCGGATTTAGGTAAAAACGACACCTACTTTCCAATAATATATGAAGATAAAAAGTGCCAAAAATGACTAGACAAAAAAATCCTCCATATTATGATATCCCATCTAAAATCTCCATTATTTAACATACCATAATCACCCATATTTCATTTCACATTTCCTTAACTTTACCCACAACAATGGCTACATCTTCAAACCCATCTGTGATCGCTTTAGACAAGGCTGCACTTGCGAAAACCGTCCAACAAATGTCCATGGACGGCGACAAACCGCCACAATCATACACCGTAAAAGACAACAAATTCGGAGCACTCGAAACTTCACCACCGTATGCTCCAATACCCATCATTGACATAAGTTGTTTCTTGTCTCCGTTATCTTCGGAACATGAAGAAAACGAGCTAGCGAAACTTAGAGAGGCTCTTATTACTTGGGGATGCTTTCAGGCTGTGAATCATGGGATTTCAACTTTGTTTATTGAACACGTAAGGAAAGTTATTGAGGACTTCTTTCAACTTCCGATAGAAGAGAAAGTAAAAAGCTCTCGGAAACCTGGTTCGTCGGAAGGGTATGGTACCGACTCTGTGGTTTCCGAGAACCAAGTTTTAGATTGGAGTGATCGGCTTTCACTCCGAATCTTTCCAGAAAACCAAAGAAACCCTAATCTTTGGCCGAAACATCCACTAAGTTTCAGGTAAATAGTGACGGAACTTGAACATTTTTACCTGGTTTCAAAACTTTATTTTATTGTATTGCATGTACAAAATTATTTTCATAAATAATGACATTAACTTATATCTTTTGTTTGGTTTTCGGAATGTTTGTTGTACTAATGAGTGAAATTAATGTTTTTAATGAAGAGAAACTATAGAGGAGTATGGCTCGAAGATACGTTTTGTTACAAGAGTTATGTTTGAGGCCATAGCTAAGTCGTTGCGTTTAGACGACGAGTGTTTCTCAAAAGTATTTACGGAAGATGGGGCTATTATGCAAGGTCCTTGTCCCACGCCCGATCTAGTGTATGGTCTAAAACCTCATACAGATAGATCAGGCGTGACAGTGCTTCTGCAAGATACAGAAGTCGAAGGTCTGCAGGTGTTAAAGGATGATAATTGGTATATCGTGCCTCTTATTCATGACGCCCTTTTCGTCAATCTGGGTGATCAATTGCAGGTTAAGTATTTTTATTTTTCCTATGACGAAAACTTATATGTGCAGCACTAGGGTGTCACTAAAAACTTAATACTTATTGACTACCAAATGCAGATTATGAGTAACGGGATCTATAAGAGCCCGATGCATAGAGTGGTGACAAACATTAAGAGAGGAAAGATATCAATAGCTATGTTTAATGAGCCGGATCCTCAAAAAGAGATCGGGCCCTTGGAGGCCTTGATCGACGAGGATAGACCTAGACTTTACAACACTATCAAAAATTACGGGCACTTCAATTATGAATGTTTTCAAAAAGGGATCGTTGCTATTGATGCTGCGAAAATTTAACTTACTATTGCCCCAACTTTGTAGAATGTTTATTGTATGTGTCATTTCTATTTTTGGATTTGGATTCGAAGTTGCTTGTATTACTATATATATGTTTGATGTATGGTTAAAAAAAAGTTTGTCTAAATAAAACGTCTTGTTCTTCATATTATTATTCTTTCATACGATAAAACAAAATTTTTATTAAAAATTGAAGATGAAAAGAACAAGAAGAGTACAACCGGACATATACATACTAAGGAAACGCAACCAAAGCACAAACAGAAATAACCGTGTAGACAAGCCTCTCGCGAATGTAAATAGAGACAACCGTGTACAAACATGGACAAATAAAAGATATACTACATGTTTGTGTGTGTATTTACATATATAATTGAGATTCCTATGTTCAAAAACAAGGTTTCAGTACTAGTACTTTTGCTGAACGTGACTAATCAGTAATCACTAGTCACTTCTTCGCCGATAGACCCTTTATAAGTTTGTTTCCATTACTTTTTTTCGACAACGTTTTTTTTTAAAACTTATATCATAAGGTAAGGGTTAAACCTTGTAATTTTAAAAAATATAAACTTATGTGGAAAAAAAATATAAATCTTGTTTTTATTAAAGCATTTTAGTTAATTCGTTTCGACTTTAATTACGTACATAATATTTTTGAACACCCATGATTACCATGAATTACAAAGTTAATATGATTTTCTAACACATTCTCTTCAAAACATTTAAATTTTGAAATTTAATGTTATCCTATTTTTTTCTCAACACCAAGTTATCTAAGTATTTATACAACATTTAGATTTATGGAGTAGGATCAAGTAACAAGTTTCAAATTTGTAAAAAGTTTGAGAAGCAATGTGAGAGTGACATTTAGATGTTTATGTGACAATTTAAGAAAAATATATTTTTTTAATAAAAAAGAAAAATCGAAAAAATAAAAATTTGGAAAAAAAAAGAAATTTGAAATTTATTTTGATAATTTCATCTGCCACGTCATATGAAAGACACACAAAATATGATGCACACAAAAATATGATCCACATTAATGATGCACAAAAAATATGATTCATATTAATGATGCATAAAAAAAAATTATGACATTCAACTATCATGCACACATAAATGTTCATCATAGGTGTGCATCATAAATGTGCATCACATTTTTTTCGTACGTAACTTTTTCGCTCCAAAAAAAAGAAAATTTCGATTTTGTTTTTTAAATATTTGTTTTTATTAAAAATATTATTTTTTTATTAAAAAAATTAAAAAAATAATTTTTTTTTCAAACTTGTCACATGTCACCCACAATGCTTCTTCAACTTTTTACAAATTTAAGACTTTTTACAAGAATTCACTAAACTCATTTAGTTAAAGTTGAATTTTAAGAAGTAAATTTATAATATGTCATTTCTATTAATGTTACTTCCATATCTGTATATACTACTTAAAACATTTAAATCAAAAATATAAAGTAGAAAAATGTCTTATCTACCCTTAATTATCTTCATTAGTTATAATATAATTAAAAATTGTCAATTCATATATATTTTACAGCTATTAATCTTTTTAAACAAATAGTAATTCACATTTATTCTCTACTAATATTTAATTAAAATTAAATTTTTCAAGTGAATTATATATAGTCATTTAAACCTTCAATAGTTCAATATCTAACTAAAATTAATAATATTATGTATAACAATTTAAAATTTACTATTTATCATATAAACACTATAGTATAATTTTATTGAACGGAAACTTTTTGACCCCGCTATATTGCGTGGATATCATGCTAGTTAGTCTATAAATGTTTCACAATGTATTGAATTTTTTTTATTGTTTCACCTGTATGAGCTAAATGAGATTTTTATTTTAGAGCTAATTTTTATTTTTTCCTTTCTGAAAATCCGTTGCGAATTGGGGACAGTTTTTTCTTAGTTGGAACTAGTTAGTGGTGCAAAATTATATTTGATTATTCACATGAAAATCAATTTATATATTCTTAAAACATAATATAAACGAGGAGATTTTACCCGTGCGATGCAACGGGACAATAATATATTTATAGAAAGATTAACAAAGTAGTACCCGAATGAATTCAAAGTAGTTGCAGGAAAACGAAAAACATATAGTTCCTTAAATCTATTTGAAAATATAAATTGTCATTTTGGAATAGATAACATGAATCTAAAATATGTATATTCTAACTTTCACTTATGTTAAAGTGTTAAAACCAACCTAATGACAGATTGTATCCAAGATGCATCAGATGATGCTTTGATAATACACTGCTCAAGGATCCGAACTTTTAAACAAAACCATTGCTCCATCAAGACATGTTATACGCGATAAAGAACATCTACAAAGGGAGTACCTCTAGGCGGCTCCCTGAAACTCCAAAATAATCGACGTAGTACACATATCAATGATGTCTATTTGAGCTTTAGGGCTAATTTAACAGTTAAAAATGTTCAAACTCGTTAATTATAATAACTCCGGGAAAAAAGACAAACACAAACAAAATACGAAGTTATGAACCTTTGTTTTTACCTTTATCCCCGACGTCACTGTTTTGGTTAGTAATATAGTCGTTGAATGAAAATAATCCTGTTTTTGATCTACCATTTCTGTCCTGGCTTGGGATCGCATACGCTTGAGTATTCCGTTATACTTATTTGCATGTATAAATTAATGCATCATAAATAATCAAGAAAATAAATGTTTTTGTTACCATAAAAGCACTCGGAGTGATAACGAGTGACAATGAGGTTGTGGTGGGTTGTGGGGAAAAAGGTGATGACGTGGCAGTGAGAATGAGGGTTGTGAGTTGTTATGATAGGGAGGGTTGTGGAGAATGTGGGATTATTTTATTATTTTTTTTTTCTTAAAAGATAAATAAATAATTAAAAGAATATAAAATATTAAACTTAATAATTAAAACATTAAATAAAAGATAAATAAATAATTAAAAGAATATAAAATATTAAAACTTAATAATTAAAACATTAAATAAGATAAACAAATAAAAATACAAATAATTAAGACAAAAACAAATAATTAAAACAATACAAATAAAAGCTAAACTAATTCATCCCGTATTTTTCTAGGATTTTTATTTTCTCGGCTTCGACCCAAGCCGCTTGTGCCGGCGGCATCCCCTCCGTGCTTTGTTGAAGAAACATCATATCGTCTCTTCTTGCACTAGAGTAAGCCGCTTCCTCTTGTCGGATAGCCGCTTGTTGTTGTCGCATAGCCGCTTCCTCTTGTTGGATAGCCGCTTGTTCTTGTCGGTGGAGGGTTTTCGCCTTTATTTCCGCCGTTTGCTTCTTCGTCTTCGTAATCTTCTTAAGGTGTGTCGCGATGAGCCCGCAAAGAGTCGAGGACGAAGATGTTTGCGCCTTATCGGAGGCGTCGGATGATTCCTTTCTTTTGCTAGCTCTCTTTTTCCCTTGAGGTCGTTCTTCCACATCATCCGCAAATATGTCGTCCCCGACACCAACGTCGTCGAGGTTGACGGTATCGAGTGGAGGGTCTATCTTGACAAATGCGCGCCATCGGCTATGATCCCTCCAGATTTCCCAGGCCTTGTCATGCCTAAAAGTCGATTTCTCGCCCTCAAAGTACATTTGCCGAGCCGCTTTGTAAACCGCATAGTCGTCGGTCCCGCTTCCTCGACATCTTACCGCCTCGGCATGGTGGCCGATAAAAGCCTTGACCAAGGCACTCATCGCCGTGAACTTGGAGTTGAGGGACTCCTTGCCTCTCTCCGGCAATCCTAGCTTCACCGCCTCTTTGTTGTAACCCTCAACGATCCGTATCCAAAATCGAGGTCCGGGTTGGGCGTTTCCTCTATACTCATCTTCCGAGACCGAGCACCACATCCCCGCCAAAAGTTCCTCCTCTTTCTCCGTCCATGGCAGCTTTACGCACGTCTTTTTCTTTTTCGACGTGGACCTACGTGACGCGGATACTTCGACCACATCGTCCGTTTCTTGGACGATCTCTTGGGTTTCAGGGACGATCTCTTGGGGGGTTTGTGTTTGTTGGGTTGGAAAAGTTTGGGGAATAAAAGGTTGGGATTGTGAGAGAAGTTGTTGATGCATGGCGTATTGCTCGGGATTGAACATTTGTTGTGGGTATTGTGTGTATTGTGGTGGAAGAGGTTGTTGCGTTAAAAAATTGTTAAGAATATTTTGGGATTGTTGTGGCGTAAAGTTTGGTATTTGGGGAGGATATAAGGGGTTTGGTGTGCCGAAATAGTTGGCGAAACCGGATGGTGTTTGCGATTGTGGCGTCGAGGGATTGTTTGTGTTTGTTTGGGGAGCGTTTGATGAAGACGAAGACATTTCGTGATTATTTTGGGTTTGGGTATTAGATTGAATTGGATTAAGAATAAGATTGTTGAAAGAAGGTGTGATTTATTTGGTTAGATTGTGGGGGTATTTATAGGTGAAATTGTTTGGTTTAAAAAAAATAAAAATAAAAATAATTAATATATATATATATATATATCCGTTATGTATACGTTGGGAGGAAAAAAACAAAAACAAAAAAGAAAAAGGTGCACAACGGCCGCCTCACAACGAGCCGAGAACGACGGGAGGCGGAGTCACAACGAGCCACAACGCTCGTTGTGAGTGGAGAACGAGGCGAGGCCTCCCCTCACTCCGAGTGCTCTAATACTTGTATTTTTCAATACGGGTCGAAACATGTTGGGCGGTTTGTCCTGCAAACATATTTTTTATACTTATTATTTTTCCTATAAATAATTAGTGTCTTAATGATTACCAATAATAACCTCATAATAATTAATCTATACGAAGTATGTGACTTGAACCATTTAGGAAATGGAGTGCATAAATAGTTTTAACCCGTTGAACTTACTCCTTTTTTTTTCATCTGAAATTAAGACTTATCTTGAAAAGTTTTCTTAAATTAAGACTGTCTACATGAAGCTCTTCATTTGAGGAAACTTTTCAAGATAAGTCTGAATTTCTCGCCATTTACATTGAACTATATGAATAATATATTGACGATTACCATGTATTGTGCATATTAATAATGTTTGTTCATTTATTTAGGACTAACAGTAAAAGATGTTAGCAAAAGATGTTGGCAAAGGTATACTTTTCCCGACATCATGGACATCACAAACACCTCTTAACAATGCATCATACCAAAATAATGAGTGGCAATACTAACATATCTTATAACAATATCGTGCTAAATGTAAAAATCGTGGATTTATATAATTGGTTGGAAAACTACAGTAAAAATCGTGCTAAATGTTATCTTTGTAATATACATCCCCAATGTCGCTCACATGACTCATGTAACATGATTTAAAAGAAAAAGAAAGGAAAAAAGAATATGTCTAGCTAAAGATAATTATTAGTTTGAAATAAAGTTCTAAGATAATTTTAGAAACTAATTTAAAGCATTCATTTAATCATAAATATAATATAAAAAAATATATTTTATTTTATCGTGCAAAAAGGTTGTCAGCCTTTTTATTTATGTTTTTTCAAAATTATTGTCATGTTTTTAATTATAGATAGTTAACATGTAGCAAACATATTCATTAATTATAAACGTAATTAATGTCGTTAATACATCAACAAAATAAATAATTTACTAAAAAAATAATTCATTAATTACATCTCTATAACAAACCTATTCAATATAGATTTGATTGTTCACATGGAAAACATTTTTCATAGTATTTAATTATTTACCAAAAATAAAATTACCATAATTAGATTTATACATCATATATATATGTCTATATATTATGGTTTCTAATAACTCATTTCCATCTCATACTCACCATTTCATTCTTAACCATGGCTGCAAGAGACTCACTCCCAGTGAAAACTGCACAAGAAATGGCTATGGATGGTGATCAACCACCTTCCAAATACATTTTTGACAGTAACAACAACACAAACTACACCAAGTTTGGTCATTTAGAAACCTCACCTCCTTTTGCTGCGGTTCCGATTATCGATATCGGTTGTTTCTTGACATCTGCCAAGCAAGAAGATCAAGAGAGTGAACTAGCTAAGCTTAAATCAGCACTCACTACATGGGGTTGTTTTCAGGTCTATTCTTTTTTTTATCTTTTAATTTTATTTAATTTCATAAACGTTGTCTTTTACGAAAAAAAAAAAGTTTAGTATAATACTAAAAAAGAAAAGAATGTGAATGGAAAGTTATTAATTTTTAAGAAAATCACGAAAGTATAAAATTAATCATCTAATTTGTGAAAAAATTTAATGTTACTTTTAATTTCCTATGTATTTGTTTAAAATAAGATGTTAAATTTTGTCATGTCTTAACGCTATGTATTCACGATGTTTTGTATGTGTCGTGTGAATTGTTTAATAAATTAATGAAAACTGTCACGATGACCATGTCAAATAGACGCATAAATATTTTGATACAAATTTAAAACTCTTGACGAAAGCAATTGAGCTAAAACTTTTCAATAATTTGATGATTATTTCTGAATTATCTGAAGACTAATTTCGTTATTTTCTCTTAATTTTTCTTAAAAGAAGTCAACTTTTATGATTTTCATGTTTCAATCTTAATTTCTGCTAAAGTTCATGAATCTAAAAAATACTAGTAATAAAAAAGTGGCAGATTCTGGGAATTTTTGTTGTGTTCTACATTTCATGTTCCAAACAAATTTAATGTTGTCATTTATTTCTTGAAAGTTTATCACATTTTTTAAGGAAATTGGTACTTGAATCTTTTGACCAAGTGGGGTCCTTTTCAAGTTTTAAATTCTATTTTTTTATATAAATAAATTTTTATATCAAATGAATAAACGATACATTTATCTTTGAAATAATCACCTATCACTTACACTTTACAAAAATAATTATCTGATTCGTGACGAATTTCTCGTGGCAGTTTATAGCCGCAAAAAGTACATAAAACAAAATCAGACCAATAAAAATCAGACACGTCGTCGCGAAAATGAATAGTGTCGCGACAACGTGTCGAATTTTTATTGGTCCGATGACGGAAAAAATGTCGCCAAAAAATGTTTTTATATTTTTTTAGCAAAAGTTTTTATATTTGGTAATAACATTTACTGATTCTTTACGTTCCATATCAGGCTGTGAATCATGGGCTTTCGGTTTCATATCTTGACAATCTCCGAGAAGTGATCAAACAGTTTTTCGAGCTTCCACTCGAGGAGAAACGAAAGTACTTCAGAGAAACTGGTTCTGTTGAAGGCTATGGAAATGACATGACTTACTCTGAGAATCAAGTTCAAGATTGGTGTGATCGTCTTTTTCTTCGAATTCTTCCTCAAGATCAAAGGAAACTCCGCTTTTGGCCTGAAAACCCATCGAATTTTAGGTACCATTTCTACATATTTCCATCATGTTGCATTGTCAACTTATAACCAATTTGTTTTTGTACATCATGCAGGGAAACCATAGATGACTACACTAAAAATATCATGTCTATATCAGTGGTCATATTTGAGGCAATGGCGAAATCATTAGATTTGGAAGTGAATTGTTTCTCGAAACAATTTACTGAAGAACGTGATGTTTTGCAAGGGCGGTTTATTTTGTACCCACCATGTCCTACTCCTGATCAAGTGTTTGGTCTCAAAGCTCATTCGGATAGGTCGGGGATTACTCTTTTGTTACAAGATCCTGTTGTCGAAGGGCTTCAAGTGTTGAATGATGGTAAATGGTACATGGTTCCCGTGATCCATGATGCCATTTTCGTCAATCTTGGTGATCAAATGCAGGTAAAAAAAGTTGTTCTTACAGTATTTGCAAAAAGGCTAAATGTTTAAGTGCTTATTATCTTTGTGCATTTGTTTTTGTAGATCATGAGTAACGGGATTTTCAAAAGCCCAGTTCATAGGGTGGTGACGAATAAGGAGAAGGGGAGAATATCGGTGGCCATGTTTACAGAACCTGAGCCCGAGAAAGAGATTGGTTCTGTGGATGCTTTGGTTGATGAAAAGAGGCCAAGGGCGTATAAGACCGTGAAGGACTATGCTGCTTTTAACCATGAATGCTTTCAGAAAGGCGTTGTTGCTCTTGATGCCGTTAAACTCTAAAATGTTTCTAGTAATGGACAGAGTTTAAAGACCTCTTTCGAATTTCTAAGTACTAAATAAAGATCATATCGGAGTTTATTTCGTATTCTATAATCGTTTATGTTAATTTTATTTAATAGCAGACTTTCATTCGTATCCATATTTGGCTTGTTAAATTTACTTCCAATTCAAGTTCAAGTACCTGTTTCTCCCGTGTCTATCATTATAATTAGTCACTTACTTCACAAAATAAATTGTGAGAATAATAGAATTGAAGAGAAACTGCACGCTGATAGGATATTGAGCGGAGGATTTCCGAACACTCAAGCTGAAACGAAAATCAGAAAACAACGGAAAAGGAAGTCCTCTGGTGAAGATATCGGCATATTGTTAACGAGACGGTACATGAAGAACGCGAACCTGGCATGCAACCACTTTGTCAAGAACAAAATGGATGTCTATCTCAATATGTTTGGTCCGTTGATGCTGAACCGAATTAGATGACATATACACAGCACTAACATTATCACAAAAAACAATTGTAGCAGGAGAAAGAGGATTATGCAACTCACAAAGAAGATTTTGTAGCCATGCAGTTTCCGCGTCAACATTGGCAACACCATGGTATTCAACTTCAGCACTAGAACGCGAAACAGTCTGTTATCAAACGACCAAGATAAAAGGTTAGCACCAAGAAAAACACAATGACATGTGGACTTTGAGTTACATCTAATAAACCTAGCTAAAACGACTACCTAACTAACGTTAACACTCTATCGAAATCTAAAGAGTCATCCTTATCAAAAGAATCCAAGTCTTCCACGAATTTCCCAAGCACAACTCTTTGCGTCTTTTTAGTTGGTCTCGATAAAATATGTTTTTCATCTCACTTCTCGAGATATGACTCAAAGAACAAATTAGTTTCATTCTTTGAATAAGTCGTTGTCGAAAAAATAAACTCTATAAATAAATCAGCTGACTTGTACTAAACAGATTAGAACTTTTAATATGACAAAACTAGTTCAAGTTGACCCACAATGAGTTGACTTAATGTAATCACAAACTTGTTACCCATCACAATGTCTTTTGTTCTTCTGTTTATGACTTTATAAATAAATCAGCTGACTTGTATATTTCAGTTTTCCAAATAAGATTTTTGTGTGCACCACTCTAAAAAAAGGTTTAGGTGCTGATCAATCTTAAAAATCAATAACTATAAAAACTTAAGATACCTAACGTTTAAAATTGTGTTATTTTCACCGATACGAAAAAAGTAAGTTTTTTTGGTGGTACAAATAATATGTACTCTCGACTGTCAAGAACTTATAAACTTTTCCATTCAACTATGATTCAATCATCATAACCTGCTGGTTCCTTTTTATTTATTCAGAAAGTTCAATTTAAATAATAGTCGTAGACGCGGAATAGATATTAGAATAAAATGAACAATGACTGTTTCTACATTGCTTATCGATTCAGTATATATTCTTTTGTGTATTTTGATTAGTATAATGATAAACAAATTAGTTGACTTGTAACAAACCGAGTGGAACATTTAAAACAACCAAACTAGTACAAGTTGAACCACTATTGCTTGACTCGATCAGATTAGTATAAACGTGTTACACATCTCAATTTAATTTGGTCTTCGGTTTATGCTATAGTTTTCTCAATAACATGTAGTGGCAGATCTTAACACCCAATTGTACGATTGATATGGCTTTACCCTTAGAAAAACTATGTCATCATTACTCCCTTGCTGATATTAAGTTAGCAACCGAAAACTTCAATGAGAGATTGGTTGTTGGTGAGGGAGGTTTTGGGAAAGTATACAAAGGTCATATCAAGAGTGAAAAAGGTAGCAGCATCGTTGTTGCCATCAAACGTTTGGATTTAATGTCGGATCAAGGAGCATCCGAGTTCAGAGCTGAAATTGAAATGCTTTCCAGGTTGAGACATTCTAACCTGGTGTCTCTACTTGGTTGTTGTGTTGATGGCAAAGAGATGATTATTGTTTACGAGTACATGCCTAACGGAACTGTATATCATCATTTGCACAAAAGTAATACCCCTTTATCTTGGATGCAAATACTTAGGGTAAGCATAGGGGCTGCACGTGGACTGGACTATCTTCACACTGGTGCAGGGACCAAACATGGAGTCATACATCGTGATGTCAAGAGTTCAAATATTCTGATAGATGAAGATTGGGCAGCAAAGATATCAGATTTTGGGTTAGCCAAAATTTGTTCAATAAAGCAATCATCGACTTATGTCAACACCACTGGTATTAAAGGGACGTTTGGATATCTTGATCCAGATATTGTTAGGACAGGCAAATTCACAAGGAAAACAGATGTGTATGCCTTTGGAGTGGTATTGTTTGAATTGCTATCCGGGAGGCATGCAGTGTTTGGTGATGGCGACGAGGTTTCGAGTTTAGCAAGATGGGCTCAAAACTGCATTAAGAAAAGAAACTTCGATCAACTTGTTTCTACAGAAATAAGAGGAAAACTATCTCCTAAAAGTTTGAAGGAGTTTGCTCAAATTGCATTCCAATGTTTGCATAGTGATCCAAAACGACGACCTACTATGTCTGAGGTAGTGGCGGCACTTCTGCTCTCAGAATCATTACAGAAGAAATTTGAAATTTCTTCGCAACCTACGGGCGTATTTGGATTCAACTGGAAGATGCCAAGTTATTTTGTTCTCCGAACTAAGGACAACTCAGGTATCATCTGCTTTACTCTTACTTAGAACATTCAGATTTTATAGCCTCCAAAACATGAAATGATTCCTGCTTTGTCCCTTTGCTCATCGTGCCTCTACTCGAGTCAACTGAAAACATTTTTTTTTTTTTGCTAAAGGAGTCATTTTCAGCCGGTAACTATCATTACGAAAAATGCACCCAGTGGGATTTAGGAATATTAGTAACACGTCAATATGTATGCCATGACTCATGAGAGTGTGTAGAGTTGTTCAACACTCGAGCCAACTATTGTTTTGCCTTTCGTATAGTGTTCTGAATATTACTGTTATAACTTTTTTTTTTTTTTTTCTTCAAGGCCATAGCGGCAAAAAGTCATCAACGAACATCAAAAACAACATTGAGTCCGGAAAAGTGCCCACAGAGGGTGGTGGTGGTTACAAATACAATGAAGTGCTTCCTGATAATGAGAAAATACTTGCAAAAGATTTGAAAATATTCTCAAATTCGGATTTGGAATGTGCCACGAGAAAGTTTCAAGTGCCTACAGAGGGTGGTGGTGGTTGCAAAGTCAATGAAGTGCTTCCTGGTAATGAGAAAATACATACCAACGATTTGAAAATATTCTTAAATACGAATTTGGAATGTGCCACGAAAACACTTCAAGTTCCCACAGAGGGTGGTGGTAGTGGTTACAAATACAAAGAAGTGCTTCCTTGTAACGAGAAAAAACTTATAAAAGAGTTGAAAATATTCTCATATGCATATTTCGAACGTGCTATAAAAAAAATTCAGCTTGGAAAAGCAAGAGTTGGGCGGCATTGGGTTTTCAAAATTTGGGTCGATGGGAAGCCAAAGATCAATATGGTGGAACATAAAAAATCCACCAGTTACAATGACAAGAAAGAAAAACGTAAATATCATGATAACAATAAGGTTGATCCCAATAAGAAGTTAAAGTTTACTTGTTTGAAGTGTGGTAATTCTGGACACTTGAGAAGGGATTGTAAGGTTGTTAATGTTGATAATGAAAATACCAATGACACAAGCGGTTCGGGAAGTGGGTTTAACAATCAAAACTCGAAAGGTCAGATTATGTTTAATGATTCACATCAGAATTATTATGTATCATATATATCTGAAGCTTATTTTGTGCAGGATGATGATGTTGCGTGGTGGGTTGACTCAGGTGCTACTACCCATGTGTGCAAGGAGATTATGGTTTAAGACTTTTGAGTCGGTGAATGATGGATCAATTCTTCATATGGGAAACGAGTCAACGACCCCTCTCATGGAAGAGGATGTGTGGATCTAGAGTTTAGTTCGGGAAAAGTTCTTTCTTTATTTGCATGTACCACAAATAAGGAAAAATCTAGTTTCGGTTTCTAGTAGTGTTTTAAATAATTGTGGTTACAAACAAGTAAATGAATCTAATAGATTTATTTTGTCAAAACATGGTTTATTTATTGGTTTTGGATATTTATGCAATCGCATGTTTAGACATAATATTTATCATGTTAATGTTAATTCTACTTTTATGTCAACTTCTAACTTAAATGATTCTAATCTTTGGCATGCTAGACTAAGACATGTACACTTTAAAAGAATGTTAGAAATGTCTAAAGATGGTTTAATAACGACCTTTGATATTAACAATGAAAAGTGTAAAACATGTATGTTAACTAAGATCACTAAGCAACCATTTCAAAATATAAAAAGAGATTCTGAAAATGTTAGAATTAATTCATAGTGATTTATGTGATTTGCATGCAACTCCTACTTTAGGGAACAAGAAATATTTTGGGAACTTTTATTGATGATGCTTCTAGGTTTTGCTATGTTTATTTGTTACATAGTAAAGATGAAGCATTAGATAAATTTAAAATATTTAAAACTGAACTAGAATTGCAACAAAATGCTTTGATAAAAAGGCTACGAACGGATAGGGGAGGTGAATATATTGACCCCTCCTATTTCCAATCCGTAGGCATCATTCATGAAACCACTGCTCCTTATATACCACAACAAAATGGTGTATCCGAGAGGAAGAATAGAGTCCTTAAGGAAATAGTTAATTCCATGTTATCCTATTTTGGTTTGAGTGATGGATTTTGTGTGGAAGCTATGTTAACATCTTGCTATTTGCTTAATAAGGTTCCTAACAAAAGGAACAAGATTACTCCTTATGAACTTTGGTAGAAAAGGAAACCCAATTTGAACTATCTTTGGGTATGGGGTTGTAGGGCAGTTGTAAGAATCCCCGATCCCAAGAAAAAAAGTTTGGGTGAAAAAGGTATAGATTGAATATTTACTGGATATAGTGAACAATCCAAGGCTTATAGGTTCTATGTCATAGAACCTGTTGGGTTTATAAAGTGTTAATACTGGTAGAGGCGGTTAGTACTTGGGAGTAACATTGTTAATACTGGTGAGTAATAATACTGGTGACTATAGTTTGTATTGCTGGTCAAGTATTGAAGATTACTAGTAGTGATTTACTACTGTTGACTTCATACTGGTGATTGTTTATACTGGCTGCGTGGATTTGCATGACGGGAGTTTCTACTGGCGTGTTCATTACTACTGTTTATGTGATATATTTAGTTAGCGCATTGTAAGGAGATAATTATGTAAACAATATATTGATAATTATCTTCATAGATTTCTTTAGATTTAACCTAATCGTTATTAGAGTTTCCTCAAGGTCTATATGAATAGATCCCCGTGTCGTTGTAAAAATACGTCTGTTAACGAACAATATTCTTAATAGATTGAGGTTGTTGGTGAAAATTCTTGTGTTCTTAATTGTTAACATTTATTCATTCATATTTACATAAACTGTTAATTAATTAACTTTTGTTGATATCAAAGTGTTGATCCGCTGCAACTTCTTTGACATATCTAGATCTACACATTTGTATTTATACAAGTATAGTTCGACAGATCCTGACAAGTGGTATAAGAGCACAAGGTTGCTCTCGATCTACGATCAACAAGGCGTATAAACAAGTTTTTCACAAAACAAAAACAAGATGTCTGATCTTACTGAAGGCGTTCAAACAAATAGGGTTCCTGTTCTCACATCATCTAGCTATGATATGTGGAAAAGTCTTATGTATCGGTACATGCTACAAACCAACTACTCCATGTGGCAAGTGGTGAAGAATGGCGCTAAACATGCTCCTCTACCTGGACTAGATCTCAAGAACAAAGCTGCAGTAGAAGGTTCAGGCCAACCAGTAACTGAGCAAGAGAGAAGATATACTCACAATGAATGTCAAGCTTTGATCACTCTACTTATTGCTATTCCTAATGAGTATCACCATCAGTTCAGAAATTACACTGATGCTAAACTTTTATGGGAGGCTTTGGAGAAAAGATTTGGTGGAACTGCAAGTACAAGGAGGAATCAAAAGGATCTGATGAAGCAACAATTTGAGAACTTCATGGTTGTGAAGGGTGATACTCTATCTCAAACCTTCGTCAGATTCAACAAACTGATTGGTGAATTGTCTAGCATGGGGTTCAATACTTCTCAAGACGATATCAACATGAAGTTTCTTAGAGCATTAGGAGAAGAATGGGCAATGTACACAATCAGTTATAGGCAAGGAAACACTCTTGACACAATGGAGATTGACGAGTTATACAATGAACTACGAGTGTTTGAACCAGAAATCAGAAGACCAAGTAATCACTCAACACAGAATGCAACGTTTGTTTCTACTGGTAGAGCACCTTCTGAAACTGGTTTCATATCAAGTGAATTTAAAGGAAACAAGAATGAAGAAAGTGTTAGAAAAGCCTTCTTTGCCAGTCATGGAAATTCAGGGTTAGTCATTGAAGACTTGGAACAAGTGAATGCTGACGATCTGGAGGAGATGGTTTTAAAATGGCAATATGCTATGCTCAGTGTTCGAACAAGAAGGTTCATGCAACGAACATGAAGAAACAACTTTGCAGTACGAAAGGGTGACAGAACTGGTATTGATAAAAGCAAAGTACGATGTTTTGACTGCATAAAGCTAGATCACTTTGCAATGGGAATCTCCAGAAAACTAAGATGATCAACAGAAGCAGACAACTCAACACAATTCGTCTGGATCAAATAACAATTATCAAGGAATATAATCTAATTCAACTGCTCTAGTCACTCAAGATGGACTAGGATTTGATTGGAGCTTTCAAGCAAATAAAGAAACAACAAATCAAGCTCTCATGGCAGACACTCCTAAAGACGATATCCCATCTGAGGTACTTTCTGAACTCTGTACTCCTGCATGTATTAAACAAGTTAGAGAATATAGAGAACATAATAAACTTGTGTGTGAGTCTTTACATAAGTTAGAAGAGAGAAGAAGAGAATTGGCCACAGTAATTGCTAGTTATGAACAACAGGTGAAAGCATATCTCAAGAATAAGACAAATATCAAGAAGATTTAGCAATTGCTAAATGGGAAAAAGACAATGCTTTGGCTAAAGTTCTTAAGATGGAAGAACAGGTCGAGGAGATCAAAATAGAAAATTATCAAATCAAGCTCAGTATCAAGAAGTATGAAAATGCTTCTAAAACTGTTGATCAAATTCTTAGATCTCAATACCATGGGAACAACAAACATGGGATTGGGTACAACAATGTGTCACCACCATTTAACAACGATTATATTCCACCTAAAGCTGAGTCTAGTGAAGAACTTAGTGAGGAAGAAATTGTTGTTAACACTCACGCCAATGCATACCCCATGAAAAATAAAATCTTGTTAACTAGACCTAGAATTAATGAACAAATCAATGAATCACATGTCAATCAAGAGAAATCTAGTGATTCTGAGTCTAGTGAAAGTCCAACGATGAAAAAAAGTCGAAATCCTACTGTTCACAAAAACATCAAAACCGACCTGAATTTTATAGGGAACGAAACTGGCATTGGGTTGGTCCAATGCCACAGGGTAAAACGTGTCAGTGTAGGTGTCAAATGGAAAGTACATCTCGAGTGAGGGGTAATGTGAGAAACCGGAATAAAAAAAATCACTCAACTGAGAGGAAAACAAGTTTTTATAAGTTGTGATATTTGTGGGAGGAATAATCATCTGTCTGTCGATTGTTTTTATAATAGAAACCATCATCATGGAATTGAATTTAATAGAAACAAATCGAACGAAATACCTAAATTTGGTAGGACAGCGCATAAATTTGTGAGCTCAATGAATGTGAATGCAAAGAAACAAAAATCAAATTTTCAAAATACAACTGCCAGAAGAAACTACTGGAGAGCCACCAGTAGTAAGTCTACCAGTAGAAACTACAGGAACTCCACCAGTAGTAATTCTGACAGTAGTAACTCTGTACATGTTCAATACAAGAATCCTGCATATCAGTTCAAACGTTTTGATTATGTTAATGAAAAAGGTAAACCCAAGACTACTTTGGCTTGGGTTCCTAAAAGAAACTAACCTCTTTTATATGTGCAGAGCAAGCCAAGTGTCAAGAAAGGAGAGACGTGGCATGTAGACAGTGGCTGCTCTAGGCACATGACAGGAAACAAGCTGTAGCTCAAGGATAATGTTGAATATGATGGAGGCTATGTTGCTTTTGGAGGAAATCCACGAGGAGGAAGAATTACAGGGAAAGGCACGATCAACAATGGTACCATTACCTTTGAAAACGTTCTTTTTGTTCAAGAATTTAACTACAATCTGGTTAGTGTTTTTCAAGTTTGTGATAAAGAGAACAAGGTATTGTTTACGAAAACAGAGTGTATCATTCTTGATCCTAAGTTTGAAATAGTTGACGAAAGTATGATTCTTATTCGAACACCTAGGAAAGAGAATGTATATTGTTTAAACATGGATCAAATTACCCCTGAAGGTAAAGAAAACTGTTTTATCTCAAAAGCATCACATGATGAATCTTCTTTATGGCATAGAAGAATGTGTAATATGAATTTCAATAACATGAATAAATTGGTTAAAAATGGGTTGGTTAGGGGTTTACCACAAAAAGAATTTACTTGCAATGATCATTGTGTTGCATGTGTAAAGGGTAAACAACATAAATCTTCTCATAAAATCAAAGACACAAATTCTAAGTTGTCAAGTTTATACTTATTGCATATGGACCTTTTTGGTCCAACTCATGTTATGAGTCTAGGAAAGAAGTATTACTATTTAGTTATTACTGATGTCTTTACAAGATATACTTGGTTTTTCTTTCTTGGTACTAAAGATGAAACAGGTGATCATCTACGCTCTTTCATAACACGAATTGAGAACAAGACATAAAAGAAGGTGAAAATCATTCGATGTGATAAAGACACTGAATTCAAGAATCGAGAGATGGATGGGTTTTGCATCATCAAAGGAACTGAACGTCAGTACAGTGCTCCTCGCACTCCTCAACAAAATGGAGTAGCCAAACGTCGAAACATGACTCTTATAGAAGCAACTCGATCCATGCTTGAGGATTCCAAACTTCCTGTTACATTCTGGGCAGAAGCAGTTAACACTGCCTACTATGTTCAGAACAGAGTATTGATTGTCAAATCTCAAACAAAGACCCCTTATGAGCTCTTTAATGAGAGAATTCCATTCATAAGCTTCTTTAAACCATTTGGGTGTCCTTGTACAATCTTAAATACTAAGTAATATTTGGGGAAGTTTGACAGCAAAGTTTCTGACGGGTTCTTTGTAGGGTATTCAACACAGAGCAAGGCATACAGAGTTTATAACATCAAAACCAGAATTATGGAAGAAAGCACGAATGTCTCTTTCAACGAGAATACTCTAAATTCCACAGGAGAAGGACCAGATTGGTTGTTTAATATTGATGAACTAACTAGATCTTTGAATGCTCATTTTATAGGTCAACAGAACAAGGAATCGGGAAAAGGAGTTAATGTTGTTGAACCAACTACTACCGGGGAACCAGTTAATACTCGTCACTCAGTTAATACCGATGAAACAGTTAATACTGGTACTTCAGTTAAGAATGGTCATCCAGTTAATAATGGACATTCATGTGACAACCGCAAATTTCGTAACACTTTTGCGTTTTATCATCTACCGATATTTTTATTTATTTTATTTTGACCCTATTATTATTGGTATTTATTTTGTTTCTTGCGATATTGGTTTAGTCGGGATTTAAATGATTGTTTTGTCCTTCGTGACGTAAACGTTATAGTACCTAAGTGCCTAGCAATTTTTAAGTATTCTCGTAGGTTAATATTTGTAACGGCCCGATCTTACAAAGCATACAAAATGATATCGAAAGGAACCTAAAAGGCAAAAGGGCGTTAAACTTATGCAAAAGCAAACCGAATATTCAAAAGACAAATTTCCAAAAGGTACTAAAAGATGATAATATTCTAAGGGAAGCGTTCTAAATCCTTAATCTCTCTACGCTCGATTCCCATTCCCAAGAGCACACTGAGTACCTGCCGTTTAAGAAAGAAAAATGGAAAACGGCTGAGCGAATGCTCAGTGAACAGATATATACAAATGACACGGAATAGATATGACATGCATAATAAGTAAATATAAAACTTATTTAAAAATACAAAGTTGCAAGACAAAACTTATTTTCAAACCAAACTTATTTTCAAAACAAAATATAAATATGTATAATTCCATCATATCCACCGTCAATATATCAAAGTATTACCAACATATAACCAAATATTAGAAAGCCAAATTTCGTAAAATAATGCACTAAGAGTCAAACAAATAGGTAACAAATATCAAATGAAATCCTAGGGTAACACATACCACTAGTCTTTCCAAAAGGTGCAAACGTTTCGTATGACACTACGATAAACGTCCACCATCAAATACACAAAGTTCCTAGGATCGATCCATACGCCTCTTATAACAAATAATACTTAGTGCACCTTACCACAATCCGGGTAAACAAAAAGAGACGCCGTAGATATAACAAAATACACCGCTACGGTCGATGCCACATTATTGGTGTCACAATAACGCGCCCATGGGACCTCCATGAATAGGTTACTCTTAGGCATATCTTACGAAACCGTTTTAACCAACTTATATGTAACAAATTTCAAAATACTTTTACAA
The DNA here is from genome assembly GCA_910822075.1 of Senecio squalidus. Lineage (NCBI taxonomy): Eukaryota > Viridiplantae > Streptophyta > Magnoliopsida > Asterales > Asteraceae > Senecio > Senecio squalidus. Next base: position 65,697,147 of record CAJVGC010000060.1, read on the forward strand.
ATTTTGAAAGTGATTAATAGACTCCAAATTATGTTTAAAAAGTTGTATATTACGCAAATATAATAGTTTAACCAAAAAGTTCAATTATATAATGTAGCATTTATTTCTTTTGAATATCACGTGTCTACCCAACCGTTCGTTCTAATCTTGTCACGAGTCACCATGACAACATTATCAATCTATTTACGAAATAATAACTTAACGGGTCCTTATCGGGACATGCAAAGCCACACGGAATGAGGGACACTCGATACGAATCACCGTACCAATTTCCACACTCACACGTGTTCTTTACCGGGCTCTTTCGGGACTTTCTCGGGCTGTTTTGAGACAATATTGGGGCTGTTTTAGGGGCTGTTCGGGGGCTGTTTCGGGACTGATTCGGACCTATCTCGAGACGGTTTAGGGGCTGTCTCGGGGGCTGTTTTGGTGGGTTTTCGAGACACGGTTTTTGACACATAAAATACTTTTAGTTTAGTCATTTCCAATCTACACATGATCACAAATTCTCGTTAGTACACCAAATGATCAATATAAAGTAATATGATTTCAAAATAAAACTTAAACAAATTTTTATGCAAACATACATGTCATACCAATAATATTTCGAATCATTTAACGAGATTTTCAAAGAGACATATACGAAATTTGTACAAACGGTCAAAAGATACACATACAATGAATTTGTATCCATTATCACAAGAAACATGTATCGAAGGAAGAGGCAAAACAATAAGGTGAGTTTAGAATAAAAAGAATGTATAAGATAGACATATGTGCAAACATATTACGAATAACATAATACTTATTGAAAGATAATATATACGTACAAATGATCAAAGAAACATATATATCAAGAGAATTATGAAAATACGCATAAGGAAGCCATGAATCAAAATAAGGCACATAAGATATCGAATGAACAATATACGAATAAAATGAATACTAAAAAGAAAGTTAAGAATATTGGAACAATCAAAATAATCAATCGAACGAAGACAACAAATATACATATAAATGTATCGAGCATATGTAAAAATATTCACAATAATAATCAATCGAAATATGACACCAAATATACATATAATGTATAGAATATCCGTACCAACAATAATACGAATAAAATAAAAGTATTTAAAAAAAGACTAAGAATATCCGTACCTTAAATTCCAAAGAAAAGCAACACGACTCAAATGGATTAACCAAATGAACAATCACCGAAAGATATCTAACAAATGAAACGTATTGTGAGACAATTAAATAGGAGTTTGTAATATCCACTTTAAACTTATATATAAGATTATTTTCACAACTAACTAATATTATTTGTAGACCCAAAAATCCGGTACACAAATATTATAAATCGTATCATATAGATTAAGATAATTCATTTTTGTTTTATATAAAAACGTTGGTATGTTTTGACACAAAATTCCATTTCTATTATAGTATACCTATATATATACCTACACATCTTGATTTGATCATAATACACAATTTTGTTAAGAAAAACATATTGTAATGGTTATCCAAATTTCCCTTTATACGAATAGAGTCTAAAACCAATTAAATATTATTTCTTTTTATTGATCAAAATCATAATTTCATTTTACGACTCAATTCTTCATAATCAAATTACTTATATTTTAAGTTTATATATAATTTGTCAATCATTAACTTATAAACATCGTAAAAATATCTTATTTAAATTTTTAAAGGTAAGATGAAAAGAATTATAAACTTACAAAGCTAGAAAATGTCATACCGGATCAAGATCTTTTGCTTTCTTCTTCAAAACTACTAATCGTAATATATAAATATATATATTTTTTTCTCTTCTTTGAGGATAGTGAGATAGTAACCAATGAATTATAATGAGTGAATCAAGTTTTATTTACTATAAGTGTAGAATTGATGTCTTTAAATTAATAAGACATATATATTAAAGTCATCCCTTTGCATTCCTTAACCGATTAATATATTTATTATTATAATTAAATCAATTTAATAGATTTATGCAATAACTAAGTTATTAAGATATTTGTAAGTTTGTCTTTATTCGACTAACTTTACTTATTAATTATAATATTTATAATATTTTTGAACACTTCTTAGATAAAAACGTTGTCAATTGTGAAATACTTAGGTAAATACTTACACTTAATTACACTTAAATTTACTTATTATTTATTCTATAAAAATAAGCATTTTGATTTTTGGGATATTACAATATTGGTATTTTAAAGCCTTCGTCTTTTCGAGAAAATTAAAGTTTAAAAAGTTACAAAATCTACCCTAAAAACTAAAAATCTATTACAAGGTTAGTCCTTTAACGAAATCTGTTACAAATTCAGTCCTCTTAACGGACCAAGTAACTGGGCAGATGGAAGCCTCCAATGCGAGGCATTGGGACCACAGGCGAAGCATTCGAGCTGCAGTCCAGATTATGACAAAAACGCTTTTGGTGCTTTATTGAAACCCCAACTCACATGCAATCATGTGATTTCTGCCCAAAACTTGCTCTAATTGGTATGGATGAGTAAATTATGGATCCTACTCATCTCTCATCCCAATTTTGATCCTTAAACCAAATTCAACCCATTTGGTCAATTTTGTGTCTCTCTCTAGAACTCAAACTCTCTCCAATTCCTTTCAATTCCAGGAACTTTGAGAGGGAGAAATCACATTCCAAAGTGATATTTGAGAAGGGAAAGACCATTGGAAGATTTCATTGGAGTTCCTTCATATTCTGGTAAGTAACTTTCATCAAGAACTCTTTCTTTGACTTTTATGTCAACTTCTTATTTGACACAAAGTGAATACTAACATTCTCTTGTGTTCTTGCAAGGAGCTTTCTCTCAATCAAAGCTAACTTTCACCTTGTTCTTGAGTTGGAGGAAATCCTTCCACTTTAAGAAATTCGGTAAGTAAAATCCTTGTAAACCAATTTCTTTCATTTTATTCTTCTTAAAAGTCCACTTCTAACTTTTTCATATTTCTTGCTTAAATGGAGTCTCTTCTCCATACCTTGCTTGGAAAACTCTTCCGGCTCTTCAAGAGTTTATTCCGGCGAAACTTGGTAAGCAAATTTCTTCCTAACGTATTCTTTCATTTTCTACCTAATAAACCATATTCTAACGATTATTCTTTTTCCTTCTTCTTATTGGAGTTTCTTATCTTCCACTCTCACTTGGAAGTCTTTTCCGGCGAAGTCCTTGAGCCTTCTAACCGTTTCAAGACTTTTCGGTAAAAATTACCTTTCTACCCTTACTTACTCTTTTCTTTATTTTCCTTTTTGACACCTTAAAAACTATCATAAAAACATGTTAAAATGATTAAAATGTCTTATGACGCTATAATATCTAAAAATGGCTTTAAAACTTAGTAACTTGTCATGTTAATAAGTTATTAGAAAACCTAACCGAAAATGCTACATTTAACATATAAAACCGGATAATAACATATAGGTTTATTAGTAAATTCCTTATCGAAAATGTTCCAACACTTCTCTTGAATATTAGTGGACTCGTAAGAATCTAAGTAATCTATATCTAAATATTACTATAAACGAACTTAACGAAAAATAACTAAAATCTTGTAAAATCTTGTAAAATATATATATGTATGAAAATCTATATTTTATAAACTACTTATGAGTTATTTGACTAAATAACTCTAATTAACGATCTGTAACTATTCACTTAAAACTCGAACTAACTAACCGGCACTAAAACGACTTAAACGATTTTCACCAAAAAAAAAACTGAAATATAGCTGACTGACCCCCGAATGCGCCGCATAGGGCCTCTATGCGCCGCATTCCAGGCAGTTACAACACCGTTTCGTTTTGTCGCGTATTTTGACGATTTTAAGCATACGTAAACCCATTTTTTTAGTATACGTAAAGTATTATACACTGTTAAACATATGTTTTGGACTCAAAACATAAACGCAATCTCAAACTATGTATTATTTACCTTATTAAACATTAAAACGTCTTATTATCGTCTAAAACGTTTATCTCTCCGAAAACGATTAAATCTTCGATTTTTAAACTTAAACTTTTATATAACTTTTATAAACTGATTTCTAATAATACTTTACTCAAATATTCAAACTCACATCTTTAAAATATTCAAATCGGTCAACGGTTGACTTTCGTTGACTTTGACTTCTCTTTAAATTGGTTAACTTTCGTTGACTTTGACTTAGGGTGACTTTGACTTAGTTGACTTTGACCATAGTTGACTTTGACTTCGGTTGACTTTGACTTTGGTTGACTTTGACTGAATCTAATACTCCTTTCAACGATACTCCTGGTAGTCACTTTAGGCTCGGATATCATTCCTATCTAATCGTATTTATAAACTTAACTCATCGATGTCATTATCGACTCAAAATATTAATTACCTTTTTATTCGTCACCTCGCTACTACTTATCGCCGGTGGATTCGACGACTTTAATTCCAAATATTCATTATTCTTCTAAACTCTACTAAATTCTAATATTTAATATAACGTTAATTATACGAGGCTAGACCTATTACATTAGAGATACTTAGATATGCTAGGGCACTTAGGCGGTGGAGTATTACTCTCCAGTTTGTGTCTACCCGACATACTTATCGCTGATTCGTGAGTTATTCGATGCCCTTTTACTACTTTATAAATTTTACTTCGGGCATGATTAGCGTTAACTAAACTTTATATATCTTGATTATGCATGTTTAGATTATGATGCCTTTAGATTTAGTGTACCTCACTTATACGGCCTTGGTGGTAGTATAAGGCCCTCGATTAAACACCTGTTAACTCTAGTTGAGCCATCGGTATTTATATATAGATCTATATGGGTTTTACAAACCCTCATCCCTCACTATGCGCAGGGGTGTTATTGCCGCTAAGTTTACCTCGTAACTACCTTAGTTGGACACACTAAGGCAGAGGGTTATTGTTGCCTTTACTTGTTGCCTTTACGTTGTTGCCTTTACATTCAGTACGGTTCAGGTGTAGATGAATATCTAAGGTTTATGCATATATCATACATTGTTATAATTCAAGATATTAACCATTTTTACTATTTATTTCTAACTACATTTTCTAATGGGTCAAAATCTTCAAAATATTATGTTTTTATAAAATACGAATAACCACCAACTTTATGTTGACGTCGTATTTTTAACACTTTTCAGGAGGTTGAGTTTTGCATCGAATATGGAGTTACTATTTTTGCTTTGGATATTGTATGGACTTTCGAAGAGACTTAGCTAGACGTAGTTAGTTTCTATTTAGGCCATGTACTATTTTGTATTGTTTTATTTGTACTATTGTAACTCCTAAACTTCATTTAATGTAATCTTATTGTTATAGTATTTATTCGATGTAATACTTGGTCTTCTGATACATAATACACTGCACATCTCGGCTTTCCGCCTGCACGGGGTGTGACAATTCAAATTTGGATGAGGAAATTCCAGTCGATCCTCCTGGAATTTTTAAACCCGACACCACTGACGCTGCAAGCACCGTGGATTCACATGCTGATGATAATCATTCGAGTAGACCTAAGGATGGTGAGATTTCACTTTCTGAAGATGAGGACTAGTACATCAGTCCTACTCCAGCCGATTCTGCTCAAGAAGAGGCAACGATTCCCACTCCACAATCCATTTCAAATGACATTCCTGAGCAAAATGATTCAAATTTGGATGAGGAAATTCCAGTCGATCCATTTCAAACCCATCGCATTAACAGGGCTCATCCCGTGGAACAAGTCATTGGCGATGTTCTCTCCACAGTAAAAACAAGAAAACAACTTCATCGCAGCTTTAATGAATGTTTGTTTGTCTGTTTTCTTTCTCAAATGACTCCGAAGAAGATCAAGCAAGCCATCAAGGATCCTAGTTGGGCTGAAGCAATGTAGGAGGAACTCTTACAGTTCAAATTACAAGCAGTATGGACACTTGTTGTGCTTCCAAGTGGGAAACGAGTAATTGGCACCAAATGGATCTTCAAGAACAAAACAGATGAACGGGGAATAGTAATCAAGAATAAAGCACGGTTGGTTGCTCAGGGGTACACACAAGAAGAAGGGGTTGACTATGATGAAGTGTTTGCTCCAGTCGCCAGGATTGAATCCATTCACATTTTCTTGGAATTTTCATCTTTAAAAGGATTTAAGGTCTATCAAATGGACGTCAAGAGTGCCTTTCTTTATGGAAAAGTTGAAGAGGCGGTATATGTGTGTCAACCTCCACGTTTTGAAGACCCTGACCATCCTGACATGGTATACAGATTAGACAAAGCATTATATGGTTTTCACCAAGCTCCTCGTGCTTGGTATGATACTTTATCTGTGTATCTTCTTCATCACAATTTCAAGAGGGGTGCAATTGACAAAACACTATTCATCAAGACAGTTGGGGGTGATATTATGCTTGTTCAAATCTACGTCGACGATATTATCTTTGGTTCTACAAATGACTTATTATGTAAAGACTTTGAACAGATCATGCACAAGAAATTCAAGATGAGTTCAATGGGGGAATTTACTTTCTTCCTAGGTTTACAAGTCCTACTGATATCTTCATTCATCAAGCAAAATATGTCAAGGACATTCTTGAAAAGTTTGGCTTTCAGGATGCCAAACATGCAAGTACTCCAATGGAAACACATAAACATCTTGAAGTCGATTATGAGGGGGAGGATGTGGATGGACATCTTTACTATTCAATGATTGGATCCTTATTGTACCTAACGACATCTCGTCCAGACATCATGTATAGCGTGTGTGTATGTGCACGTTATCAGACTCTCCCCAAGATCTCACATCTAACTGCAGTGAAGAGAATCTTTCGATATGTAAAGGGAAAGCCAAATTTGGGTTTATGGTACCCAAGAGATTTTCCATTTGAGCTCATATCATACACAGACAGTGACTATCGAGGAGAAAATCTTGACAGAAAGTCAACTCGGATGTCAATTATTTGGATCACGTTTAATCTCATGGCAATGCAAGAAACAAACGAACGTATCCACATCCTCAACGGAAGCAGAATATGTTGTTGCATCAAGTTGCCATGCACAAGTGCTCTGGATTCAGAATCAGATGATGGAATATGGTATCTCTTTCTTACATACTCCCATTTTATTGATAATAGGAGTACCATTAGTATAGTCAATAATCCAATCAAACATTCGAAAATTAAACACATCGAAATTCACTTTCATTTTATAAGAGATTGCAACGAAAAGAAACTTATTCAGGTAGTCAAAGTCCATACTGATAATCAGTTTGCAGATTTGTTCACAAAAGCATTTGATGTGGGCAGATTTACATTCTTGATCAATAGTATTTGAATGATTAATCATGCTTAAATTTTACTTGAAAAAATGACGAAATTAAACATATCATGTTGTATCTTGTGTGTGTAAATTTAATACTGGTCGTTAGTACTGTCATGAGTTAATACTGTTGTTGGTTACTGCTGGTCACATTGATACTGGCAACAGTTAATACTTGACATCATTTTTAAACAGTTACTACTAATCATTTCCATTGGCTTTCGTTACTACTGCCAGTTGAAATAATTTTGGCGGGAAGTTAATACTCCCAAGTGGGAAGTTGGTTATTTTGTTTTGTGTGCAGGGGGCAATTAGTATAAATGGGGAAATTAATGACTTATTAAATTCCATTCGAATTGAAATTTCGCTCTCTCTCAAATTGGAAAACCCCAAATCGAAGGAAACCCTCTCTAAAAAAACCATCTTCCTTCCACAAAACCCTAATCGATCAATCATCAACTTCAATCACTCTCTAATCAATGGCAGAACAACCAGAACTTACTTTTGGACTTGGCCACAACATTGTCACTGATCTTACACTCTATAAAGACGTCGCCAACTTTCATCAGATCATTAGATTCTTTAGAAGTCTTACATACGTTATGATTTAACGGTTAACCCTCCGGTTAATGAAAAGCACATTCGGGAATTTTGGGCCACTGCAACCCTAGAAAACATCAATAATCAAGAATGCATACGTGCCATCATTGAAGAAAAGGAGATAGTTGTTACAGAGGCAACCATTCGAACGCATCTAACCCTTAACGATGCCTCAAGTATAACATCTATCCCCAACGATGAACTATTTGCAATTTTTGAAAGTATGGGGTATGAGAGAAGCCTAACTAAATTTACTTTTCAAAAGGCTCTTCTTTCACCCCAGTGAAGATATATGGTACATGTTTTACAACAATGTATTTCCAAAAAGAGGTATACCTGGAACGATTTTAACACCACCATAGCTACAGCTATGACGTGTCTTGCTACAAACCGGGTATACAATTTTTCAAATATGATTTTTGGTGATTTGAAGTTTAATCTCACCCACGTGGAAAACAAATTTTTAATGTATCCAAGATTTTTAACTGTCATCTTGAATAAGGATATTCAAAATCTTTCCATGGGGGGAGATGTTCTCATTATGGACTGTCACACTCGTAAAACACTTTCTAACATGAGGAGAACATCAAATAAATTTTCTGGAAAGGTGACACCACTGTTCTCCACAATGGTGGGTGCATATGGTGAAGGACCAAGTACCTCACTTGAGTCCCAACCCACACCATTCACTTTCACTGCTGAACCTGTTACTGAAACCAAAAAGAGTGCCTCTAGTGCACCTCCTCCATCAACTCAAAGTACACCTCCGAAGGAGTACGCCCCAAAGGCCAAGCAGGGTCCTTCACCTCTTGGACCTAAAACTAAATCTTTTAAACCAGTGGTGAAACAGGCTAAGAAGGTGGTCCGTAAGGAGTGGGGAGACCATGTTGAAAGGGCTCATACTACTGATGCACCACGTCGTGGTGCTCAGGACAGTAATACATGAAATAAGACCCAATCAACGGCAACTCTAGAAGAGGGTGTTTCTCCAGAATCATCCTCTAGAGGTACCTGGCGCCGAGAAACCAAGAGGGAGGGTGATGCAACTGCTAGGCAGAAGGCACACTCTATATCCGAGGAACTGCCCATTGTTGGTACTCAACAGCAGGGTGGGGAGGATAGATATAACTATACACCACTTGAATTGATGGAAATGTGCCAAAAGTTTATTTTGAAAGTGGAGGGACAAGAGGAGGAGATTAAACGTTTAAAGAAGCTTGTATCTCGCTTGGTTCAGGAGGTCAAAGTATGCAGACTAGTAATGAAGAAGAGAGTTGGAAAAAAAGTTGGAAAGAAAGTTGGAAAGAAAGATGGGAAGAAGGGTAAATCACAGTCCTAGTTGCCTACCCCCTCTAGTTCAAGCTCAAGCTCCATTTCTTCCGGCCAAGATGCGCAGAATGTTGCCACTAAGGGGGAGAAAACTGTAGAGAAAGAAGATGAAGCTGAAACATAGGTCCCACCAATTTTTGAAGACGAGATTATGGGTGAAAATGTTGAAAAGGTGGAAGAGAGGGTGGTTACAGAACAGTTTGATCAACCAGAAACAGAATGGACGGATGAAGACCAAGAAATTCATGATATTATTTTTAACATGGGTGGGTCTGAGGCTGAAATTAAACAGGATAGGGAGAAAGATGATGAGATTTTGCTTGGAATTGCAAAGATCAATATTGAAGAAGAAGCTGAGAAAACAACTGAGAAGGAAACAATAATTGAGCCACCAGTTAATACTGGTGAGGAGCCACCAGTTAATATTGGTGAGGAACCACCAGTTAATATTGGTGAGGAGCAACCAGTTAATACTGGTAATGTAATGAAAGATGATTCAACATTAGCTTCTCAACTTGAATCAAAGAGGAGAACGCTAAATAAGAGAAGGACAAGGCAAAGGCATTAAGAAAAGAACAAATAGATGCTGCAGTTGCACGCCAAAGAAAAGCAGCAGCTATGCAATCACAAGAAAAACCAGTTACGTTTGATGAATCTGCAGGTACAAATGATGCTCCTCATGGGTAAAAGAAAAACATTGGATACATTACAACCAAGAAGGGACTTCAGAGGGTCAATCTTGATGAATCAGAACACAAAATCAATTGAAAAGGAAAGGTGATTGAGAAGTCCAAGGAAGAAATGAAGGAGGAAGAATTGAAGAAGAAACAAAAGCTAGCAGAAGAAAGAGATGAGAAGATTAGACTAGCAAAGTTAGAAAGAGAAAGATTGGAGCAAGAAAGGGCTACAATTGAGTTGTTGAAGAAGATGGAACAAGAAGGTAACAACGAAAACCAAGCAACTACTCAAGCTGAGAGAGAAAGATTACATAAAATTGCTCAAGAAGATGTCGTTCATGCTCAAAGAATGGCTGATGAACAAATTCAAGATGAGCTAAAACGCAAAGCTCAAGAAAGAACAGATGATGAATTGGCCCAGAAAAATGCTCGAAAGAGATGAGCTCTTGTTACAAAAGAAAAAGAAAGAAGAAGAGAGAAGCAAGAATACAATAAAGAGAAACAGAAAAAGAGCTGAAGACAAGAAGAAGTACACTGACTTCCTGAAGTCAACTGGGAAATATAGTGGTAAACAATTGGGGCCAATGAAGTTAGATTATGTCTTGTATTTGTACATCAAAGAGAAACGAATTTTGAAGGCTGCCCAAGAGCAAGCAAAGTTGGAAAGGGAAAGGCAAGAGTTGGAAAAGGAGCGAGCTCTCAAGGCTGCTCGAGATAGGGGATATAAAGTTGTTCATTTTGGCAAGAAGAAGGATGCTGATCCAAGAGTGGAAAAGAATAAAGCTCCACCACAGTTTGTGCCATCTAAACTAAGATATCCAGGTGGTAATGTTCCTACTGCTAAAAGGTCAAAACCAACAGTAGAAACAGTTACTACTGGCACAAAGAGAAAGGCAAGCACTAGCTCTACTGTTCAAGCTGGTGTGAAGAAAGCTAGAGTTGATCAGCAACAAAAGAAATCTACAAGTGAAAGTTCTCAGGGCAATGATAAGGAGAAAGAAGCTGAGGAAGAAGAAGAGAATCCAAAGATAGTCCAAGTCAAACAAGAAGATATCTCTGGAATTTTGTGTTTGGATGCGTGCCTGAGATCTCAGATGATCAGGTGAATGAGGTTGTTGACAGAGTTTTTGATGACATGAAGACTCTGGTCATACATTCTGAAGATATGAAGTGTGCAAAAACCTTTACTGAAATACCCATAGTAGATTGGTTTGCTGTGGTGGTAAATGGTAAGAATGGTTACAAGGTTGTTCTAGCTGATAAGAGTTTCAGAGTGTTTTACAGTCATCTTGAGATCTTCAGGAATATAAGTCGAAAGGACTTGGTGAATCTCTTCATCATCGGCTGCAAGAAATACTCCAATGGCCAAGGTACTATTTTAGATCATAATGATATTCTTATGGAAATACCAGAGGTCATGTTTGAGCCCGATAATGTACCAGAAAAGTTATCGAAGTTTACTCATGTGCTTGAATGGATACACTATGAGAGTTGCGGAGTTTACTCATTGAGCAGAAGTGATGGCTCAACTGATTAATTTTTTGTGGAGAAGAAATATAAGCATGGTATTAATGTGATGATCAATATGTTGAATGTCAAGTTGAAGGCCAATCAAGATTCAGAAGAAGTTGTTCAACTACTTTGGAAGATCAGATGTCAGCTTACAGATCACAGAAACTCCTAGGTTAGTATTGAAGAAACTTATGCAATTTTGATGAATGCAGAAGTTTAGGGGGAGATTGTTGGGTTTATAAAGTGTTAATACTGGTAGAGGCAGTTAGTACTTGGGAGTAACATTGTTAATACTGGTGACTATAGTTTGTACTGGTGGTCAAGTATTGAAGATTACTACTGGGGATTTACTACTGCTGACTTCATACTGGTGATTGTTTATACTCGCTGTATGGATTTGCATGACAGGAGTTTCTACTGGAGTGTTCATTACTACTGTTTATGTGATATATTTAGTTAGCGCATTGTAAGGAGATAATTATGTAAACAATATATTGATAATTATCTTCATAGATTTCTTTAGATTTAACCTAATCGTTATTAGGGTTTCCTCAAGGTCTATATAAATAGATCCCTGTGTCGTTGTAAACATACGTCTGTTAACGAACAATATTCTTAATAGATTGAGGTTGTTGGTGGAAATTCTTGTGTTCTTAATTGTTAACATTTATCCATTCATAATTACATAAATTGTTAATCAATTAACGCTTGTTATTATCAAAGTGTTGATCCGCTGCAACTTCTTTGATAGATCTAGATCTACACATTTGTATTTATACAAGTATAGTTCGACAGATCCTGACATAACCTAATGAATTTGTCTCAATTAACTATATAAATTGATTCAAGGGATGCAATCTTTGATGAGAATCGTTTCTCATCTATACCTAGACCAAAGGATATAGTTCCAACTCCAAGTGGAACCAATAAGGATAGTAATGATGAAGTCTCTGAAAGGGTTGATGATCAGCCAATTCAGCTTCGGAAAAGCAAAAGAGAAAGGAAACCTAAATCATTTGGACCTGATTATCAATTGTATCTAATTGAAGGTTCTAGGGATGATTTTTCTACCCAATATTCTTATTGCTTCATTGTTGAGGATGATCCTAAGACATTTGAAGAAGCAATGAGGTCTCAAGATTTTGCTTTCTGGAAAAAAGCAATAAATGATGAGATTGATTCCATCATGGGAAACAACACTTGGGTGTTGGTTGATCTACCAACTGCTTGAAAACCTTTGGGTTGCAAGTGGATCTTCAAAAAGAAGATGAGGGTAGATGGAACTATTGAAAAGTTCAAGGAAGGTTGGTCATTCAAGGTTTTAGACAAAAGCCTGGGATTGACTATTTTGATACATATGCTCCAATAGCTCGTATCTCTACCATTAGACTGTTGATTGCCTTAGAAGCAATTCACAATCTTGTTATTCACCAGATGGATGTGAAAACAACATTCTTGAATGGTGATTTGGAAGAGGAGGTTTACATGAACCAACCTCAAGGATTCATTATGCCTGGTAATGAAAGAAAGGTGTGCAAACTTGTTAAATCTTTATATGGATTGAAACAAGCACCTAAACAATGGCATCAAAAATTTGATGAAGTGGTTTTGTCTAATGGTTATCATATTAACCAATCTGACAAATGTGTGTATAGCAAATTTGATGAATCTGGTAGAGGAGTCATCATTTGTCTATATGTTGATGACATATTGATTTTTGGGACTGATCAACATCAAGTTGATTTAACCAAAGAATTTTTGTCATCAAGGTTCTCCATGAAAGATATGGGGGAGGCTGACATTATCCTTGGCATAAGGATTATAGGTGAAAACAAAGGAATATCTATTTCACAACCTCACTACATTGAGAAGGTGTTAAAGAATTTCAATTGTTTTGATTGTACTCGAGTGAGTACTCCTATGGATTCAAGTATGAAGATACTACCTAACCAAGGTGAAGTTGTATCTCAACTTGAGTATTCCAAGGTGATTGGTTGTTTGATGTATGCCATGACTTGTACAAGGCGGGTAATGAAGTATTTGAAGAAAACTATGAATTATAGTTTATCTTATACTGGATTTCCTTCGGTAATTGAAGGATACTCTGATGCGAGTTGGATAACCAATGTTGAAGATCATTATTCTACAAGTGGTTGGGTGTTCTTGATTGGGGGAGGTGCCATTTCATGGGCTTCCAAGAAGCAAACATGTATTACTAACTCAACAATGGAGTCTGAATTTGTTGCTTTAGCTGCTGCTGGTAAAGAAGCGGAATGGCTAAGGAACTTGATTTATGAGATTCCATTATGGCCTAAACCTATAGCAGCCATGTCTATCCACTGTGATAGTGATGCAACATTGGCAAAGGCTTATAGCCATATGTACAATGGAAGTCTAGACACTTAGGTGTTAGACATAACATGATTAGTGAGCTTATCATGAATGTGGTGATTTCTGTAGAGTTTGTGAGGTCACAACAAAACTTAGTCGATCACTTGACGAAGGGATTGGCTAGAGACTTGGTTATTAAGTTTGTGAAAGGGATGAGTTTAAAGTCTACCTTAATTTCTGATTGTAAGACACCTAATTCCCTCCTAATATGAATTAGGAGCTGAATTCAATGTGGAAAGCTTGCACTCGGAAATTGGAGCACATTGTTAATATATATCATCCCACGGTATGTGCTCGGTCTTGTTGAGGATTAGGTTGAAGTAATACTTCTTAATAGTTTCTTTGAAAAATTGCTAGGTGCACGAGTGAAAGGAACTACCTATGTGAATTTGAAGTTTTGTCGCTTCAAGAAAGCTTTGGACCCACATATTAGAACTCTATAAATAAATCTTGTACTAAACAGATTAGAACTTTTAATACAACAAAACTAGTTCAAGTTGACCCACCATGAGTTGACTTAATCTAATCACAAACTTGTTACCCATCACGATGTCTTTTGTTCTTCATTTTATGACTCTATATGTCAGTTTTCCAAGTAAGATTTTTGTGTGCACCACTCTAAAAAAAGGTTTAGGTGCTGATCAATCTTAAAAATCAATAACGATTATGATGGCTTTAACTTCACATCAGATATGTCATCATTACTCTCTTGCCGATATTCAGTTGGCAACCGAAGAGTTCAACGAAAAGTTGGTTGTTGGTGAAGGAGGTTATGGAAAGGTCTACAAAGGTAATATCAAGAGCGAAAAAGACAGTAGCATTGCTGTCGCCATAAAACGATTGGATTCAATATCGGATCAAGGAGCATCCGAGTTCAGGGCTGAAATAGATATGCTTTCTAGATTGAGACATTCTCACCTGGTGTCTCTCCTTGGTTGTTGTGTTGACGGAAAAGAGATGATCCTTGTTTACGAGTACATGCCCCATGGAACTGTGTATGATCATCTGCACACAAGTAACACACATTTATCTTGGATACAAAGACTAAGGATAAGCATAGGAGCTGCACGCGGACTGGACTATCTTCACACTGGTGCAGGCACCAAACATGGAGTCATACACCGTGATGTCAAGACCTCAAACATTCTACTGGATGAAGATTGGGCAGCCAAGATATCTGATTTTGGTCTTGCCAAAATATGTTCAATAAATCAGTTATCTACTTACATCCACACCGGCATTAAAGGGACATTTGGATATTTGGATCCCGAGATCTTTACGACAGGAAAATTTACAAGGAAAACTGATGTTTATGCCTTTGGTGTGGTATTGTTTGAATTGCTATCCGGGAGGCATGCAGTGTTTGGTGATGGCGACGAGGTTTTGAGTTTAGCAAGATGGGCTCAAAACTGCATTAAGAAAAGAAACTTCGATCAACTTGTTTCTATAGAAATAAGAGGAAAACTATCTCCTAAAAGTTTGAAGGAGTTTGCTCAAATTGCGTACTGTTGTTTGCATAGTGATCCAAAAGAACGACCTACTATGTCTGAGGTTGTGGTAGCACTTCAGTCTTCAGAGTCATTACAGGAGAAGTTTGATAATACTGCACAACCAGCAGGCGTATTCGGTTTAAGTTGGAAGTTGCCATGTTATTTTGTTCCCCATTCTAAGGACAAATCTGGTACAATTTCTTGCAAAATTTGTGCTTCCGAACACTTGTATGCTTATATTTGTATATTCTTAGTAAAGTGTTGTTTATGAATGATATGATATCTTTTGTGTTAGAAGGCAACAGTGACAAAAAGTCATCAAGAAACAAAAGCTCAGTGCCTGCAAAGAATGATGACGATCTCAATAATGTGCATCCTGGTAATTAACGAGCAAACACTTATCCAGGAAACTCTTCTTATTTGTGTTTTGAGATTTGTTTCGTTTGTTTATTATAGAGTCATCGGGGAACAGAAAAATCAGCGTTAATGGCAGAAGCTTAGTGCCCACAGATGATGGTAGTGATTACAATGAAGTGCTTCCTGATCACAAGGAAATACGTGGCTATGATTTGAAAATATTCTCATATACTGATTTGAAACATAGTACAGAAGAATTTCGTAATGAAATATCATGGGATGGGATGGGATGGGTCAGGGTTACATTTAAAGATGGTTATTAGAATGAATGAAAAACTCAACGTTGATTTTAGAGGAATCATGTTCTGTTTCTTATAATTTGTAGGTTGAGTCTGACACGATTTTTGAACGGGTTGGTTAACGTGTCAAACGAGTAATTTGGGTACAACAAATATTCACTTTGGGCGAGTTTTGACCCCTTTCATTTGTAGCTAATTTTTTTGATATAACCCATTACAAAACAACCTAAATTGACCCGTTTCCTACGTAAATGGGTCGAAAACACTACCTCTATTTTTAGTTAATTGGTTATTTTTTGTTTTTTTTTAAGCAATGAGCGTATGGAAGACAGAAAGCAGTTCTTATGGGAGTAACTTGGTAATGACAGAGGCTTCATCAAACAGTGACCCAGTTCCGGTTTCGGTTCCAGTACCAGTTTCAGTTTCAAACTTGGACAATAGCCCAGGCCGAAGCTTCAGGAACTTTGAGTTTAATAGGGCTCCCATATTTCAAGCAATTGACACGGCCTTCTTTTGAATGATTGAATATTTGCACATTCGTCACTCTTAGCTGAATAGGTCCAAGCTGTACATTCCTGCAACGATTATGATTTAGATGCATTTATAATTTGAATAGACATAATTTGCCAAGACTTGTCTTTGGGAAACTTTTACATGTTCCTTTGCGCCATCTGTTTCTAGATTCTCTTCGCCTAGCTAAGTTACTACAAATTCTTTTGCATGTCTAATGTGTGAAACATCACTGAGATGTCAGATACGATGATCAAGAATCTGGTTGAACTACTTTAACTAGTATTAGAACTTACCATACACATCAAAACGATGGAAAAAGCCTAGGAAGAATTAGTTCTATTTTATAGCAAAATGACAAGAAGTGAACAACAGATCCAACGAGGCAGTAGCAAAGGAAAAACTGTTCAAACGGGCAAATTTTGACGTCCATGAATATATTAATCTATGAAGTTTAGTGTATATAATGCAAGGCTCGTTAGATAACAGCTTAGTCGTAACTAAAAGTTTTAACATCTTGATTTTTTGTCTGTGGTCCAACACAACTTATCGACTCAATTCACCTTTTGATTTTCTTATTACATAAATTTTGTGAACAACTAAACCTTGAACCGTATAAGATAATATACAAGAATCCAACAGGAAATGTTGAGATTAAGAAATACAGTGTTGTAATTTTAGAAGCTGCCACAGAACTTCCATCTATTAAAAGGGTTAAAATAGTTGTGAGAAGTCGCCCGTGTTCTGGTTTTCTTCCAACGAAAAAGCATTTGATCATCAAAGATTGGGTGCTAAATTCAGATTACATTTGGCTTGATAAGGTAAACTTTGAGCTAATATTGAATCAGTTTTGAATTCGTATATAGATCAATAACATAAAATTATGTTTCACTGTGGAAAGAGGCAGCAACAAAGGAAAATCTGTGCACAGAGGCAGATTTTAATGTCTAAAAAATATTAATCTATGAGTTTTGTTTTTAATGCGAGCCTCGATAGATGGAAGCTCCGTTGTAACAAGTTCTAACATCTTGATTTTTGTCCGTGGTCCTAACCAATTTATAAACTCAATCCAAGTGCACGTGTAAGCACGGACCTGATTGTTATTGCAAATGTTAGGTGTTCAAACATAGTAAACTTTTAAATACACATGTGTATTCTCAAGATGTTAAAACTTGTTACTTAGGTTACCGAAAATTTTGGTTAACTGAATCCAAGTTTTAACAACTAACGTTGCCTAGGTTACCGAAAATTTTGGTGTTATGTAAGAAACTCTTTAAATGGCTAATCCATAAATTATCAAGGTATTCGAAAAGTGCTCAAGGCTTATAGTGATTTTAGTAAGCACCAATCTAGCTAGGTTCTTAACACAGTTATTATTATCCAAACTCTTCAAAATGTGTTTGGGCTTAAAGAAATTGCTATAAGATCTCAACACTTCAATATGCAATCCCAGACACCCAAAATGACTTTGGTAGCTAAAAGGACGAGTTCTTCAAGGTACCGAGTGTTTCTTGTTACTTGGATTGAAATCGATGTTACTGAGGCTGAATACCTCCTTTATTTCTAATATTGGATTATCCGAGGTTGCGTTCATTGTTGTTTTAAATTCTTTAATGAAGTATAAGATTAATGAATAATGTCCTTTTCTACATAAGCCGGCAGAATCAATAAAAGTTCATACAGAAAGAACATTCATTACTATAATTTATAATACCACGGAACAACTGATGAAAATACTGGTAGATTGATCAAACCAAAGATCTACTACCGATCAGGATATCTTCTGTTTTCCAGCTTATGCTACTATTTTCTCAATAAGATACAGGTGCAGATCTCAACGTCCAGCCACATATATGACGGACCTAGCCTCTGAGCAATTATGGCATCACTACTCTCTTGCTGATATTCACTTAGCAACCCAAAACTTTGATGATCCATTTGTTATTAGTCAGTGAGGTTTCGGGAAGGTTTTCAAAGGTAATATTCAGAGTGAAAATGGTAGTAGCACTCTCGCCGTCACACGTCTGGATTCCATGTCGGATCAAAGAGTAAACGAGTTTAAAGCGGAAATTGAAATGCTTTCCAAGTTGAGACATTCTAACCTGGTGTCTTTACTTGGTTGTTGTGTTGATGGCCAAGAAATGATCCTTATTTACGAGTACATGCCCTGTGAAACTGTATATAACCATTTGCACGAAAGGGATACCCGTTTGTCATGGTTGCAGAGAATAATGATAAGCATAGGGGCGGCTCGTGGACTGGACTATCTTCACACTGGTGCAGGTACCAAACATGGTGTCATACACCGTGATGTCAAAACTTCAAACATTCTGCTGGATGAGGATTGTTCTGCAAACATATGCGATTTTGGACTTGCCAAAAAGTGTCCAATCAATCAATCATCTACTTACGTTCACACCAGCATTAAAGGGACATTTGGATATCTTGATCCACAGAGTTTTATGACAGGACGATTCACAAGGAAAACAGGTGTATTTGCCTTTGGAGCGGTTCTCTTTGAATTTCTATCGGGGAGGCATGCAGTCCTTCCTGATGGCGATGAGGATTTGAGTTTAGCAAGATGGGCTCAAAAATGTGTTAAGAAAAGAAACTTTGATCAACTTGTTTCTTTTGAAAGTTTGAAGGAGTTTGCTCATATTGCATACCGTTGTTTGCACGGTGATCCCAAAGAACGTCCTTCAATGTCTGAAGTTGTGGTTGCACTTCAGCTTTCAAAATCATTGCAGGACAAGTTTAATAGTTCTTCGAAGGTTTGGATTCAGTTGGAAGATGTCAACTTATTGTGTTCTCCGAACTGGAGAAGATTTGAAAATGTTCTCATATAATGACTTGAATCTTGCTACGCTTCAATGTATGGATGAAGAATGGTTATCTGAGCGGGGTTCGTATTTTGTCCATGAGAAGATATTTGTACCCACAAAATTAGGAGGTGATGGGTTGCCCATTTTTGTGATCGAGTATAATCTCTGGCCCGAGGTAAACAAACCATCTTTTCATCTCTCGATCACTTATATTTTTTTTCTGAAATTTTGCCAAAGAAGAAAAATTGCTCTTCAAACATGTTTGTACTATCTGTATCCTGGCTAATTAGTTTGAAACATTGAATTTTAGTCTAATAATTTGAAGATGGTGAGGGAGAAATTACGATCAATGGGCAAATTTTGTCATCCTAACCTTCGAAGGGTCGTAGGATACTGCTTGAAAGATGAAAAACTTTACATTGTATACGAGTTGATAGAGACTTGGAGCTTATATAAGTACCTGCATCATAACGGTATATTACTTTTTAGATCGCAATTCATTACCCACTGAATTTTTAAATTTGAAAACAAGTCAACTTGAGTTATATAAATATTATTTCGTGGTTTTAGAGGCTGTTACAGAAATTTCGTTTGTAAAGAGGGTTAAACTAGTAATAGAAGTCGCTCGTGTTCTGGTTTTCTTACAACGTAAGCAAGTGGTCATCAAAGATTGGATGCTAACTACAAGTCACAATCTGCATGATAAGGTAAACTTTGCGAAGATGCAAATTAATATAAATCTTCCAAAAGACGGACATATTGAAATAATAAGAGCTCGTATTCTCTTATAATCTTATATATTAAGAACGCTGAAATTACTATCTATCAGGAATTCAATGCAAAGTATGATTTATTCAAGGTGGGAAGATGGGTAGAATCGATGCATCCATACAAGAAAGGTAAAAACTTATCACTAATTTCCTTGGCGTTTAATGGTTTTCTTATCACGAATAAAGTTAATTAACGCTTCTGAAGTTGAGATAGCACGGGAATTACTTTACATGATACTAGAGTTTACCAGAAACCAGAAAACAATGGCACAAGCCTTGAGGGAATTAGAACAATTGTATAGCAGGATGACAAGTATAATGCCTTCCTTGTCGATTTGCTCATCTTGTGCTATGTAAAAATATTAGCTTTAAAATCCAGCTTGGCGCTCCCAGATAATGATGTGCATCACGGTAATGTTAACCCTCAATACTTGAAAATATGCTTAATTTTCGATTGTGATTTAAGCTAAGATTTGAAAATAACCTCATACACTGATTAAAGGCAAAGATTGATGTTCGGAAAAATAATAACATGTGAGTTTTGTTTTTATAATGCAAGACACGGAAATGATACCTCAGTCATGACAGCAAGTTTTAACATCTGCGTTTTGTTCCAAAAAAACTTATCTACTCAAACCACATACCCGTACCTCGTTGTTGGTTCAAATGTTAGATGTTTAGTTATACCTTTTGTCAGTATTTTGGAAAATTTAATGTGTAGGTAAGCATATGATTAACGAAAATGAACAATTAATGACCTTTTTCTGCAGGATGTAGAATTAATTTACCAAAAATAAAGATGAATAAAGTATTGAATTATACAGCGATACTAGTACAAGGTGATAAATGTGTTTCGGTCACAATATCTTTCGTTCTTCGGTTTATGTTAAAGAGCCGTTTGACGATATATTAGTGAAAGTTAAAAAAAAAAAGATCAAGTTGTGCTGCTGAAAGTAAGAGGAATACTCTCTAAGGAAAAAGTTTGAGGGAGTTTGCACATATTGCACACCGTTTTTTGCAGTCATTCAAAAGAACGGCCTACAATGTCAGAGTTAGTTGCCGCAATTCCAATTTCAGAGTCGTTATGGAAGAAGCTGATAAATCTCAACCAGCAGGCTTGGAAAGATTCGAAAGTATGAGTAAATCTCATCTGAAATCCTTGAAAATGATTATGCTCTAAGATAGGTTCACGAAACTTTCTAAAAGTCAATAATAAGGTCTGGTCGGGGTTAGTTAGGAAAGGATGGGACGATGTAAGAAACTTTGTCTAGTTTCTACATTAAATTTCAAATATGAAGCAAGTTGGGATGGTTTTCACAAGTCGAGAGACAGGTACCAAACCGTTATCAGTTGAGAGGTGTTCACAAGTCGAGAGACAGGTACCAGACTATTATCAATTAGGCATACATCTTAACGATTTCAGATAACAAACAATGACGTTAACCAAGTGGAAAAGAAAAAAGAAGAAGAATAGAGGTACTAGAGACAATTTTGGACTCTTAATGAGATCGACTACTTTCATCATTATCATATCATATCAAAATCCCCAATATGGTAAAATTACAAATTGCTAAAGTACCGCCGAAATAAAACATCAAAAATAAGACATCCCACAAGTTTAAACCAGCAGCAGCAAAAGCAGAACAAATGCTAAATGACTCGGCATGAACAAAGACATTAAAAGTAAAATAACTAAACATATGAAATGATAGGCCTACCACCCGAAGGTTGATCAACGAACGAATTACTGGCATCAACTTCACCATGATGAATCTAAAAGAGCTTGAACAGAAGGCCTCCATGGGTGGCAAAGAACGGGGCGAACACCAAAGATTCGACAGCCATGAGCTTGATCAGAATGTTAGTGATGGTCCTGAAGTATCCTTTAAAGGGTCCCCAACGGTGTCTCCGATAACAGCGGCCTTGTGTGCGTCAGATCCTTTTGGTCCGAGTGACTTGGCATGGTCAGAAACACCAGCCTAAAATTATATAAAAATATATATACATATATAAGCAACGTGACAATTTCGACCATTTACTAATCAATTGAGAATTAAAAGTCTCAAACGTATTTTCATACCTCGATATTTCTTAGCGTTTGTCCCAAGCACCACCGGTGTTTGATGCGGAGATAGCAATCTGCATCATATAAACAACGTTAAAAAGTTGCTTAAATCAAAAACCAAAAAAAAAATGATTTTTTTCTTTTTTTGCAAGTACCTGGACCCCAGAGATGAGAGATCCAGCAAGAACACCAGAAAGAGTTTCTACACCGAATAAAATCCCGACAATAAGGGGAGTGAGCATGACAAGGCAACCAGGGGGGATCATCTCCTTGATAGATGCATCGGTGGAAATTTTCACACAGGTGGCGTAATCTGGTTTAGCAGTGCCTTCCATGAGTCCGGGAATGGTGTTGAATTGTCTACGGACTTCTTCAACCATGGCAAGTGCTGCAGTTCCAACACTCTTCATTGTCATAGCCGAGAACCAGTATGGAAGCATGGCACCCACAAGCAGACCAATGAAAACTTTAGGAGTCAAAACATTTACGACTGTAATCTCAGCTCTGCTTACAAATGCACCGAATAGAGCCAATGATACAAGAGCAGCAGAACCCGATAGCAAAACCCGTATCAAACCAAATGACGAAAAAAATTAAAACTTTGAAAAAGACAAAAATACCCTTATAGACGACAGGTGACATCAAATATGTTGGATGGCAAAAGTACCTTTCCAATAGCGCAGTGGTGTTTCCAGCAGCGTCAAGAGCATCAGTTCTTTCACGGATTCTGTGGCTCATTCCTGCCATTTCAGCGATACCACCAGCCATTGTCAACTGATTGGACCGTAGCGTCGATGGCTAAACCAGTGGCGATGGTGCTAAGCATCCCAAGAGCCGCGACAGCAACACCGTACATAGCATCAGAAGCTGAAACTAACGAAATACTGACTGCGATGGCGAAAATGGGAATGATAACGGATTGGTATCCCAAAGCAAGACCAAAAATAACATTTGTAGCAGCTCCAGTACGGCAAGAATCAGCACGTCACGGTTGCACAGGGCTAAAGGAAAGTCAAGTTAGTCAATGTATAAGTGAATGATAACGCATTTCGGCACAAGAACAGTCAAATACGATGATTTAAGCAGTTAAAATAAACATGTACCTGTAAGCATTGCTAGTGTAGTACTACCGTTACAATCCCAATGTAAGACCAGCCCACAAACCAACACACACACACAAGAACAATTGCCTGGCACCATATCATCAACAGTATAAACTTCAATAACAATTTTCAATTTTCTAAATCAAAGAATAAAAAGATCGGTCATTTCAGTTCATACCATTTCTGACTACTTTCTGGGCTCCGAAATTGAAGATGGTGAAGCTAGTAGGAAGAGCAATCCAACTACAACTGCAACACAATAGTACATCAGCACGGTGAGATAATAAGTTGGTTTTCAAAGCAGGCTCGATTTGCTTTACGGTTTTGACTTCAAAGAAATCAGTGGCAAATAAGGTGGTGGGCAAGCACCACGAGGATTCCGACAGAGCTCACAATAATGGGTACATCATTGCGGTGAAATCGTGGGTGTTTCCGAATGAGGAAAATTGAAGCACAACAAGAGCGGCACAAGAAGATTCTGCGTATGAGCCAAAAGAGTCAGATCCCATTCCAGCAATATCTCCAACATTGTCCCGACGTTGTCAGCAATAACCTGCAGTAAATTACATTACAATTATAAGTATTAACCTATAAACAAATGAAAATAGTAGTTTCTTACCAATGGGTCAATTTGGGTGCACTTTACATAAAACAAGTCAAATAAAAAAAAATACTAGCTCAAAGGAGAACAGTTTGAATGGGTCAAAGTCGCACAAAGTCTAGTTTTTTGCATATAAATTATTGTGGTGGTAATATTGTTTTCTTAGTCGTGATTACGCACTAGTTATATATAGAAATATGAAATTGAAAAAAAAATAGTGGGTCATCCACACCCGACCCAGATCGTTTTTGACCCGTACTAAAGAAACCTGTTAGAACCCCTGACTCGTTAACCAACCACCCACCTTGACACCTCAGATTGTAAACTGTATAAATGATTAAAAAAAGAAATTAACAGCTTTTTACCGGACAGGGTTTCTGGGGTCATCTTCAGGGATGTTCCTTTCACCTTGCCCGACAAGATCAGCTCCAACAGCAGGCAGCCTTGTTGTAAATACCAGCCAGCAACTCTTCCAAACAAAGCCATTGAAGAACCACCAAAGTCCATACCAGTAATAGACTCAAAAGACCTTCCAGTCATCACCATAATAGATCTTGAAAACGTTAATAATGATATACAACACAAGAAGACCATTAGCAGCAAGAAGAAATCCCATAACTGCACCAGAATCGGAAAGCAACAATAAACGCCTTTCCAACACCCTTTCTCGCCTCCAAGAGTCGTTCTAGCATTAGCATACTTAGCAATCTTCATTCAAGGAACACCAGAAACAACTGAAGTAAATAGCAGACCAAGGATAAATGCCCCAGTGCTGAAAACAGCTGTCATTAGAGCAGGTTTGCACATCTTGGTGGCATCGTATGTGCATACTTGGTTACTGGTGCTGAATCCATTAACCGATCCAAGGAATACAAAGATAATAGCCGCAAAAATAACCATAAAAATACCAACATATTGGTATTCGGTGAATAGGAAAGACGTTGCTCCTGCAATATCAAGAACATTACCATTATTACACTAGTTTACAGTAAATTATCAACATTTTTTAAAAAAAAAAAAAACTTTTAAAATTTACTGATATAAGGTTACATTGACAACATTAAACTGATAGTACTAATTACAGCATTATCATTAATAATAGTATATGGATATATAGATATAGATAGTATATGTATATATTGATTCTGAGCCAATCACATTAGCAAAAAACGGTCCCCTACACACAAACTGACAGACAACTTTCATAGTATTCTTTAAAACTTTACCCACATTTTGGGCATTTCTTGTTTTCTTCCAATAACCACAAATTTAACTAGATCTCCCATATCAGATCCCCATCACATTTTATCATAAAAATATTAAAAAATCATAACTTTTTTAATATTTAAAAAAATATTTTAAAATTATACCACCGACAATGTTGAATGATCATAGTTATAATAATATTTTTATAATTTGGAATGGAAAGATGCAAACTTGAATCAAACTCTACATACACGTGTATGTAATCTATATCTATATAAAATAATATATATATAGATATAGATATAGATTATACACGTATAATTTATTTATATATTTACATGGATTCAACAACCACCAGATCTCAATGTGAACACACCAAAAAGTCTACACCAAATTCAACCAAATCATACTTATTATTAAATTAAATTAAATTAAATTTTATTTATTATTAATTAATCACAATTAAAAAAATATCAAAACCCACAAAATCTCAGATTTTCAAATACTCGATAAATTAAAACTAAAATCACTAAAAAAACAATTAAATTAATATATTATATATATATATATATATAATATATATATTAATATATAATATATTATATATATATATATATATTTACATAAAAATCGTAACTTTCTAATTTTTCTGGTAAATTCAAGCTAAAACCAGTATTAAAAAAATAATAAATAAAAAAAATTAGTAAAAAAGCCCTAAATTATTATACCTTCAGAAATGGCGTTTTGAATCTCGGCACATTTCTGGACGACATTATGATCATTAACCCCTTCTTCTTCAATCAAAGCATCATTGAATCCATTCTTATCATCCCCAGAAGAAGATGATGATTTTTCTAAGGAAACTTTGACTTGCGAAACAAGATACCATTGAAACAACGAGAACACAATTCCAATCACTGCACATACCGGAATCAAGATCTCCGTTCCGAGATCTGATAGTATTGTTGACGTCGTCATCACGGAATCAACGATAATCAATCAGATCGGAAAAATACAGATAATATAGATACAGATTTATGTATGTATCTATGTGTGTGTTTATGTGTGTGTGAGTAATCTCTAGACCTCGAATTGACGATAAATAGACACACAACGGAGGTGATTTTATACTATTTCCAGACTCAGAATTACTAAAATATAAATCCTAAAGCATTGTACGTTGTACTTTGTGGTCTATGGATTGTAAATCTTTTGGTGATTTATAAGATAGGGTTTGGAAAAGAGATGACTCCACACCGTGAAATAAAATATTATCCATAATTATTTTTTTTATTGTATTTTTTGTATGATTTTAAGGTTTTGTGTATTTTAATTTTTTTATGGATTTGGCTAATATTTGCCTAAATCTTAATAAATTGAAGTATATTTTCTGATAATATGTAATATTTATTTAATATATATAAATTAAACTTAAATTTAGGAAAAATATTAAGAGGATTTTGACTCTTTTTAATACATAATATTTACGAGACAAATCTTCATATTTAATGTGTTCTTAACATGTGTCCTACTATACAACTTAGAAAAAAAAATTATTATAGTATTTATGTGATTTTATTTTTATTTTGGTATATGTGATTTTGAAAAGAAATAATAAGTTAAGATAAGTTTGGAAGGAAGATTCCAGCTAAGTGTGACAGTAAATAAAATAGTAGATAAGGGTTTGATTGTTTTGGATATGAACGGTGACAAAAATATGAGTAATTGTATTTGATTGTATGTTTTTTTATATGAAAACGTATAGTTTTAGAAAAAAAAATTGTATAATTATGTTTTACGTTAGAGTAATTAACGATTTTATTATATAATACAAAAAGTATTATTATTTTTATCTGTATCCTTTAGATATAGATAATAGATAATAATATGGATATATTCAACCCATAATATATTATCGTTATTCCAATTTCAAGCATAAATCTTATGACATTTTTTAATGATATAAAATTCATAAAATACATATATTTTTAGTAATTATTTAATTCAAATTAGTTTGTTTGATGAAAAGTATATATTAGAAGAAGATCTTTTATTTGTGTTTACAACTTGGCATATAATATAATTATATAATATAATCACACTTTTGTTTTCTACAAAACCTAATATATAATTTATTATATTAATTGATTAACTTGTATAAAGTCGAATTAAAAGTCATTTGTTAAAATAAATATGTTTTAAAAACAAACATTATGTATATGATTCATCTTTCAAAATTCAAACAATATTTAATTATTTAGATGTAGCA
This sequence comes from Senecio squalidus, assembly GCA_910822075.1. NCBI lineage: Eukaryota > Viridiplantae > Streptophyta > Magnoliopsida > Asterales > Asteraceae > Senecio > Senecio squalidus. Next base: position 65,724,492 of record CAJVGC010000060.1, read on the forward strand.
AGTGTTTTTTTAGGCTTATATAAGCGGCTTATTGCTTATTGACATTTCGACTTATGTTTTATAAGCCGAAATGTTAATAAGTTATAAGTTCGTTATATAAGCGCAAACAAACACCCCTAAGACAAAAACAATTTTTAGAAAGCAAAATTAGTTTAAATGGTCCAAATATTATAATATTTATACCCAAAGGCAATAAACTTAATATATTATTATTACATATGATTAATTGATTATATTTAAAACGAAAATATATTCCTCAAAATATAATACGAATAAATTTAAAATTCATGAGGGGGTAAAGTGGCATATTCGCGTATATAAGCATCTAATTAAATTAAAAATTAAAATACTTTGACTTTTTCAACTTTTACCCCTTCTACTTTTACTTTTTTACTTTACATATTTCAAAAGAAAATACTAGCATAACAAAAGTTGGGTAGGAATTTAGTTAGGTGGGAATTTATTAGAATCGTTTTTTAATTGTATTTTATTTTTTTAACTAACTTTACTTTGCACTTAATTAAAACAAAATAATTAGAATGTTTGTGTTAGACTTTTGTTAGTTTAAGATATCAATTGGAAAGAATAATTACTTTTAGTTTCATCTTATTTCTTACGTTTTTCGTTATGAAAAAATACAATTATTACATCACATACCCATGATATGTACGTTAATTGGTTAAACTCTCATAGTACAAGCAATCTAGTTTTATTTCTTATGGTTACCTTTCTAGAAAAAGTTAAATGCAAATGATAGCAAATAACTTCACCTTAATAATCTATCTTTTTCAAAAAAGTTTGTGAAGTAGCAAAATGAGCTCAAATATGAACAAATTTGAATGTCATGTGAGCTTTAAGTCCCGATCTATATCGTAAGGCCAGTTGATAGATATACGATAGTGGAATGTTATTCTTTTTACCAAAAACATAATTAATACAAAAATAATATTCCTTTTTAGTGTTATATTATCATGTTTAAATATTGATGTTTAATATTGATTTTAAGATTGGTTAACACGTGGTAAGAAAGTGGAATATCATTTCTTTTACTTATTCCTAAATCAGTAAAAAAAGGAAAATGGTAATCATTTTAGGTGTTGCTTTACTTGATGGAATTTTGTGAAACTTCAGTGTTTTTTGATAAGGCTTAAATTTCGGCCTCTAAATTAAAAATTAAGATAAATGTTGGTTGGATAAAACTCAATACATATCAAAATGAAATATTATGAAAGTTATGTGTTTAATAAAAACTCATTTAGTGGGATATGATTTTTCCTACCAAATATTAAGGAAAGATTACATACATTGGTTATAAGTTTAACATATTTGTCCAAGATTGAACTTCAATTGTAACAACTAGCAATAACAAAATATTTCATAATCTAAAGTAATCTTATATGACTTCACTATCTGACACAATGTCTAGTCATTATTTTTGCCTCGTATTTATCTTTAATTTTATCATGTGTCATAATCCCGTTGTTAAAATATTCATTAAGTTAGTCATTTTAAACCTAGCAATCATTTTTTATATGCAATGAAAGAGTGATACTAAAATGTGAAAAATATTTCCCAGAAAAGGAAAGTAATTAAAGCCACAAAAAGTTCAGAAAAGTAGATGAATGTGATGATGTTGAATATCATCTTTACATAATTGCAAAGGATACTATGATATCATATATCATATACTAAACTAGAGATAATGGTTAAAATCGTCCTTCAGGTTATTATAAAAGTTCATTCTCGGTTTTTAACAACGGAAGTGAATTCAAAATTTATGTCTAAACTTTCGAGTTCATTTATGTTCCTCTGCAAAGTAAGATGACTTAATGTTCTTAATATAATTAAACAATATTGTTAAAAAAAAAAAAAAAAAAGTTTGTTCACAATGTTTCTTGAATATTTATGATTTTCATTTAACAAAAAATAAAAATTCAAACATAAATTCAAAGGAGTTGACAATAAGGGCATTTCAGTCATTTTACCTTACTGAGGGACGAAATTAAACTCCAAAGTTTCTTAAAGAGACGTTGACTGTATTTTCAAAATTTTGAGGAACGAGAGTGAATTTTTAGAATAATCATAGAGACAATTTTTGTAATTAACTCCTTAAAATGTAACGAATTTGTCTAGCTTATGCGGTTAAGCGTTATTTAATGAACATAAATTATCATTTATTAATGCTAATTGATGTGATTACTATCTTGTATTTTTCAAATATACTATTGTTTTAATGAAAACTTCTATTGTTAGTTGCAATTAACTCCTTCCCATAATCTCAATGGGGGTTTGCCTCATTGGTATGAGATGGTTCGCCCCTATTTGAGGTCTCATGTTCGAGTCTCCCTCTGGGATTTTCTTCTTTGATGTAAGATTCGTGAATCACTAACATAGCCGTTCAAAAAAAAAAAAAACTCTTTCCCATAAATCCCTATTATTGCACTTATGAGGAAATCTCATGCGAGTTAAAAAAAAAAATGTTAAAAGTATTTCATGTTAAACCAACAAAAAAGGAGTGAAGGTAAACATATCTTTTTCACAAATTTTATTTGTAATGCATACATTTAAAAAGATACAAAATTTTCAACAAAAACTTTATTTGTCTCTTTTCATGTTTACATATTAAAATCTCTAATATTTATCAAGATAATTATAACTATTTGGTGAATAGTTATTTAAATAGTTTTTTTTCTTTTTTTTTTAATGATATGAAAATTTTAAGTTAATTTAGAGAAAAAAAAACAATTTTATTTTCACTCAAACTTCTTATATTTGAAACCAAGTCGAGTGTGTGTTTTAGACATAAGTTTAAAGTCTATAACCGTTTGTTTTTGTTTTAAATAAATTTTTTTTTAAAAAAACTTAAAATATTTAAATCCTTCTTATAAACGAATTCTACATTGACATCTTATATATTGTTTCCCATTAATTCAACTTTGACATGTAAGTATTTTGAAATCCCACTCGAGGCGCGAATTTATAAATCATTGTTTATACAACAACAGAAAAGCATTTTGTTGTTTCATCACAATCAAAATTTTTTGTGAATAAACTGGTAGTGCATTAACACAAATCATGATATTTATAAACAATAAAACTCTATTTGCCCACGTAAAGAATGACGGTTAATTAACGACTATGTTCCGACATTAACCGTTCTATGAACATAAAATAGAGGCGCACAAAGCCTAGGGTGACAAAGCTTTGTCATTTTAACGTCTAAATGGAACTGCTCTACGCTAAATGACTAAATTTGAGATTTTTTAGGTGGCCAAGCCGATCTTTAAGCCAACCATTTTGACCTAGGCCTTGTTCCTACTCGAACATCAACTAATTTGTGCACTACTAATTTGTGCACTTCTAAGGTAAAGAAACCCATATTAGATATAGGTTTTGTGGATATGTTTATAGAACATGAAATTTGTTACTCACTCTAAATCCTTAGTTTCTTAATTAAATACAAATAACTTCTTAATTTAATTGGTAAAATTACTTAACTAAACCTATAGAATCTCATTTTAAGAAGAAAATTTACAATATTTTTACTTAACTAACCTTAAAATTTTCATATAAACCCATGAGAACGAAATTACAATTGCCCTTAAAACACTATTAAGTAGTTTCAAACTTTGCAAATTAATATATATATGTTAATGATAATTGGTATTTAAACGTAACAATAGCAATAAGTTTTCTGATACGAACATGAGAACTTCTCATTTGCTTTGGTGTTTTTACATAATTAAACACGTATCTTCAACTTCTACGCTACATTGTATGAAACGTATAATCCGATAATAAATATAATTTTTATTTGGTTAACAATCATATATTATAGAACAAGACCAAAATGTACACTTATTTTAATCGGAAGAAACTGAAGTCAATTATCCTTCTATATTGTCATATGGGCGGGACACGTGAATTGACAAGTGATCGAGTGGTGAATACTTGAAAATTTTTGAAATACCTTCTATGCTTGATTTGATTATCTATAATTTTAAGGTGTTTTTGTTTTTAAATATTAATTAGCATAAAGGAAAAATAAATTACATAGAAAAATGTATATAAACCTATGTATAATCAAGAAAGAAAAAAAAAAAACTTTGATAAATATAATAAGATCAATTGACCATTTTCTCCCCATGAAGACAACATGTATATTCGTTGGAAATCAAATTCAAAGACCAGGAATAACATAAGAATCTATATTCTTGACCATAAAAAATAATTTCATAAATCCATTTATTTCTTTATTTTTTTCACACATTAAATATCTATATGTAAATGACAAAAAATAATTAACAATAATTTCTCCACCTTTGTATTTATGGATATGGGATATTTCGATTCTTCAATGAGAGGCTACTTGCCAATTGTTTTCATTATTCAAAGGGTGTAGAATACTTCTATTGAGATAATTATATTTTCGTTATTATACATAGTTTAAATTTTAGTAAATAAAATTTGAAATAATTTAATTTTGATTTTGTGTTGAAAATATTTTTTAATTTCAGAAAAGCTCAAATTAATAAAATTGATTATTTTTATAATATATTATCAAAATAAACTACAGTATAGGTTTTCGACTTTCAGTTTGATCAAAATTATAATCACATATTTTACCTCTAAAGATTAAATATCAAACTTTATTAGACCATAACGCATATCTTGAAAATCCCAACGAGCTCGCCGCCACCTCAACCGTCTTGATGTGGAACATCGTGATATTCAAACTCCACAGGACAGTAACAAAGTAAACATTTGTCTCCACATAAACAATATAAATTTATCTATTAGATAAATACATTATTTTTTTGCTCCGTCCATACATACAACAATATTAAACATCTAGATTTCTTAAACATACTTTACAAAGTTACGTTTAGCACAATCATTAATATACTTTAGTTAAATAATTTACTAATTAATAATGTATAAGATACCGGAAACTGTTAAATATATCCTCTAGGGTTATGTTTAAGAGAAGTTAAACAATTATAGTAAAGTCTAACCTTCTGTATATGGTGACGGTTTTCTACTTTTCTGACGCTTTTCAAACAGTTACTTTTTAATTGTTTATTACATATAAATGATCCATAAACCATCTAATTTTAAACCATAGCTCCGAAAAATATGGTTAGCAAACTCCTAAAATATAGTATACAATAACGTGATTTAGTAAAACAACGGTTTTTTAGTCACAATCATGTTGAAGACGACCGGCGGTCCGATTGGGTGAGTCCGGTTGATCTTTTATTTTCATAGCTGTTTCTAGTGGGACCCACACCAACCTATTGCTTTCAATTTGTGAACCCTACAACAATTATAAAATAATAATATACTTATTCCTAGATCTACCTTATGTAAAAATAAAAACTAATTATTTTTTAATCTTTGAGTGTTTTATTGAAACAAGTTAATTATTAATTAATTAAGTAATAGTTGTTTATATAAAAAGGTCCATAAATCATGATGATTGAACATCATGGGCCCTTTTGTTTGTTTCAAAAATAAGAAAAATGATTTTTGTTTATATGTTTTTGAAATTTTGGCGTTTGTAAAAGCGAAAATAGCAACTAGCCAACTACACACAAATCACAATGAACTTTAGATTCCATGTCATTCATTATATATATATATATTTCTTTTAATAACTCTTTAAACCAATAAATGTGCCCAACATGATTCGAACTTGGTCCCTCCCACCTTTTGATGTGAGTTTTAGCCAATTTCATATTACTACTTTGACAACTCATATATATATATATATATATATATATATATATATATATATATATATATATATATATATATATATATATATATATATATATATATATATAGGGGAGGTTCATGTAAAAAGTCTTATATTGTAAAAAGTGTAGGAAACATTCTTGTAGTGACATGTGGCAAGTTTGGAAAAAAAAATTAATTTTTATTTTTTTAATAAAAAAAAAATATTTTTAATAAAAAAAATATTAAAAAAAAAATCGAAACTTTTTTTTTTCGATGATTTTTTTTTTTTGGCTCGAAAAAAGTTATGTACGAAAAAAATATGATACACATTTATGATGCACAACTACGATGAACATTTATGTGTGCATAATAGTTGAATATTATAACTTTTTTGTGTGAATCATAGTTGAATATCAAAGTTTTTTTTGTGTGAATCATTAATGTGTATCATATTTTGTGTGCATCATTAATGTGCATCATATGACGTGGCATATTACGTTATCAAAAAAAATTCAAAATTTTTTTTTTTCCAAAATTTTTTTTTTTTTCCGATTTTTTTTTTTTTTTAATAAAAAAATATTATTTTTTTTATTTAAAAAATAATTTTTTTTTTTTTTAAAATTTCACATAAGTGACACATGTCATTCCCACATTGCTTCCTACACTTTTTACAAATTTGAAACTTTTTATTTGATCTTACTCCTATATATATATATATATATATATATATATATATATAGGGGAGGGTTCATGTAAAAAGTGTTAAATTTGTAAAAAGTGTGAGAATCATTGTAGGAGTCACATGTGTCAATCTTGAATTTTTTATTTTTTTTTTTTTATTTTTTAATAAAAAAATAATATTTTTAATAAAAAAAATATTTAAAAAAAAATTCGAAATTTTTTTTTTTCGAGAATTTTTTTTTTTTTCTTTTTGCTCGAAAAAAGTTATGTACAAAAAAAAAATATGATACACATTTATGATGCACATTTTATGTGTGCATCATAGTTGAATATCCTAGTTTTTTTGTGTTCATCATTTATATGAATCATATTTTTTGTGCATCATATTTTGTGTGTGCATCATATTTTTTTAAAAATATCTTTTTATTAATTTTTTTTTTCCAAGCTTGCCACATGTCACTCCGACAATGCTTCTCACACTTTTTACAAATTTAACACTTTTTATTTGATCCTACTCCTATATATATATATATATATATATATATATATATATATATATATATATATATATATATATATATATATATATATATATATATATATATATATATATATATATATGAAAAATGATCATTTACGATACATAATTTTATAAGAAGTCACTCATCCCATTTTAATCTATGACTAAGATTAAAACCAAAACTCATTTTTTTTAAATTAATTTATCTCACAAACCGTTAATCATTAGACGAAACAAATTACACCGTTGAGATCGTCTCGTTTTTTTAATTAGAGCAGTTTTGTTATATACTTTCGACGATTTTTGTTTCTTTTTTCTTGATGGGTATTCAAATTGTAAGGATAATATCACATATGATATTAGCACCAATTCGTAAAACTTTATAAAAGATAATTACTATAAAACGTATAAATTACCTAAATTTAGAAAAAATATCAAATTTTGACGATTACTTTTTTCATTCATTTTTTAACATAAATGTGATACTACGCATATCACATGTGATAGTAATGTATATCATATGTGATGATTTTTGTTTTCCTTCATTTTTTTTTGACATAAATAAGGATTGGTAAAATGGGAAGTGAAAATGACATGAAAGAGATAATAAAATTATATATATTGTAAGAGGATGTAAAATGAAAATAGTATTTTGTTGACATCATTAATCTCATATAACAGTTAAAATCAAAGAAATTAATCAATCTAAGAGTCTTTATTTCGTCATGTGACATTTAAAACTCATCTTTTATTATATATTAAAGATCCTGACTACGTGGTTCTTTGAACCAAATTTAACCCTCAACCAAGACTAGGTCTCAAACAATGTAGTCATGTTTTAGCTTCACAAACTAATGAGTGAAACCGGATTATAATTCATTACCATTTATCCATCAAAATTCTCATTTACCAAGTTAACTGGACATATGCAAGGGTGAATGTGTCATTTGATCATAAAGCTTCAAATAAGACTTGAACTTGATACATTTAACTTATCGTTCGAGCTTCTAATTTCAAAATGATTTTTAGGTTGAGTGCCAAATACTCAAATAAGTGTTTTTAGATGCATCTTTTTTTTCTTCTTTCGAGTATTTCTTCTTTTGAAAATATGTATTCACAATGGTAGGTTAGTGATTATAAAACACATAACGTAAATTATATCCTTTTGTTACTTTATTAGATAGATTAGATTAGATGATTTACTTACCAATGGGGTCCTAAGAATCGATACCCCTTTTGAAATTGTGGATTAACTTTATGAGACAAGAATTTCAACTCTAATATCATGTATATATAAAAACTTGTAGATAATGTTATAAAAATTATAGAACGATAATAACAATAAATAAATAATAATAATATTCTTTAGGCGTAATGCATGTTTATGTATTTCTTTCGTTCCATAATAAATGTTCATATTACTATTTATTTGTCTCAAAATAAGTGTTTACTTCTACTTTTAACCAAGGTTATAGATAACGTAAGACCTGACGTGACGACGTGATTAAGCCTCAAGCTTTGCAAGAAATGGCGAGACATGACGTTTTTCAAAGCGTGACAAGGCGGCAAAAAATTTAATATATTTTATAATTTTTTATATACTTGTATATATATTTTTACTATTATTAAGTTATATAAATATCAATAAATTATCAAAAAATCTGTGTTAACATTTAAGTATATATATTTTAAAATATAGTCATCAATTTACAATCAAATGATCTTTAGAGGGACTTTTTTTTTAAAAAAATTTCCGTAACGCGTTAAGAAAAACTCGCGTTAAGGCGCGTTATGGCTACGTTATTTTGCCGCCACGCCTAACAAAGACGTCTTGCATGTTTTCGTAACTTTCTCGCCATGCCTCGACGTCATGACGCGTTATTTAGAACCATGTTTTTAACCGATCAAACAAATTCTTAAATACGAAAATAAGCCATTATTCAAGCATACCATATTAAATATGATATCAAGATTTAAATTAAGAATCTCAAAAAAAAAAAAAAAAAATTATTAAAACCAACCCATACAAACTTAGTATTATAATTGTTTTAGAAGTACAACATATAATAATTTAAAAAAAGAAAAGAAAACAGACAAGATTTCGTTTCATTGAGTTAGTAGGTACCATTTCCAACAATTATGGGCTATGGCCCAACTCCAATAAATTTAAGAGTAAATTACATAGATCGTCCCTAAGGTTTATATGAAATTATGGATTTCGTCCCTAACTTTGAAAAGTTGCATGGATCGTCCCATTGTTTAAACTAATTACTCATTTCGTCCCTAATTTGGACGTCCGTTAATTTCCACCGTTAGCCTTCCCTCACGTGTTAAACACGTGAGGGGTATTTTCGTCGGTTTGATCATGTTTTGATTCATTAATAAAATTAGAAAAAAAATTAAAGTAACTAATCTTAACTGTTTATTATTTTAAAACGAAAGCCGAGTTCCAAAGACGATCAAAATGCCATTGTTTTCGGTTTCACAAAAGCTTCAAGATATCGTCCATAATAGAAACATTATAAGTTCCAACAAATACTCGAAACGTTTATAAAACTAACTAGTTCAAATGCTATCAAAACTAACCCAAATGTTATCAAACGCCGACATTTTAAGTTTGAATAAGATGTGCATATGATACATATTAACAAAAAGATAAGTACCTAAAATTTAGTATCAGACTCTACTTGTGATCATACCTGGTGTCCTGGACTAATGTTTACTCTTATAAGGATCGAGAATTGGTCGACCCGTAAAGTCAACACGCTTGTTGTTGCGCTGCCTGATACAAGTTGCAAGACTTCTTGTTATGCCCAGGTTGTTTGCATTTTGTGCATGTTACGGTTCTCTTTGTTTCCACCTCTGCTTCTTCCCACTCCATTTTGTCTTTCGTTACATCAGCTGGTTTTATAGGTATCGGAGGAAGCACAAACACATTTGCGTCATCACTTTCTTGTTCAATAATATTACTCGTTTCCACTTCGTCTTTCTCAACTTCCACCTTTTCGTCTTCCACTTTCTCACCTTGTTCATTCTCACCCCCGACTTTTTCGATCTCCACTTTCTCACCTTCTTGTTTCTCTGTTTTATCTTCGGTTTCGTGTTCTGCATTCGCAGCAACAATCTTTACACCATTTGCTTCCTCAACCTCCATCTTTTCACTATTTTCTTCCACAAAATCCATCTTCTCGTCATTTTCGTTCACAGCCTCCATCTTTTCACCACATTCTTCAATCTCACCCCCAGCTTTCAAGGTATCTTCATTCTCAGCCGGTGCATTCTCGAGTTCAATATTGTCATCCACTGTTATCTCAAATTCAATTTTTTCACCTCCTGCGTTCTCGAGCTCAATCTTTTCGGACTCTTCCTTTTCAATAGGTACTGGATTTATCGGCTCTAAGTAGGTTAACCGATAAGCATCAACAGTAAAATAATGAGAGCAAAACTCATACGGGCTTCTACCAATCAATGCACAAACAGAAATCGTGTGTCTGCAAGGTAAACCAGTTTCTTTCCACCCCAAACAAGTGCAGCTCCATTCGTTCAGATTCACAACATGAGTAGAATCTTCACGAACTTCAAACAAAGTATCAGAAGATATCAGCACTTTTAAACCGCACGATCTGTCGATCTCTTCTTTCAGTTCTTTCTCCTTTAAAGGAGTAAGGTGACTGGACCACATTAATCCGTCTAACTTAGCATCTGTTATAGCATCAATCATCGTATGTATCAAAGCGTCAATTTTGTGTAATATTGGTAATTCCTGATAATCCTCCATTAGTTTTGCAAGTGACCCACCGATATCATCTGTTATATGGTTATACCGCTCGCCTTTGAAGGAAGAACTTGAATAATGCTCAGGTTCAATCTGCATCACCCAATCGTAAGCTTGTGATGATATTTGCTTTATCTGTTCAGTTGCCTTTCTAAAACCACCAAGACGGACTGCGTTGACTGCAGCCAAGAAATAAATTGGCAAGAAAGATTTACCATCACCTTGGAACGGACCCTTTACATTTCTTTTGAAGCTTTCTAAAAGATGGTATATCGAATACCCTATATAAGCATCTCCAAACACTTCCAACACAGAAGATTTCAAGTTCTTTTCTCTATCAAAAACAAAGGTGATGGGCTGTGCGTTCAACATTGTGGATTTTAATTGTTCCAAGAACCAACGCCAATTGTTATCGTCCTCAACGTCAATTATACAAAATGCAACCGTGAAGAAATCATCATTTCCATCAATCGCGTTAGCTGTCAATAGTATCTCTCCATAGTCCGACCTCAGAGAAGTAGATTCGAGAAAAAGAAGAGGTCGACAACTATTCTGGAATCCACAATATGATGCGTAAAAAGACACAAACAGGGCTTTAAATCTTTTATTCTCATCCACAACGAGATTTGAGATACTACCCGGATTTGCTTCAACGATTTTGTTACGAAACCAGGGTAGCTTGTTATAAGCTTCTTTATCCGACCCATGAAGTTGTTCTCTAGCAATTCCAGTTTCATGAGACACTTGGGTAGGGGTTGAGTCGACCCCAGATTCCATAAAAAGACTGTTAGCGATTTCGTTCGGCTTCAAATGTGGTGATTCTTGTAGCCTTTCGTTTATGGTATTTACTAACCAGTTCTTTTTTGATTCTGTGTCACACGTATGTACATTGTTCATCGTCTTTATCCTGAAAGTTTTTTTAGATGAGAGCCACACAGCGTTAAACTTCCAAGAACAACCTTCCTCAGCACAAACACCAGTGGCCCGATTCGCATCATTTTTTCTGTACTTAAACTCAAAGTCATTTGCCATAGCGTATTTCTTCAATACTTCTTGAAAGTTACGTAGACTTGTGAATTCTTGACCTGCACCAGTAATTGCTGACTTCCAAACAGAAACCAAAGTGTCAACTGACACGTCATCATCACACATGGCAAGAACATCGGGTCCTTCAAACTCATCGATTTCATCTTGATCAGTGGTGGCAGCTCGTGGACGGCCTCTTTTTTTCCCTGTTTTTTTCTCCTGAGAACCATCTTCTTTAGCAGCTAACCTGCCACTTTTTCTCTGTGATTTCCTACTTCCAGAAGTTGACTCGATAGTTTTTTTCTTTTTCCCACGAGATTTCGACTCCACTGGATCAGAAACTATAGTGGGACGACCGTTAGCACCAACTTTCCAAGATGGGGTCCGTTTACGTTTCTTGACACCATCAGCAGGCGTAGTATCGACATCCATCTTGCCCTTTTTCCGCTTTGCATACCTACTAGGCACATAATCAGAACTACATTCAGAGTCACGATCAGCATTCTTGTTTACCCGTTCAGATGCAGCACTTGAAGAAGAATCACTGGTAGAAGAACCACCATCTGATTTAGAACCATTAGATTCTTCAGTTTTAGCAGCAGCTATAGCAGCACGTGTTCTCCTAGCAGGAGATCCGATAAGACTTTTCGCCACATTATCTTCTTTCTTCACTTTTTTATCTTTCTTGGGTCCGGCTTTGCCTCGTTTGACTGTCTCATCTTTCTTGGTACTTGCGGTATCATTGTTTACAGTCTCATCATTCTTGGATGGGCTTTGCCTGTGTATCACCAATTTAATTAGAGATAAGTATTATCGTCAATTTTGACATATTTACTTTTAATGAGTTGATTCCTGTCATGTAATATCTCTAACGGGTAAATAAAACTCAAAAGGAAACCAGCAAAATAGGTTGAAAATTGCCAAAGTGTATTTTTGACACAGTCATTATTCATAAAAGAAACTGTAAATATTAGATCAAAAATTATCTCGGGTCAACCCAACCCGACCCCTTTTGACCCGTTACCCGACCTGCCTAAACCACCATCTTTCCATCTCTATTTGGCCTATAAATAATACAGATAACTATGTTTTAGGCAAATCTCAAATAACCAAAGGTGGCAATTTTGATTGATTTACAATTTTTGTTTTAATTAGGTTATGAATATTAGGTTAAATTTATTTCGAGTCACCAATAGAAGGTAGAGACGTAGAGTACTGACATAAAGTAATACCTGTTAGTTTGCACGTCTGGGACACTACGAATAAAACCAGGGGTTCCAGCAACAAATACTTCCGCTGTTAAAGCATCCCCATGAAAATCAATCATTCTTTTCACATCCTTATCGTTCTTTACAGTAATCAGATTTCGTTTGTTTCCTGGCAGGAAATACTTCACTCCCACTGTTTCCTGGTTTAAATTACATGTTTCTGCCAAACTTAATTTCAAATCATTGAATGGGGTCTCAGAAGTGACATTTGCTGCATTTGCTTCTCCTCCACTATATGACATGGTTCCATCTTCATTCGTCACAAACTCGCCGCCAGCTTGGCAGATCAATATAAGCTTCCCTTTCGCCATTATGTATACCTAAATATATAAAAACAGGTAAGAACTAAGAAGGAAAATACGGTAGGTTATACATCGTTCGTGTATCTCTGGTTGGTTTCTCCAAAAAAAGGTTTAGAATTATAAGAAATAAATGTAAGGGTGGTCTACCAAGTAAGTGCGCAAGCATTTATGTGAGTTAAATGCAGTAATAAAGTGCTAACAAGAATACAAGACGAAAAAATGCTTTCTACTAGCTCTTTTTATATCACCGACTAATAAGATTACTATATTGTTTCTATAGCTTTTACGGAAAGTAAAAAAAATCAAAGTGGGAAATAGGCGGATACTAGATACTACTATTAACTAGATCGTCCTTTAACTGCTCATAACCTTACTTAAGTTCTAAGGCTAACAAATTTATTGCAGGACTGTTGTATGTTCATCTCATCTTTCTTTATAACATACACCTCAACAAGAAGATGCCGTCAAAGATATCAACAAAGACCAAAACCCTAACGAGCCAAACATAATTACGAAGTTGAGTTTAAGTCAATTTCAAGATTTAGAAACATATATCATGTTTAGAGTTTCTTGAACGCACGGGTTCATGGGGGCTTAAGCTTATCGTCTTCTACAAGCCCTTCCATAAGCCTTGTTTGGTTTGACGGGCTTATTAAAAATATAACCCTCATAAGTGATAAGCCCCAATAAGCTACTCCAAATAGCTTATGAAGGGGCTTGAGCTTATGATAAACAAAATTACATATACACCCTTCAAATTAATTAGAATATACACTTTTAAATATCCATTTATGTCTTTTTACCTCTATAGGCTTCTTCTCCATCTACTTTACCAAACATGTTTATCATCTGTATATATAAACTCCAACCCAAACTCCAGCTTAAGCTCCATCTAGTTATGCCAAATACAACCATTATAGTTATATTTGGTGAAACTAGTTGGAGCTGGAACTTATGGCTTATGCTTGAGGCCTAGAGCTTATAAATTACGAAAACATGTAGCCCCTTACAAAAGGGCATTCAACTGCTATTAAGGGTACTTTTGTCATTTTACTTTTCAAAAACCCAATCCCTTTTCATAAGCTACTTATTGTTTTGGGGCGTTTTTTTTTTTTGTAGAAGCCCTTTACAAAATTGACAACCAAACAAGGTGTATGGTTAAAAAAAAAAAGAGCTTAATCCCCCGTAAAGCTCAACTAAACATACCCTATATAGAACAAGTCTTCTGTTTTACTTTAGTAATCCAACAAACGGTTCCCACATAATTCAATCTGGAATAAAAATCATAAGTTCAAACAAGTGATCATAATCGGGGAACACAAAACAAAGCTACATAACTGTTTCTTCAAAATCCTTATGTCAATTTACATATCAATTGCAATAATTATATAAATATATAAAAAAAAACATATCAACATTATAACTATCACCGGCATGGCCTAGTGGTAAGGCGTCCTGATGTCCTCATTACGGTTTCAGGTTCAGAACCTCCCAAGGTACAGCAGGGTAACCCGAACACAGAAAAACCTCTCCGGGTTTTTAAAACATTGTACAAAATATATTTACCAACAACAATTCTAGAAACATAAACATAATAAGAGATAGTAAATCAATAACATATAACAGAACATGAGTAACTTACTTAACAGTTGTGCTTGTGCAATTGAAATTGGGGGAAATTGAAGCTTACGATTGTGATAATTATGAAGAAATCGCCGGTGAAAAGAGAATTGAGGGGGGGATTATGGAATTAGGGCAAAAAGGGGGAATTAAATTGAAACCAAACTTAACGCCGTTGAACAAAAACTATAGGTACTAGGTTATACGACATCTTTAGATTAGATGGAGATTCAGTTTTGGTCTTTTATTATCATGTTTTTAAACTTATGTGACAATTTTGGAAATTTTGGTTTTCTTTTTCTTTCTATAACTCTTTATTTTCTTTCTAATTTTTAATTTTACCAAAATAAATACATAAGCTTATGAATAACCTAAAACAAATGAATCTTTTTTTTTTTGGTGTTGGTTCGACTTCGTTGGCTAGATGGAACGGAATCTGAATTCCAAGATGGATAGGCTATGAATGAACCGGTTAATTATGTATGATTTGTTCGATTTGAATCGACTAAATTAACTAATAAACCCTATTGAACAGTGAAATAAGTAGACGATTATATCGAAATTTAAAACTTTTGTTTATTACCTCTTTTGCGGAAAAAAAAGAAAAAAAAAAGAGTAAGTAATTAGGGGATCATGGAATTTTGGTTTCAACCAAATTGCGAAAAGGGGCCCCGCATTGAACACATTAAATGAACTTTTAAAAAAATCGTGTTGATTAAAACCGTTTGTAATTGTTATGAGTTTATGTAATTTTTTATGAACTCATAAATCCATTTTTTCGACTTATAAGCTTATTAAGTTGACTTTATGACTTTAAATAAGCCATGAGCTTATGAAAAATTAGATAAGCTAATAAGCTTGTTTAATAAGTCGAGACAAACAAAGTTAATAGGGTTAAAATATTTTCTTTGGAAAATAATTTCTCTATACAATTCACATATTTTATATAGATATATGATCATTAATTATATATCATATTTCATATTTTTCAACACTATATATTTATCAGAAATAAACTTCTACAAAAAATAATGTTCATCTTCTTATGATAGTCTATGACTTCATTTGATTGTGCATAAAGTAACATATAATCAAAGTTTATGATTTTCTAGTTAATATGAAGTGGTTACATTCCTTTAGTTAAAACGATAAATAAACATGAAGATTAAATTGTAGGTATGTATGCAAGTATCGGCAAATATTTCTAGAAACAAATTATTTAGTGTATGGATAATATGGTTACCAAACTCGAAAAAAAAACAACCCACTTCTAGATACAACTTTATTATGTGTGTTCGAAGACGAGAATATAGTGTACCAAACTCCAAAAAAGAAAAGGTAGATTAGGTAAAGGCATGGCATATGAGACCCTTTGATAATTAAACTCATATATTATCCCTGCCCTTACACTCTAGATACAATTTTATTATGTGTCTGAAGACAACAAAAAAGATTGGAGAAAAACGTGACACATAAAAGACCCTTTGAGACGAGAAGGGGAGATATTTTCAATCGATCATTACTCATGTATTATTCATGCACTATTCTTGCCTTTACACTCACCTCTGGTTGTAACCTTTTTGTTGTATTGCCTTCAACAAACAAAACAAAACAAACTTTGAATCAACAAAATGAAAACACAAATTACAAGGACACTCGTAGGTTGTGTATTTAAGTCCGGCAAGGACAATTGTATACCTAGTGTGTGGAACTGGTATGCGAGTATATTTGTCTTTTTTAAAAACGATTTAACCATGATCTTTAGATGAACAAGGGCCATAGTTCGGGTCATAATCGGCCTACTTTTTTTTAAAGAACCAAATTTGTTCGGGCTCAGCTTTGTTCACCTCTAGCAACAGGTACCATCAAGGATTTTACAAGAGATTAGTGAATTATCACCGTGTCATTTAAATACTGAATTATAACATATATTTGCGTATAATGACAACTTAAAATATATCTCAGAAAACCGAATTCTTTTATAAACCATCAAACCAGATTATTGTTGGGTTAAAATGTGGTTTTGCTGATAAACGGTTTTAGTAAGCAATCATAAACACCCCATTAAAACAAAAACTAAGATTGGCAGAACTGCAAAACCTAGGAAAGATCGGCCACACAACAAAGCAAATAATCAGTTTTTAAAGCTAAAATCGATATCAAAATATCTTTATTCATTCACAGAAGTTAAACCACATTACATTATTGAACAGAAAGGCATAAACAACAGCAGTGATTAAGTGTACATATATCCTTTCATCACAGTCTCAAACAACCCGATATTTCCCTTTTTTTTTTTTTGTAGAGGTAGAAATTTCGACTCAATTCCTTATGGGTCAAGGCAGGTTGAGTTTTATATCCAAGTAGTTAATAGAGTAAATTTCAATCAAATTAGCTTTAAAATTTGTGAACAAAAAGTTTTTTGGCCAAGTCAACCCGACCCAACCCATTTTATCCTAATCCGCTTTGACCCGTTACCCAACCCGCCCATATTGCCAGGTCTACAAATATAACAGACAAAATAGCTAATTGGACATAAAACACATCATATTTCCAGCACATAATATAATAGTCTTAATAACCAAGTAAATAAAAAATAAAAAAAATCAATATTATTGGCCAAAAATTTCAAAGATACAAACAACAGATCAAAATGGTACTCGATTGTAACGATCCCAACTTTTGGAATACCAGTTAGAAGTGAGAAACAATATATTCCTTAAACATATAACTATAAGAAAATTGAACTAAAAAAGTTTAACTAAACTATTTAAACCAGGTTCACAAGTTTTAGCTCGTATGAAAGATATTTCCTACGAGCGGAAACTTGGTATATAACCTATTTTAAACATTTGACCCATAGCAATCAAACCAACATCTAACCTATTATTTTGAGATAAAACACTAATCAACTTTTCAAAACTTCCTTTACGAGGTATAAGCCGATTCTTCACTATATACGCCAACCAATATATTCCCGCTGCAACATAACCTTTCTTACTCAATCCAATTATGACATCATCATCAATACAAACAGATGCTGGTTCGACTCCTTTTTCCTGCATCTCGTTCCAAAGTTTTTTAACTTCATCTAATCGTTCCATTTCATAAAGCTTTTCTATAAGAGACCCGTAAGATGCAGAAGACGGCTGCAATCCATGGTCCACAAGTTTGTCCAAAAGACTCAAACCTTCCGTTATCTTACCTTCTTTACATAAACCACGAATCATAGAATTATAAGTTACCACGTCTTTAGTAACATCCTTCCGTTCCATCCGGTTAAAAAGTTTAAACGCTAACATTGTTCTTCCATTTAAACACAAGCCATTAATCACAGTGTTGTACGCAATTAAGGTTTCTTTATAACCTCTCTCGTTCATTTCGTTGAAGAATTTTATGGCGTTACTTACATCACCAACTCTAAAATACCCATATAAAAGTGTGTTATACGTGTACTCATTCGGTTTAATCCCCTTTTGAATCATTTCAAACCATAGTTTTCTCGCTTCCCCAAACCACTTAATTTTACAAAGACCATGAATCATAGTCGTGTACATAATCTTATCCGGAGCATGACCTCTAACTTTAAGATCATTGAATAAACGCAAAGCTTCACGTTGCATTCTTCTTAAACATAACCCGTGTATAACTTGTTGATAAGTATAAAGATCCGGATTAATACCTTTCGCAATCATAATGTGAAATAACCCAGACACTCTAGAGTATTTATTATCCCATATAAACTCATAAACCAAATTATCAAAAACAGCCTTATTCGGAACATACCCATCGTCCAGAATTTGACGAAGAAGCTGATACCCTTTCGTAACATACTTATCCAAACAAAACGCTTGAATCAAACAATCAACCGTATCAACATCCGCCACAACACCAAGCTCCATCATTTCCGCATACAACTCCCACACAATATCAGTATACCCGTTCTTAACACACGCCCGTAAAACAATATTCCAAGTCTCTAAACCAGGCCAAGTTTCCGTCTTTGACATTTCATCAAACACTTGGAGTGCATCTTTAAACAACCCATTTTCATATAAACACTTAACATACATTTCGACACTATTACCCTCAGGTACGAATTTCGCAAAATTCAAAAACGTTTTCGCAGCTTTCGCCGAGTTAATGTTAACTAATGAATTAAAAATCAAACAACAAGTTGATTGATCTGGGGTATAGTTAAATGTGGAATTGACCCAATATAAAACCCTAATTGAAAAAAATACATTTTTTTGGTGGAGGATTAATTGGTTTAAAAAAGATGAATCTTTGAAGGTGATATTGGGGAAATCTGATAAAATTGTGGTTTCCCATCGGGGTTTTGATTGAATTGTTGAACAGATTTGTTTTAGGGTTTCGTTTGAGTGATGAGTGTTGAGGATTTGGGGGAATTTGGGGCGGAGGAATTTGGTGAATGATGATGGTGTTCTTGCCATTAATTGGAAATGGGATTTGAAATTGGCATCAATTTAATGGTAGGATTATGATTTGATGCTGGGAAATGGAAAAGAAACCCTAGAAAGATGAGCAAAAAGAAAGCCAATTTGTTAGTGATGATCCGACCCAATTGACCATTGGTCGAGCTCGAGCTCGAACTCTACTAGCTGCATTTGAAGTCGAGTTAATAGGTCGTCGAGTTTTTAGACGTACGTTCAAAGGTCGAAGAATGAACGTTATTTGTTTTAGCTTATTTTTTGAAGTGTTTGATTTAGCTTATTTGTGAATTTATAAGCTAATTTTTCAGCTTATTTTTTTGTTTATAAACCGGTAACATAAGATGATAAGAAGCAAAATATGGACTTTGAAAAATAAGTTTAACCAAATAAACTAACAACACGAGAACGAGTTAAACCAAAGACCATTTCGTAAGGTTTTTGCAAAAAGATTCGGTCTTAAATTTGTATCAATAGGAAACAAACTTGATAGTTGTCTTTAAGAAAAATAGTGCTTATGAAATTGTACAAAGTAAAAGGTATTTCGAAATGTCATGGAATGGGGCTAAGCTTTGTATATAAAGTAGACTTAATGACCATTGGGTCATACGCCATGATGCCACGATGAATGCAATGTATGTGTATGTATACTTAAAGTAGACTTCAATGACCATTGGGGTCATAGGCCACGATGAATGCGAATGGCCACAAACATGCCCCCATACAAAATAGGTATGATGAATCATATCGAGCTCACGTTTCTCATCCATGTCCCCGTTTCCTACATCTTATCTCCATCTCCATCGAGTAATATGGTTCAATCTCTATCATATCCCTATTCTATCAGGTATATCTCATCGGAAATCGTAATTTTTTATATTTTCTGTATAAAACACAATATTTTAATATATAAATTTAGAAAATGGATTAATAAACATGTATACATTCAAATTAAAGAGTTTAATTGGCATTAGATGATAGCCTATATATACCACTACAACTTCTTCATCCTATCAAACATAAAATTCTTCCACACTCTTTCTATTCTAGTTCCATATCTTTTTCATGGCTTTCCTTGTATACTCGAGTCTCGTTGTCTTTCCATTTCTTATTCTAGTTTCGTTTCTAATTTGCGTGTATAAACATCGTAAAATGAATCCTATCATCCCTAGAAATTGGCCGGTTCTTGGTATGTTACCAGCGATCCTTGTATATGTCCATTGCCTACATGATTATGTTACCGAACTTCTTGCATATAGTGGTGGCACTTTCTTGTTCAAAGGCCCTTGGTTAACGAACATGAATATGCTTGTAACCGCAAATCCTTTAGATATCCACTACATTATGAGCAAGAATTTTACTAATTACCCAAGAGGGAACAAATTTCGCAAGATCTTTGATATCCTTGGAGATGGCTTTTCCAACAGTGATGGAGCGTTATGGGAGTTCCAACGTAAAACGATCATGTCAGTCTTTAGTCACCCTTGCTTTCAAAGCCAATTTGAAAAAACCATCTCGAACAAGGTGGAGAGAGGGTTGATGCCGATACTAGATAACGTTTCAAAACAAGGGCTAGAACTAGATTTGCATGAAATATTACAAAGGTTTTCTTTTGACACAACATGTACATTGCTTTTCGATTATGATCCCAACAGTATGTCTCTTGATTTTCCTTGCATTCCATTTGAGAAGGCTTTTTCAAAGATCGAAGAAGCCATCTTTTATAGATATATCACGCCCCCGGGTTTTTGGAAATTGCAACAATTACTCAGAATGGGAAATGAGAAGATGTTGAGTGATGCATGGAAAACCGTTGATCAGTTTATATACAAGTGTTTAGCCGAAAAACAAAAAGAGGTCATTAATATGAACTCCGAACTCAATGAGAAAAATTTCAAATTATCCATAGCTCTTATAAGAGAGTTTAAAGATCAAAGTGGCTCTTTTGGGGATCCTAACAAGTTTTTGCGCGACAACTTCCTAAATCTTATGATCGCAGGAAGAGATTCCACCGGCATTATTCTTTCTTGGTTCTTTTATCTTCTAGCCAAAAACCCAACGGTAGAAGATAAGATAAGAGAAGAACTTCATACAAAACTAGAGATGGAAGCGGGTGGGAAATGGAAAAGTTTCAAAACAAAAGATTTCCGCAAACTAACTTATCTCCATGGTGCATTATCAGAAACTTTAAGGTTATATCCTTCTGTTCCATTTCAGAATAAAACTCCACTTCTGCCGGATATCCTTCCAAGCGGACATCAAGTTGATTACAAAACCACCATTATCTTATGTTATTATACTATGGGAAGGATGAAATCGATATGGGGTGAAGATTGTTTGGAATTTAAGCCCGAAAGGTGGATCTCAAAAGACGGAGGGATCAAACATGAACCATCATACAAGTTCCCCGCGTTTAATGTTGGGCCAAGAACTTGCTTGGGTAAGGATATCAGTTTCTCTCATATGAAGATGGTCGCAGCTACAATCATATACCATTACCACGTTGAGCTTGTCAAAGGTCACCCAGTCTCGCCGTGTGGTTCCATTTTACTTAAAATGAAGAATGGTTTAAAAGTGAGGTTAACCAAACAAAGTGAAGTAAAAATTTGAGAGAATCTGTTGTTAGCAACTTCAGATCTACGAGCTTAACGTTCTAAATAATCCTTCCGGACATATATTTACTTGTGAAATAAGAGATATGTAAATGTAAAATGGACCAACGCGCCTGTTTCCTGTCAGTATGTGAGTCGATCCATTAACTTTGCGGTTGTTGGGTTCAAGTCCCGTTTAGGGACAAAAATGTAATGTAATAGTGTTGATTTTCTAGTCTTGAAGTGTTTTGGCCCAATATTTTTCAAACATTCGTATCTGTTGGCCCGATGTTTTAGCAGTAATGCATTGTATAAGCAATGTACAACAATCCATCAACAGACCAGCGACTATTTTGAATGAACCATTTTTGCTTATCGGTCCAAATAACATCTAGCTCCAACTTCATCTAGTTTTGTCGGGCACCATTTGTTCGACTTAGTTTTCACAAGTCCATATTTGTCAAAGAAAACAAGTGTATATTTGTCAACTATTTCATGGTTTATAAGCTTATGAATTAAAATCGGAAAAGGAAAAATGAAAAATGGGTTTATGAAATATAAAATCGAATGATATAACCCTTTAAATCCCAAAACAAGATACAACAAAAACAACAATGATGTCATCACTAGTAGGAATGAAATTTTGATGACATCACCATCCAAAATGTCGAATTGATTTTCTGACTCGGAATGCGTCGAAATTCACATGGTTGATGTAATACGGATCAACGATCAAGATTTCTCGCTTCCCCATAAACTTTTTGGATTTTAGCCGTTCGGGGCCGTTTAAGGGGTCAAAATGTTTATATTTTTAGTATTTCTTTTTTTAATTGTTATCTAACAAGGGAATTGTTTTCTAATCGTATTACGACTCTAGAATCTTCTTTCTTACCCTATAAATATAGGGGATAAAGTTTGTTTTTATTCAGTTTATTATTAATTAAAGATCGACTATTCTGTCAAAATTCCAATTTGGGTTTGTTTACGTTTCCTGTCATGCGTCATAAAGAGACATTGACGTCACACTTTAACCTTCAGAATATAACAATTTTGGAACTTAACTTACCCCGAAAACTTGAATGAACCAACCGCCACTCTCACTTAATTGGATGCTAGTTTATCACTTTATCTAAGAACAAGCTAAGCCATATAGACGATAAGAAGCTCAATTATGAGAAAAGGGATGTAGGGAAGAGTTTGAGAGATCATGACTAACATCCTTGAATACAAAACTCGAACGACACTATACTCTATAATCGATCTTCAAATAAATCAACTAGTGAATTTTTTGATCGACATTATAACCATTTCAAGTCAGTTACTTTTCCTTTTTTTATCATATAAAGGGCAAAACCCCGCAAAAGAGAACGATCCACGAGCTTGATGGTTAGAGTTGAAATAGGGAAAACGTTCCAAAGAACTTATTTATTTTGTGATGCAATTTAATGTTGACAAGAAATAACAAAGAGGTGACCATGTTCCATGTTTCATACGAAATAAATCGAATAATAACTTATGTTAACAAGTTCTTGGATTCTATATTAATCATTTCCCATGATTCAAGTTCAATGACAAAGACATTTGAAGACGTCAACATTTGTTAGGAATAGGTTCCCATTTGATTACTCCATGACCTTAGGAGAAGTATTATATTTTGATACTTCTTTGTTCATATAATTATAATAACACGGCGTTGTCTTTATTATCATATAATACTGAAAAATCGGATATACTAGAGAGTTTATTTTCTTCTTATTGTTCTGTTTATTCGGTGAGAGTGAGTCTTTGACTCATATCATACAGTCTACCTGTCTTCGAACCCTTTCATTTCTAATATGAAACCTCCTTATCACTAGACCACTTATGTTTATTTTAAAAGGTTTGGATTTTAGACTTTTATAAAAACATAAATGACATAAATATAATTAGAATAGTCGATTAATATTTCTTATCTTTTTGTTACCTTTATGCAAATTCTATCAAGTAAAGCTTCACGAGTTAGGTTAATCTAACTTGTCTACGTCTTTATAAAATATTAATTTAGCAAAGGAAAAAAAATACAAAAAGCTTTGTTTCTTTGAAAATGGGAACAAAACACAACCACTAAAAACATGCCTAATGATTATAATAATTTAAAATGGTATAAAAAAGAACAATGATCATGTTTTCAAAACACATCATTCACTTTATCTATAATATATGTTATATATGGATATGGATTAGTGTTTGAAAATGTATCAAACTTTATTCGAAAGTCTGTTGTATGTATCTAACTTTAAATTGGTCTATTGTATGCATCTAACTTTCAAAAATCGATATTTTATGTATCCAACCAATGAAATCTTAGCAAAACGATGATGTGGCAACTTACGTGACACATTATATGGATGTCACGTATTGTTGAATACATACAATAGCATATTTTTGAAAGTTGGATACATACAATAGAGATTTTTGAAAGTTAGATACATACAATATATTAAT
This sequence comes from Senecio squalidus, assembly GCA_910822075.1. Taxonomy (NCBI): domain Eukaryota; kingdom Viridiplantae; phylum Streptophyta; class Magnoliopsida; order Asterales; family Asteraceae; genus Senecio; species Senecio squalidus. The sequence goes on from CAJVGC010000060.1 coordinate 65,748,949, forward strand.
TAAAGTTACATACATACAACAGACTTTAAAATAAAGTTTGATATATTTCTAGACATTTATCCATATATGTTGTAAAAGTATCCATAAATCATTCCAATAGGCCATGGTTTATGAGCCTTGTTTGTAAAGATCCATAAAGCTCACAAATATAGACACAAATATCAAAAGCATCGTGTTACATGAGTGTTTTATGTGGTGTTTGTTTTAGCTTGTTTTCGGGTTTAAAGCTTATTTTGTTGAAAGAGTTTTCATAACTTTTTTCGGTTTATTTTCTGACCTATGCGTTTACTTTGTTTGGTTATTCCTTATAACCCTTTCGCTTTATTTAAAAGCTTATGAATTAATTTTTGATAAACCCGTAAGTCATAAAGCTATAATATAAGCAACAACTAAAAAACAAGGATTTTAACAAAATATTTCCTATGCTATAAAAAGAGGAGAAATGGTATGTGGATCGAAAAATAGAAATAAAATTTTCCTTGCTACACGCAACTTATGTAGAGCTAACAAGACCGATTTTTAGCCCCAGAAAGATCAACTTGCTTATTTTCTTTTTAACTAATTGCAAGAAGTCGGGCTCAAAATCGACTTGGTATGCGAGGAAAGGGCACGAGAAAGGCCAATGCACCCGTCATGATTTAAGAAACAAGGGCGTCAAACCATTTTGCTTGGTGAGGTATTCACACTAGTCACGATTTGAGATACAAGAGAGCTAGACCGTTTTACTAGATAACGAGACCATTTCTATCCAAGTTATTATCTGATAGATAATCAGATAAACAGTTTAAATGCATAATCACAAACCTCTTTCGAAACTACCTTTTCTACTATATCCCAGTTCCAATAAACACTATCAAAACACCCCCGAAAAGGATGTAAAAACGATTATAAATTCTACGAGAAACGAATAAATAATGTAATAAAATTAATCAAATTCAATTTGAAGCACCCCATAAAACCTCAGCAATAATAGTAGCAGCTTCTGCATCAGAAACATTAGCTTCTCTAACTCTCTTCAATATTTCTACCTTTAACGCTCTTTTTTCGCGTTGTCTCAACCCTTCCCCGACTTCTAACTGAACTGCAAATCTAGCCACACAGCTCACAAACAAATGTACATTTTCCCCCTTTTCGCCTTTTTGCAACTCGACCAGTTTCTTCACCAAATCCTTTTCAAACATTTCATCAATCACTTCTTTTCGACCAAAGTAACCAATCTCCAACACGCAATCCAACGCCATTGCGCGAGTTGAAAAGTCTTCGCTACTTAACAAACTTATGATTTTAGGGATTTCTTGGTTTGACTCGAGTTCATCTACTATAGGACTTTTGATTAGTTTGATTAAATTACATAATATTTGTATCGACCGAGTTGAGGCTAATGAAATCAACTCGTGAACTGTTTTCGACATCAAAACTTGTCCTACAAACACATCTTTATTAAACTTTATCAACTCCGCGATCGCGAAACCACATGTTTCGCGAACGTTCTGTGTAAACTTCTTTCCACATAGAATCGTTTCGAGTTGATTAAAAACCTTTTTCCGAAGAATCAAATCTTGTAACTCGCGATCAAAACCTTTACTAACTCGTTCTTCAAATTCCTCAATCAAACCAATAACATGATCATCTTTAACTTCATTAACATTAACAAACCGCAACGTTCGCGTAAGCGTATCGATAAACTCGCGATCAATCCACGCTTGAATTTCCAACTCGATTTTTCCAGCGACTCGTGAAATTTCGTATGTGTTGACTCGACGAGTCACGAAATTTGTACACGAGTTAGTTATGAGTGTTTTGAGTTGAGTTAAGTGATTCGATAAGGCGGATAAACGAATATCGGGTGATAGGATTGACTCGGACTCGTGTTCGAGTTGTAAGAGAGCTTTGATACCTGGGGAATCGGAATTCGGAAACTTATGTAAGTCTTGTGAAGCTTGTTTTAGAGCTTGGAGGATTTTTAGGATTTGGTGATTGTTGTTTTTAGAGGTTTTGAGATTTTGTGTAGTTTCCATGGCGGATTGTGAAAGGAGAAAAAAGGGAATTTTGTTTTTGTAAAGAGAAAAGTGAGAGTCCAGTTGTCTATATGATGGATGGCTAACGTGACATATCGAGAAATTACGAAAATATATAAGATGTCTTGGTTAGGTGTGATGGTGAAAAACGTGATAATGGGGTGTCTTAATATGAGTTTTTTGTAACGCGTTATGGGAAAAAAAATTAAAAAATACTTAAAATTGGCTATACAAATCATTTGATTGTAAATTTATAAATATATCTTAGACTATATATATATATATATATATATATATATATATATATATATATATATATATATATATATATATATATATATATATATATATATAGGGTGAGGTTCGGGTAAAAACGGTCCGAAGTATAGGAACGCTAAGAACCAATGCTGACCGTCTGATTAAGGTGATGATCAGTAGTAACCACTTACTATCAGCAACAAATTCTGGCCGTCCGATTAAAAATTTTATATCAAACATCGCAGTGCTGATGAGTAGTAAGGTTACTACCGATCAGTAGTAAGTGGTTACTACTGATCATCACCTTAATCGGACGGTCAGCATTGGTTGTTAGTGTTCCTATAATTTGCGCCGTTCTTACCCGATCCAATTACTATATATATATATATATATATATATATATATATATATATATATATATATATATATATATATATATAGGGGAGGGTTCAAAAGGGATCTCTTTTTTGCTAGAGATCCAGAGATCACCTTTAGAGCCACACAATTTCATTAATAGATCAAACCCACGGAGGGGTATTTTAGTTATATTGAAAAAATATTTAAAAAGGTCACGCGCCCCTAAAAGAAAAGAGAAATCAGATCTTGTTCAACAAACCAAACATTCTCACCCTCTCATTGTCACTACTAAATTCACCTCAAAATCTATAAACAACAAAAGTAAGATTAAGATTCCATGGATCGTAACCACTTCAATCATATCTCCGATCCGTTTCATTCAAAGGTCTATTCTTCTAAATTAAATTTTTTTTTTTTTCATTTATATGAATATAATTTATTTATATTTAGTAACTCAACTAATTTAAGCTCAGATCTATAAATTCAGGTTAATTATAGTAAGTTTTTTCTTTTCATTTTTATTTATTTTAATTTAATTGGGTTTAATGAAAATGATATTTGTTTATTTTCAGAAAGTGTGGATCATATTTACTAAAATATAGAAGAACAAAGAAATATTTTAATGAGTACTCTGAAAAATTTGACGTTTTTGAAAAAGGAGTTATTTGACACAACATTCAGATCTCAACAAAAAAAACCAAATCTTTGGATAAAAGTAATCAACAGAAACATTCTTAGATTTATATTTTATTGTTGCAGATTTTGTTTTAAACATATTATTACTCATTGAAGAGGTTCGCTATCAATAAACCTGTAAAAAGGATGATTTTGCAAGAAGACTGGCTGGGGTCCACACAAACTTAATTCACCAGTTTGTTATGATATTCCACACATTATCTTAATATGTTTCAAAGAAGAGGAAAGAACTATTTAGATATAGTTTCAAGATGTGCTAACTGCTAAGCAATAGAGATGGAAACATGGGCAGTTGACCGGTTTAGGTAACATTGTATTAATTATCTATAGTAATCACCTGTGATTGTATTAATTTAGTGCCTTAAATGTTATAAAAAATGTTTAGTAATCACTTGTGATTCTAAAGTTTTTACATTAAGAACTGTTTATAATTTAGTGGCTTAGTACCTTGATGTAAAATGTCACCAAAATGTTTAGTAATCACCTGTGATTTTATTAATAATGTGTCTTAGTATGTTGATGTAAAATGTCACAAAAATGTTTAGTAATCACCTGTGATTTTATTAATAATGTGCCTTAGTATGTTGATGTAAAATGTCACAAAAATGTTTAGTAATCACCTGTGATTTTATTAATAATGTGCCTTAGTATGTTGATGTAAAATGTCACAAAAATGTTTAGTAATCACCTGTGATTTTATTAATAATATGCCTTAGATTGTAATATTAACAATCAATTGAAGGTTTGACACAAATATTTTGAATTTAATATGTTACTTTACTAGTTGAATTTTATTTGAAATGAGTAGACAAATATTTTGTTTGAGAATACTTTCGGTTTGGTGTATTTTCTTTGAACAATAACTATGTCACATGTGATTTTATTAAATTAAGTCACTAAATATCTTAAATGTAATTTTGTAGTCAACAAATTGTAAAGGAAAATCACCTGTGATTTAGTGCCTTAATACCTTAATACATTTAAGGTTCTTAATTTAGTGCCTTAATACCTTGATGTAGAATTTCATCAAATGTCTAGTAATCACCTGTGATTGTATTAATTTAGTGCCTTATATGTTGATGTAAAATGTCATCAAAATGTTTAGTAATCACCTGTGATTTTATTAATAATTTTCTTTAGTATGTTGATGTAAAATGTCACCAAATGCTTATTTAATCATCTGTGATTATGTAGTTTTCTTTAGTATCTTAAATGTAATTTTGTAGTCAACAAATTGTAAAGGAAAATCACCTGTGATTTAGTACCTTAATACCTTAATACATTTAAGGTTCTTAATTTAGTGCCTTAGTACCTTGATGTAGAATTTCATCAAATGTCTAGTAATCACCTGTGATTGTATTAATTTAGTGCCTTATATGTTGATGTAAAATGTCATCAAAATGTTTAGTAATCACCTGTGATTTTATTAATAATTTTCTTTAATATGTTGATGTAAAATGTCACCAAATGCTTATTTAATCATCTGTGATTATGTACTTTTTACATTAAGAAACTGTTTATTATTTAATGTCTTAGTATGTTGATGTAAAATGTCACCAAATGCTTATTTAATCACCTGTGATTATGTAGTTTTTACATTAAGAAACTGTTTATAATTTAGTGCCTTAGTTATTTGATGTAAAATGTCACAAAACGTTTAGTAATCACTTGTGATTTTATTAATAATGTGTCTTAGTATGTTGATGTAAAATGCATTTATGTGAAAGAATATTTACTTGGTAAATGTGCTCAATATTTGTTTAATACATTTATGTGAAAGAATATTTACTTGGTAAATGTGACACAAAAGCAAAAGACAAAAAGACAAAAGTGAAAGGAAAAGCGTTACTTGGTAAATGTGACACAAAAGCAAAAGACAAAAGTGAAAGGAAAAGCGCGTGAGTAAAAAAAAAGGAAAAAGGTAAAAAGACTTTTTTGCCCCTCCGTGTTTTTTCCTTACAAATCATTTAAACCCAACTTTTAATCTCAGCCACAAATTTTAGATGATCTTGTGGCTGAGAAGGTGATCCCTGGATCTCTAGCAAAAAAGAGATCCCTATTGAACCCCAATCTATATATATATATATATATATATATATATATATATATATATATATATATATATATATATATATATATATATATATAGAGAGTTGGTTTCATTTAAGAACCATGTAAATATTTAGGAACCATTAGGAACCAATATTCACCAGTGTATATATATGATATTCACCAGTGTATATTTAATATGATATTCACCAGTGTATATACATATAATATTCACCAGTGTATATACATATAATATTAACCAGTGTATATATATATATATATATATACATATGCTTTATATATACTGGTGAATATCATATATATACACTGGTGAATATTGGTTCCTAATGGTTCCTAAATATTTAGTGGTTCCTAAATGAACCCACCTCTATATATATATATATATATATATATATATATATATATATATATATATATATATATATATATATATATATATATATATATATATATATATAACTTAATAATTGTAAGAATATATATAAGTATATATAAAATTATAAAATATATTAATTTTTTTTGCCGCATTGTCACGCTTTGAAAAACGTCATGTCTCGCCATTTCTTACAAAGTTTGAGGCTTACTTATAACGCCACGTCACGTCTCACGTTATCTGTAACATTTGCTACATGTAATCGTTTATAATCGGTTCGATAAATATTGGATGCGTTTGATATAAGTAGTTGAGACATGAACTTTAGGCTTTATTTTACATGGTACCAAAATTATAGTTAGGATCGCTAGTTTTTATGAATTGAATCACACGTTTTTAAAGCCAAGGTTTTATAACGTTTTTGTTTATGATCAAGGTAAAAAATGTTAAGAAATTTTGTTTCTGAAAATATAAATGTTAAAGAGGAATTTGGTTTACAAAGACGTCTAGTATAATATATAAAATTTATAAGCGATATTTGAAAGTTTGGTTCATACACATGGATGATTTATAAAATTTACTTTTATTTTGATGTTTTTTAATGTTATCAATAACAATTTCTATATAATTTTTGATCTAACAACTAAATTCAGTTTAAATTTTAACTATATTTTCTTGACTTTTATCTAGAAGTTGCAAATATATTATTTTTCTAAGTTTATTTATAATATATTTCATTAATTAAAACTTTTTAAAATTGACATGTATTAAATAAAGGAGATGATAAAAACAATCCTTGATTGTTTATCATTAATGTCTCCAACTCCTCTAATTTAGTTGTCGATTTCTTGGTCAACATGTGAAATTAATGTTTTGGTCATTCGATAAGATTGAAGGGTTAAAGATGACAATTTTGAATTGTCATTAGCTATCATTTTTATCTTAATTATCTGTCTAGATTTATCTTTTTTTTAAGTTAAGTTTTAGGGTTTTATAATTATATATATAGTTGTTTAGGTTAAAGGTTTTAATTAGTTTTTGATAATGAGTTAAAAGAGAGTTCGTTTAAACTCCCGTTTTTTGACATCTTTTTAGGGTTTATCGAACTTCTGTTTGTCTTTATGTGTGATAAGTTTTTATTCGGAACATCAATGCATCAACCCTATTGATGGTTGTTTTTATGTGTGATTAGTTTTTATTCACAACATCAATGCATCAACCCTATTGGTGGGTTTTCTAGAGATTTAGACATGTATTTGATGATATATCAACTAATTTACTATATACTGTATTTAAACTAGTTGTATATTCATTAATTAACTAATTTTGGGAAATTGTGGCACCTAGATTTAATTTAAGACCAAAATTAATTGGTTCAGAACTCTGAATGAGATGTATTGGACCAGTGGGAGTACTATATTCATCACGTGTAGCAGGTCAGTTGGGTGATATTTGACCAAATTTGTACAGTGTAATAATATAATGATTATAATTAAATTTGACATTAAAATATAGTTTCTAATTATTTAAAAATAGTACAAAAATTGTTATATGTACAAAACAGATAGACGATGTTTCACTTTCGAATAGATATGTTAAGATCTTGATGTATACATAAAGTATTACTATTGTTTTGGGTTATTTATGAGTATATTTGGTGTAATTAGTTGGAGCTTATAATTTTTTTAAAAGATTGTAAACTTGTTGCATTCGGGTTATAAACTCGACTTGATAATCTTATAAACCTCAAAACAAGCAAATCAGATTTTTTTTTAATTTACTAAGTTTATAAATTCGGTAAATAAACCGAAACAAATACCCCTTATAATGTCATATATACTTTGAAAAAATGATAGGAACTCTATGTTTATCAATGACGAGCCTTGTAGCGCCTACCATTAGTGTGTAGGGTATCCATGATGAGTCGATGACTGTGCACAAGTCATTGTTTGAGACACGAACACGTTCAATTTTTGATTATGAAGTTATGACAATTAACCACCAAATTCTGGAGTACAAGTAAGCTGGCTATAATGTATTTTAAAGACGAAACAATTACAACTTTAGGCATTTTGTGTTATAGGCTTTGTGGGTTGGACACTCGGACCCCGTAATTTAACACATATACACTATTCCCATAACATTTGTGAAATTAGGTTGTTTTGATCAGATTTTGCCTTTGGGACGAAATTATCGTACATTTTGGTTAAAAATGATGATGTTCGATAAAAGAGTATCGTTAGGTATATATGAAAACTCGATCACTCCAAACACTTTAATTGATCAATATCTTCAGTATGTTGGAGAAATAGAAAAGGCGTTGCTAGGCATCTTCTTTCTACCTACATGGATGGTTTGAAATTCAAAGAAAATATGTTGATAAATTCGTCAATCTTTATGGTAATTTATATTAGCTATTTTTTTCGAGATAAAAAAACTAAAAACACGAAATTAAAATAAAATTTCTAAAATGAATTTGAAGTTTTTGGTCATTGAAAAATATGTATGTTGTATAGTATCTAGTGAAATATTATTATGGTTGTTGATATTTATACCAGTAAATTGAATGTAATTAAACATCAGGACGAAAACATATATCATTTTATAATCATTATTTATTACTTATATAGTAATTAAAATTCGTTGAATATTCGATTCTTAATAATTATATTTCTGTTAATAACACTTACCGACTCAAATTAATTTTTTTATTTGAAAGAATAAACAAAAAATTTATGGAATATCCAATATTAAGAGTGAATATACCACTACAATTAAAGATCATGAGGTCGTCTTTCATATATGCTGGATTACTGAGACATTTACTTATTTAATATATATTTTCTCTAACTCTTAGATATTCTTTATTGACTATGGATTATTATTTCTAAATTTCAAATTTCAAACTTCAAACTAACTTGTCTAATGGATAGTGTTCCGTTCCGTTAATATATATATATATATCTCATTGTTTTACATCTATAACTTTAATTATTTGTATTTTAATCTTTGAATGTGATTAATTAGAATTTGATTATTACATTATATTCCGTTATTATATTTCTCTTCCGTTTACCTTTTTAACGGTTATTTCTGCGACGAAGCGCGAACAAATAATACCTTATAATTATAAAATTAATTTGGAAAACCTTAGCTATTCATCTATATAAAAGAAAATAATTTTGCTTTCCATATAATATAAAATAAAACGTATTATGAAAACAACTCTTGAAAGTTATAGTTAAAGAAAACCAAAATACCCGTTAACTATTTTTACAATTTCAATAACAATCTCATATCATCCCCTTACTTGAAATGAAAATAGATAAAGCATGAACTTTACGTACATATCTTAACCTATAAACCATACTTTTTATAATTATTAATTTATCGTAGTTACGATCAGGAGCGGAGCTAAAAATATTTTTGTGTGAGTTTCAGGATTAAGATTTAGTTAGTTTTGAATGTAAAAACAATGTGTTCATATACTAAATAAAAGTAAACTTATACTAAAATACATTAAAATTATAAAATATTTTTAATTAAGTGGGTTCAGTTAAATCTGCTCAATTCAATGTAGCTTCGTCCCTTGTTACGATACTAATAAAATAAAATTTGAATGAAACGTGTTCACCTAACACTTCCACGTTGTGTAAACTATAAAATATTTTTTTTGACTTTAAATAATATAAAACAAAGAAAAATATTTAGGGATCCAATTTGACATGGAATCGTATGGTCCACGTACCTTTCACTTAGCTGAATATTCGGAGTTTATTATAAGCATCTTTTAAAATAAATAAATAAATTAAATCCAGCTGTTCTTTCATATGTTTTGGCTTACCAAATTTAATTTATTTATTGCTTTTTCTCATATATAAATTAAATACTCGTATCGGTGAATAACACGTGTTCGGTCTATTTTTCATAACAAGTATACTAAAAATATAATTTTTATAAATTTTGGCTATGTTAAAACTTATTAATTATACAAAGAATTTTCTCGTGATATGTAAATTTCATAATTATAAAAAAGTTTATCTTTAAAATAGTAATATTTATGAAATATATAATAACTAATTCAAATTTATAATTTATAGAGAATTTTAAATATATCTTTTGATGGATTAGATATATTTTACATATTACGAGAACACTTTTTTGAAATTTTTTTTGTTCTACAATTTCTTAATTTATAGAATTGGTTATATATATTTTCGACGACTTTTATATTTTAGGTTTTCGGGTGGTATTAAAATTTAAAAGTTAATATCATATGTGATTTTAACAAGACTAGGTAAACTTCAAAAACAAAAAATGTTATATAATGTATAATTTATCTAAACCCGAAAAGAAAAAATCAAATTTTGACAATTTTTTTTTTTTTTTCGTTTCAGACAAATATTTAAACTCGTAAAGTTATATCACATTTTATTTTAACATAAAATTAGGATTTAAAGACCTAAAATCGTTATATGATATATAATTTAATTAAATTTATAAAAGTTTCAACGAAATCACATGTGATAGTAATGTAAATCATATGTGATATTATAATATACGAAGAATTTTATAACAAATAATCCAATAACATACATGATTTTTACTTTAAATGTGAATTTTAAAAGACAACCATATTATATGAGGTATAATCTATATATAGACACGAAAAAAAATTGAATTTTGAAGACTTTTTTTTCTTCGTTTTTTGTCAAATGTCGATATTCGTAAGATCAAATCACATGTAATATGAACACTACATGTGAATTTCAAAACCTATATATGTTATATGATGTATACTTAATTAGAATCGAAAGTAAAAACACAAAAATCATATAAAATCACATTTGATAAAACTGTGATTTTATAATATAAATTTTCCAAAACCCGTCATCAAAAGTATATCGAATGGGATTCTATAGAAAAAGAAAATAATGCTCGTTTTAATTGTAGAATTTATTCGTTTAATACACTTTCGACTTTTTAGATAATTAACTTAAAAAAATAAAATTAAAGTGGGTTTTTCAAATGAAGACTTATAATTGGTTCTTTTGTTCTCAAAATTTTTAATTGTATCTCAACACTAGAAATAATATATGATCTCCGTAAACATTTTTAAATTTGCTTTTAGTTTTGCCTTTTAAAGATTTAAGTAGAAGATCAAAGAATATGACTTAGGATCGAGAATTTTATTAGATCTATCTTTTTTTTCTTCTATTTTGGAGAAGGCAAGAAAAAAATGTACTATAAGTTAAAAGATAAGATATAATCTTAATATATAATAAAAAATAGACCTAAAATGACACGTGTCAAAGTATAAACCGTTAGATGAGTTTTAAAATTTCATTTAGACCATTAGATCAATTTGATGACGTCATCATATTCTAATTTCATTTTAACCCTTTTACTTTAAAAAATTTAGCCCTTATATTTAATAATATTTTAATAAAAATTAACTCTTTACTTTAAATAACTTAACACGGTTACTTTAAATTAATATTTAAAAAAAATACGTAACATATATCTTTTAAGTATTTGACTTTTATTTTTCTTTTAAATATACGTAACGTATATGGTCTGTTTTTGTTGTTATCGTGACATTGTTAAAATGCAACAAGTAATGTATGTTTATTTCTCTTTAATTTGTTTTTTCTTTAACTTCGAGCCCGACTTAACAACATACACGAATTTCCTTACAAAAATAGTCAATATGTATATAATATTTTTGAAGTAATATAAAAATCTCATCTTCCACTTCTCAATTATTATTTTTTTAAAGCAGATGACATAAAGTTCGAGATAAAGACGTTTATGTATAAGCGAAACAACGTAACATTTGTTAACATAATTCATTTTGTTTACATGACTAATAAGTTTTTATTAATCTTTTATATAAGTTATATTTTTTGTTTAATATTATATTATTTTCGATATAGTTTTCTGCGTATTACGTGGGTCAATAACCTAGTTTGGTAATAAACTAGAAACAACCTAAATGAATGAAAAATCTCTAATATTCTAAAAAAAGTGATTGCTAGCTTTCCCAAACAAACGTAACCAAAAACCAACTTTAAACTACGAATGAGCCGAAGCTAAAAAAAACTACTAAACACCTAACTATACACCCTTAGAATCCAAAATACGACTAGAATATTGCAAGAGTCACATCCAACCAAGAAATATTAAAGTCGAGGAAACAAAACAACCGGCTTTACTATGTACGCAACGAGAGAACTTTACTGACGAAAAATCCTTTGACATCGAATTAAGGAACTGTATCTCTCACTTGAAACACCATATAATTATCACCATTATATGAAGAAAAAATATATGTTACTTTAAAGTCTCTAAAGTTATGTAATTAATAAAGTTTCTATAATAATATTTTTATTAAACACGTATATTTTAAAAACTTTTAAGCTAGTAGGTCGACTCATTTATCCAAATGGTACATCAAAATTTAATCTTTTTTTGTTTATAAGTAGGGCCCGTTCTTTTTTGTATCGATTTCATATCAAATTTCAAATCATGTCGAGTTTTGTCATTCCTAAACTCGAAACCAACTCGTTTGTCTCGTAAACTCATCAACATGTTTGTTCAACAAGTTAATGGGTTAGGTAAGTAATTTTACCCGAAACCTTCTAACCCATCACCCTGTTTAAAATTATATTAACAAGTAAGATTTGATAAGTAATTTTAATTCATCAATTCTTCAACAAAAATCCGTCAACCCGAACCCGACTTGATTGCCTTTCCAGACTCCACGCATTGTAACAACTTATTTTTATCATATATTATCGGGTTACTAGTCCGAAATGGTCATTATAGGAAACACCAAAATTAATAACTTTTTTTGAACATAAGTAAATTGAAATGTAATATCTAAAATGTTATTTTATAAATGAGAGTTCGAGAAGGGTTGCAAATTGCAATTGTTTGGTTTTGGACCCACTTGGAGTCCCATTCAATGGGCTCAGTTCATTAATTTTATTTGGGCCTTAGACCCACATTCCACTGGACCACAATCATTGATATAATCCAGGTCAATTTATAAACAATAACAACAAAATATAATGAATCTTATTTGACTTAACGGTAAAAGTTAACGAAAGTTAGTGAAAATGACCAATTATGTAGCCAAACATGCGTAAAAGGGACTAGACCTGAATGATTTGCGACCCAGTGACTGAACCCGTTAGATTGAAACAAACTCAGAGACCAATTATGTAATTAACTCATAAATCAAATACCACAAATAACGAGAGTATCATGTATGGTGTGTAATTCTTGTAATTAAGAAGACATAGACAAGTGATGATGGTGACTCCCTTTCTTGTTAGTTAACCATTAATATGTATTATCAACTCAAACGAAATGCTAATATATTGTATTGTCTCGCTCTTTTTAACGTGCTAGCAAACAATGCCGAGATATAATCATCTCAATTAACCCGATTTTGATTCTAGCTAACTATCGTGCCAACCAATATGACAATGACAAACAAATTTCGAACCCCTTTATGTGTATCATTTTACAAAAAACATTAGGTATAGATAATTATTTGTTTTCATTATAATTATATATTTATTTTATTACTAAAAAAATTCATATACAATACGTCCATACGCATATAATCACATGTAGTCTGTCACACTTAGACTGTGGGGTGTGGGGCGTTGAAAACCTCCACAACGCCGCCACGTCGGAGGGACAACGCCCAAGACCACACCGTCGGGGGCGTTGTCCTCAAAAATTGGTCGTTGGCTTTGTCTGCATCACGCCGTGGTAAGGGAGAATCAAAACAAGAGAACAGACTTTGATTATTTCACTCAACGAATCAAACCACACATTCAATCGTTAAGACTGATCGAACTATTAGAGTTTCTATTTGAAACCCTAAATACAGAAATGGAGAAGACAGACTAATAGAGAGAGAATGGTGGCTGTATTATTATTGCCAAACCCTAACTATAAATGTGTTTATATATAACACATATTTACAGCTTCAGTCCTCAGCATCTATTACTTGCATCCAAGACCCTCAACTTTCTAAACGATTAATATTGAGTTAGGACTGAATTTGATAACGTCATTTTAACAAAATCAAAAGCAAAAGTGTGAAAAGTAATACTCGAACAGCAAATGAAACAAAGAACTCGAAACTTTCTTATTACCGAAATAAGAACTCGAAACGTTTGTTTTTTTTTAATAAAAATTGTAGTGTTTGTTTTTTTAAATAAATTGTAGTGTTTGTTTTTTTTTAATAAAAATACAAGTTTTTAAATTTCATTTATATAAAAAAAATTATAAATATACAACTTTTTAAAATTACACTCTCTTTCCTCTATCACTCCACATCATCACACAACCACCCCACCCATTTTTATCACTCCACATCATCACACTCTCTTTCCTACAAATCACACTCTCTTTCCTACAAATCACCTCTATCACTCCACATCTTCACCCAAAACAAACTACCACACCCCATAGTCTTATAATAATCCCAAATACTGCCCATATTTCCTAAATATTTTTTTTTCCACCTTGGATTAAGCTTAACTTTATTTATACGAACACAAATAATTTCTAATAAAATATTCATCTGAAATCCATTTTTAAAATTTTATTATTCATTTGATCTATTTTTTTTTTCTAAATCATACCATAACTGATAATGTTATCTTTTGGATCGGGAAACTTTTTTTCTTATTTTTTTTATCTTTTGGTAAGAAGTTTTCTAGAGCTTGAGTTTTCGTTTTTAAAAAATAAACTTTTGAATTAAAAAACAAACTTTGTTTAAATAGTAAATCTTTTAGCTTTCATTTTAAAAAAAAAAAAACTCGAAAAAGCTTCAAAATAAAAAGACTAATTTAAGTAGCTGAAAAAGTTCAAACTTTCAGCTCCCAATTTCGGTTCACAACTACAATTACCTGCACTAAACATATCTATAGAACTACAACTTCGGACTCGTATCTCCTATTTCAAATCCAACTACAACTAATTGTACAAAATACCCATTAACTATCGATAATGAGTTCGAGCCTTGCAAAACAGACCATTTTTTTTATTTAAATTACTTGTCTTTATAAATTATAAAAAAATAAAAACAAAATAAAATAAAGTGACTATAAAGTGTGTTACATATCATATTATTTTTTAATGGTTTAAAACTGGGGCGCATGATAAAAAGCCAAGTAACACTAACATAAACCACAATCATGATCCCTGCTAACATACGCAACCTTCATCCATCTTAAACCATAACGACTTTTTCTTCCTTAATCACTTCATCTCTCCAATTGAATATAAGGTCCGTTAATTCATCTCATTGTATGTTTAATATCACTGCGTTTATTGTATGTATCTAACTTTCGATTATCGTGTATGTATGTATGTATCTGACGAATTAAAAACATCCAAACATTTGACATGACAGCTCACGTGACAACTTGTAGTATGTTTGGATACATACAATAATATATGATATGACTACTCACGTGACAACTTGTAGTATGTTTGGATACATACAATAACGATATTTGCTAGTACAATTAAATCTGGTTGTATACTATATATTTCGGAGTAATGTTTATACATTTTAAAAGTTAGGTTAGGATTTACGAAATCATGACGAAATTGAGTTGACATTACTTACACGTAACGAATTGCTATTTTGATTATATGTAGTTAAAACTGGGTCAGGAATGTAGTTTTTATTATTTGGATGAATGTAGTTTGTTAGTAAACCGATATATTTGCCTATAAATAGATTTCGTCATGTCACACTTGGTTAGAATATGGTAAAATGGAAATAAATGTTTTGTTATGACGAAATAAACGTTTGTGCACAATAATTTGTAATGTGATGATCATTTGGATATAAGGCGGAGTTAGTATAGTATGCTTGTTGGTTTTAGTATACACGAGCCAAAAGTAAATAAGCATTTTCGTTCAGGTTGGTTATGAAGTTTCTCGCTCTATGGAGCAAGTATGTGTTCTATGATGTCGATTTTTTAAAAAACTTCTGACAGATTTGGCTTTTTTTCTGTTTGCAGTTTATTATACTGTTTGGGGGTTGTAGCTTGTTGATCGATGATTGTTTTGAAGGATAGGAAAATGGGATCTATGATACCTCAGCTTTTGATTATTTCCTATTTATTGTTCGGATTTTTGAACAATGTCTATGCCGGTGTTACAAGTAATTTTGTCCGTTCAGAGTGGCCATCAGTAGATATTCCTCTTGATAATGAAGTTTTTGACATTCCGAGTGGTTATAATGCACCCGAGCAAGTAAGCTTCTGAATTTTAATAACGTTTTTCACATTTCAATAGAATTACATGTCGAAAAAGTTATATTTGATGTTGCAAATATTTGTTTAGGGGGTTTTCATGTTAAATAGTCTGTATGCGATAAGGCCTGTACAGTTTTACCGCTCTTTCGTTTGTTATTTTATATTTGCTCATTCTTTAGGTACACATCACTCAAGGGGATTATGACGGAAAAGCTGTAATTGTAATATGGGTGACACCTGTTGAACCAGGGTCAAACCAAGTAAAATATGGAACATCAGAAAAAAAGTATGATTTTATTGCACAAGGGGGAACGGTGCAAAACTATACGTTTTACAACTACACTTCCGGCTATATTCATCAGTGCCTTATCGATAACCTTGAGGTATAACATCTATCTGTGGCGTAATATTTCATTTCACTCAAAAGATCTGTTTCATCACTAATAAGTGAGTATCTTGTTGTTAGTATGACACCAAGTACTTTTACGAGATTGGAGAAGGTGATTCTGCTCGATCATTTTCGTTTCAAACACCTCCAAAAGTCAATCCAGATGCTTCTTACAAATTTGGAATAATCGGTGAGTTACCTGTCTCTTATTTAACGAAACTTCACAGTGACTGTTTTTTGTTGATTAATTGTTCTTTCTGTGTTTCAGGTGACTTGGGGCAAACATATAATTCTCTGTCAACTCTTGAACATTACATTCAAAGCGGAGCACAAACTGTATTACATGTTGGAGATCTATCTTATGCTGATAGGTATAAATATCATGATATGGGTGTACGTTGGGATTCATATGGTCGTTTTGCTGAAAAAAGCGCAGCATATCAACCGTGGATATGGACAGTGGGAAATCATGAGATAGAGTATATGCCATATATGGTACGTGACCCAGCTGATATAATCATATCGCTACTGTTACTATGAAATTTTTATCATAATTTTTCCTATTCATCTTTATGTTTAGAATGAAGTTGTTCCGTTCAAACAATATCTGTATAGATATCCCACTCCTTATGCAGCCAGTGAAAGCAGTAGTCCTCTGTGGTACGCTGTGAGACGTGCATCTGCTCATATAATTGTGCTTTCCAGTTATTCCCCATTTGGTAACTCAATTTCTAACCTTGGTTTACTTTTTTTCAATGTGAGTTGGGTAACGGCTTTGGCTTGAGCGGGTCAGGTTTTAGTATGGGTGGAATAGCCCTGCCGTTGAGTTGAACCCGTTTAACTATATTATGAATGAATAGTTAATGTGTATGATTGAAATTTACAAATTTACAATAATAACCTAATTCTCAAAATGCAAAACGAGTTAAGAGATTGTATGCATTAACAAGAATGTGGGCGACTTTCAACCTGTTTGACCCATTTTCTGCTTGATCCTTTAGCTTTTTTGGTATGACCCGTTTGAGATAAAACCCAACCATAATCGACCCATTTATAAATAAATGGGTCAAAATCGCCAATTGCAGATGTGACCCTTACATATTTTCCTGACTTCTGACAGTAAAATATACACCTCAATACATGTGGCTGCAAGCAGAGCTGAAAAAAGTCGACAGGAAGAAAACACCTTGGCTTATCGTTATTATGCACGCCCCTATATACAACAGTAATAGTGCTCACTACATGGAAGGTGAAAGCATGCGAGCTGCATTCGAGTGTTGGTTTGTTCAGTACAAAGTTGACATGGTCTTTGCCGGACATGTTCATGCTTATGAAAGATCGGTTTGTCACTCTCCTTTATACGGTTTTCTTTTTTAAATATAAATTTAAAGAAATCAATTCCATAACACTTTTTATACTAATATACAATTTTCAGTACCGGATCTCAAACATACATTATAATATAACCGGTGGTGTGAGTTATCCCGTGCCAGACAAATCAGCCCCCGTTTACATTACAGTTGGAGATGGAGGAAACCAAGAAGGTCTTGCATCAAGGTGATTTTTTTTTTGTAGTTTCCGATTCTTAATAAGAGTGTAACCATGTTGTTATATGTATTGTTTTCTGTTAAAATCGTAGTGCATTTTTTTCTTTCCAATGATTATTTTTTGTTGATGGATTCTGTAGGTTTAATGATCCTCAGCCTGACTATTCTGCATTCCGGGAGGCCAGTTATGGACATTCTACACTGGAGATAATGAATAAAACGCACGCATTTTATCATTGGAATCGCAATGATGATGGAAAGAAAGTTGCAACCGATTCCTTTGTGTTGCATAACCAGTACTGGTGAGTACCACAGTTCTGTCTGCATGTTACAAGTTCGTGTGATCTTTTTTTTTTGCGACCCACTTTTTTTTCTTCTTTTTCTGCTAAGACCGTTTTTTCATTTATTCTTAACGTTCTAGCAACTTGAACATTCTGTTTCTTCTTTTTTTGGGTAAAAGGAACTCCAGGTTTCCGCAGAATTAAAACAAAAGACTCTAGTTGTAAATAAATTGGGCGGGATGGGTGGTTTAGGTAACGGGTCAAAACGAGTAATTATTTTTTTTTTTGAACAACAAAAAAAAAACGAGTAATTATTAGTATATGTCAAACCGACTGGGTCAGCGTGGCCCGTAACACTTGTCATCAAAACTGCATTGAAATCCGATTCTAAACAATACACATTTGTAGGAACAAGAGTCTTCGGAGAAGGAAACTAAAGAAGAACTATCTTCACACGATCGTCCCAACACTTGAACTTAACGGATTATAAAGATGAAGATACGTCTCCCATATTGCACTCCATCCTTCCGGTAATTCCAATTTGTGACATGAAATGAAGGTATCGAGAACATGTTATTGTCATTATGTTTGTTATTGCACCATTCGAATAAGAAGTTTGAAGGTAGACTTCAAACATCTTTGGATTGGATGTCATGGTTTGCTTTGTTACAATTGTTTAGCATTTGATGGATATAATGTCATTCATGATGTATTTCTTCGATTTGAATAAAAATGGCGTTTACGAGTTACCCATTTGCCTTCTTTCAAATATTGGACCGTGAGTATATGGATGGATCAGGACTATAAATTTCGAAAAGGGTAAAATGGTCACTAAATTGGTTAAGTCGAAAAGAACCAAACTGTCGGTTAAATCAGTAAATGGATGGATCAGGACTGTAAATTTCGTATAAAAATACAACCGAAATCATTTTCAATATAATTCAAAATACTAATTTTATGCACCATATGATGCATCAAGTTCCCGTACCATGACAAAACACGCGCATTGTACACTTATACTCTTAACCCGTCAAAACAAGCATATAATCTAAAATAAGAAATAAAACCAAAGTTTACAAAGAAATTTTTTGAGGCTTTTAGATCTCTCATCTTTTTCCGTGTTTAAGATATTTCATTCGAATCGCCCACAACTGCTCTCCCACCGACTTCATATCTGGTCGATCAGCTCGTGTGGGAGCTGCACATTGAAACGCCAAATTCAGCATCTTTCCGAAGATCTTCTGGTCTACAACTTCCGTCATTTGAGGGTCCACCAAATCCATCAATTCACCTTTGTTGTACTTTCCAAATGCCTGCGAAATCAGATATAAATTATATAACAAAACTTTTAGTGCACCTAGTATAAGATTTCAATCCTTGGCTCGATAGGAAATAGAAGGTACAACTCTTATTGCACTTAGTACAACACGATAATGATTGGCTAAACAGGGGACAAAGAAACTAACGAGTTGATAATCAATATGTAAAAGGTTAGAAGCTTACCCATCTAACAGTGACCTTCTCCTCGGGGGTCCGTCTTGATTCCACGGGTCGGCGACCCGTAAGAATTTCTATGAGTAAAACTCCGAAAGAATAAACATCGCTTTTCGGGGTTAGTTGAAAAGTTCTCATATATTCCGGGTCAAGGTACCCAACGGTCCCTTTAACTTTGGTCAAAACATGTGTTTTATCAGCTTCGTTGTCTCCAAGCCGTGCGAAACCAAAATCAGCCACTTTTGCCCGCATTCTCTTCGTAAGAAGAATGTTTGATGATTTCACATCTCTGTGGATTATCTGTTTTTCTGTTGGAAAAGATGAACATTAAATAACCGAGATAGTAACTCTAGCTGGCTAAATATGTGATTATATAAGGCGCATCCACACACCACCTTAAGAAAAAGGGAAACGGGTTTCACCTGCATATAAATGGAGGTACGTTAAGCCGTGAGCAATGTCAATGGAAATTTCAAGCCGTTGACTGAAATCTAAGCAATTTCCATGAACACCTATGAAAAGAAATAACAAAACTATTATTATCCTTCATATAAAAATAACGAACTGAGATACCGTAAGATAGTACTATTTTTCTTACCATCTAAATGTTCTCTAAGTGTTCCATTCGGCACATACTCTGTGATAATAAGGCGTTCGTTTCCTTTATCAACGTAACCAAGCAATTTCACAAGATTCATATGCTCAATTTTTGCAAGTAACTCAATCTCACTTCTAAATTCACTTCGTAATGCATCCGAATTTTCCTGAATCAAACTTTCACGTTAATTATTTATAAAGTAAATTACATAAATGGTCCCTCTGTGGTATCATTGTAACAAAAAGAAATCATATTTACCTTGCTTGCTCGTTTTATGGCAACCACTTGACCATCTTGTAATTGCGCCTTATAAACGGTTCCAAATCCTCCTTCCCCAACTTTTAGTGATGGTGAAAAGTTTTGTGTAGCTCTTGCAACTTGACTCATAGTTAAATGAACCGAACCGATTCTATCAAGTTTTGGTGACATGGAGAATCTACCGGGACTTGGTGGGACACGAAGTGGGCTCGCAGGGACCCGTAGGGGACTTGCAGGAATCTTTGCGGATCTGGAATTTATTTCTAAAGACGGAGCTGAATCCACTACAAAATCAAATATGCTTATGAAAAGTGTTTGATTATTTTTAGAATATCCGAAGAGGACTACATTTTCACTAATCACTAGAACACTATTTTCCCATTTTTGAAATAGAACCAGAAAAAGAGGGATTGTTGTGATTTTTATTCGGAAAATAAGTAAACTTATCATGGAAATTTCCAAAAAATAGAAACGGTGCAATTTTCATCGAAATTCAAAAGAAGATACCTTTGTGATGTTCAAGCACAAATAAGTCACTAAAAACTTAAAGCTTTTAAAAAAAGAAATGTTGTGACATTTATGGACTTACTAAAGCGGAAGCTGTCGAGATTTTTATTGGAAAAAAGGTAAACTCAACATATGATTTCCCAAAAATAGACATGCTGCAATTTTCATGAACATCCTAAAATGAAGAACCTGTTGTGATTTTCATGGGAAAACAGAGTACATAACAGTGAACTAGGTTTTACGTTTTGACGATAATGAAAATATTTCAGTATATAACAAAAAAAACTCACATGAATTTGGCTCCTTAACAAGAACGGAGGAATCTGAATCTTTCTTTCTAGATCGAAAACAAGGGCAAAGAAAACTGCAACATAGAAGTAAAAGTGCTGGAGCAGCCATGGTTGTATATTTTGTTCTAAACACAGATTTTTGAGGTTCTTTCTTAACTAAATCGCGTAAAAATCTCCTACTAGCCACAAAATGTAAACCATCTGCACAATGGCATATAATTCATCTTATAAATCCCATCTCCGGTCCATAAAAAGTAATAAAAAAGCAATCTATATATAAGATTATATACCTGAAGACCGATCATCCTCCGTATGTGACAATCCAACGCTATATATGATGGGCAATTGCACCAACAGTAGAAAACTCAGTAACAAAAGTTGCATCTTCATTCCATGACGATATGGATAACATCTTTTTTGGAGATCATTGCTAAATGCAGCAAGTTACAGCTGATAAAAGCTAAAGGATCGTAGATTCTTCTTTTGAGTTTCCTTCTTTTCGGGATAGTAAATTTATAAAGATTGGTTCTTGGTTCATTGAACTGAGAAAAATGAGAGAACCTAGACCGGGAAATTGACAATTTTTTTTAAATATTTTGTCCCGTTCACTCAATGAAATTATTCCACAATCACCGTTGAAGTCAACCAGAAGTCTCTTGAAACCTAATTACAAAATCACAACATATATTACCCATGTGAGATCTTAGTTGCAGTTGTAAAAAGCATCTTTATGGAAATGACTTGGAAGCTCATAAAAAGCTCAAAAACAAAAACTAGACCTGATTCTTGACTCAAAAAAGTGGTTATTTCAAGAAACTTAAAATTTATAACTAAGTAGCTTAAATACCTAAATTATTCGATACCCACATCATCAAATATAGAAAAGTTCCAAAATTTGCTAAAATATATCTAATTTTCGCCCAAAATGAAAGAAACTCTCGACTCCAAATTGCTTAGATTTCAAGAAACCTATAGTTCAAAAAATTTAGCTAAAAACCTGAAATATATACTACCCACAACATCAAATATAGAAAAGTGTCAAGATTTGTATCACGCAAGCGCTTTTCCGCCTCAAAGTTAATAAAGCACAATCACATATGAACCAATCCCATATGATGAAACAAGAAACCTAAAATTGGAAACTTTATAGCTCAAAAACCTGAAATTCAAAATACCCACATCATGAAACAAAGAAAAGTTTCAAGCTTTGCATACCGCAACCGAATTTTCCCCGAATTGAAAGGTATCAGTATACTCAATGGATCAAAATCACATATGAAACAAAAAACTAACTGAAACCCAAGTTTAAGACAGTTACACAATAACCAAAAATACAAAATTTATCAAATAATTCCATACCCTAATCACCTAAATTAATTCTTAGCTACCCACCAAAAAAAAAAAAAAGAAAAAAAAAAACATCAAACAAGATCCAAATTATGCAATTAACACCCTTTTCAAGATTTCACACTAAATCCCCAAATTCAATCAAACCCACTTACAATTTCACTTTTTAAATCAAACCCATATCATAAAACAACAAATTATACCATAATCAGTGAAAAAAAAAAGTTAAAAAATAAGTCAAAATAAAGGTCAAACCTTTGAATAGATGATTGAATGATTAAAACAGTGAGTGTTTTTTTCTTTTTCCTTTAATCTTTCTTTGCTATAAAAGAAGATTTTTGGGTAGTTCATGGAAGCATCTGTGAAGGCAGTAAGATAATAATAATAATAAAATAAAAAAAATAAAAATAATAATAATAATAATAAAAGTATAAAACTGCCAAATTAATATGTCATACTCTCATACTCATCATGTAAACTAAAATGAGCATGTCTTGAAATTGGTACGTTTGTTTTTGAGTGTTCACATGTGAGGTCATAAGACCACGTCTATGTTTACTAAAAAAATCATGTGCGTATAATTGATCTATACATTTAAAAATACGTATAAAATAAGAGTTATACACACTTTTTAGTTTTTAGGGTAAACCTTTTTTCAACACATTTTTTAGGGTGAAACTTTTAAATTCCTTTACATTTATTGATGTATAAAATTTGTATATATTTATAAGTGCGAAGAAATTGACAAAGTATTTTTAAGAAAATGCGTAGAATAAAATACGAGCAAATAATCATTTTTTTTAGTGTGATAATCGACGGCACAATGTCAGTGGTTTCGGGAAACCAACGCTTGCATTGGCACTAGTCTAAGTTGTAGACTTATGGTCTTTAGGTTAATTTGTTTCAATCAGTTTGGATTTATATGATGTGTTTTATAAAAATAAAATGATGTAAATGATTAGAAAAGGTTGAAATGATTTGGTAGATAATATTATATACATGTTTTCTTTGTTTTGTTGAATAACTTGTAGTGTTGTATCATTTTTATATGTTTAGAATGGTGGTTGATGTTAAACAAAGTATTGAGTGTTATCTTATCTAAAGTTTTAATATTGTAATATAATGTTTTATATTATTCTATAAAGAAATTCAAAGGGTGTTTAACATGTTGTATTTTGTGTTTTGATTGTGTCATGGTCAAATGTCTTCTTAATTCTTTTTTTACTATGATTGATGGTAACATACTAAGATATAGCATTATGATTTAACAATAGTGATCATAAATTTAATGTATATAGAGTCGAGTCCCAGTTAGAGATTTAAGTATCTATCTATAGAAGAACTAAAACATCCCCTAAATGTTTTTGATAACCGTTAAATGCCTATTTAACAGCTTTTGTGTGGTTTTCTAGGTACGTTCACAGCAACATATTCTTCAGTTTTGTTGTTGATGCGGATCTCGAGCAGTTATCTAAGAAGCAGTCAGCAAAGCCAAACGTAAGTCCCTCCGAGAAGGCATTGGGACTAAATCATCTAGTTCATTACCAAATCATCTAGAATACCAAATCATCTAAAAAGATTCTAAAAATCATATGTAGAAAATACGAGAACACGTTTATTCATAAATTAAGTATTTCTATGATATATTGAAAATCTTAGCTAAAAAAAAACCAACAAATTGAACAGATATAAAATATAAATCATCTAGTTCATTACCAAATCATCTAGTTCATTACCAAATCATCTAGAATACCACCTCACGAGGTAATTCTGCTTATTATTGGTGATTTAAATGTGATTTTGAGCATATGTATCGTGCCTTCTAGAGATGGCATAAATGGGTCAATTTGGGTTAAATGTGAGTCAAATAGATAAAATATAAAAATAGCTAAAAGGGAAGCAGATCATGTGTAAGATGGGTTGAAAGTTTTCCAAAATATATAACCTCGTCAATCGATTATTTAAAAAATGGGTTGTTATATATATTGTTGTTCTTACAAGCTCTAAGAGAAATGGACAAATCAATCCAACCCATACAAAACAGTTACCCGAATTTGTCTTTGACCAAGTAATTACCTAGCCTGCCCATTCTAATTGTAACAGGAGATTGATGCTGATGAAGAAAGTGTATGGACGGTCAGTTTTGATTTTTGGTGAGCTATTCTAATGTTACCAAAAGCCATTGACAAAATGAATTCCAACATTATATTTGGTATTCCGACTTCGGAAAGCTTATTTGCTTCACAGGTGAAATTATAAAGATGTAACTTAAATTGTATTGTATCTAGTGTTTTGTATTATTTCATACCAGGTAGATATAGTTGATTCTATACTAAATGACACGAGTGAAATGAAAGTATTTATAACGAGAAGGATCCGGTTAGGGTTGAAGATGTTGTTAGTGTGAACGGCCATGATAATATTCAAGAAATCAAAGATTCAACTTTCAAGAAAAGGCCTTGTGATCAAATCGAAGCACCCGCAAGTAAAAAAGTGAAGTTTATTGGACAACAGTCGACTGAAAGGCCACCACCCACCAACGGAATTTTGAACAAATTTTTTGGGTGGTTAGGTTGGAAAAACTAATGATTTCGTAAGGATAAACGACGGTAAGATTGTTGCAAAGAGAGATAACGGTCAGTGGTGGTGGTGTCCGGCGGAACAAGAAGGGTTTAATCAGAATGCGGCCAACAACTCCGGCGACGTGACTGAAACCCAACCGGAACCGGTTCAAGATTGTGTTGATAAGAATGCGGCCAAAAACTCCGGCGACGTGACTGAAACCCAACCGGAACTGCTTCAAGATTGTGTTGATAAGAATGCGGCCAAAAACTCCGGCGACGTGACTGAAACCCAACCGGAACCGGTTAAAGATTGTGTTGATAAGAATGCGGCCAAGTACTCCGGTGACGTGACTGAAACCCAACCGGAACCGGTTCAAGATTGTGTTGATAAGAATGCGGCCAAGAACTCCGGTGACGTGACTGAAACCCAAAGATTGTGTTGATAAGAATGCGGCGACTGCTGAAACCGGTTCAACATTAGTTTCTTACAAACAAGTGACATTACTTACATATAAATGAAACGACGCAACTTTTGCTAACACAATTAATTTTGTCTGCACATGACTAATAACTTTCTATTAATATTTTTACAAAGATTATATTTTTGTTTAACATTATATTATTTTAGATATAATTATTCGCGTATTACGCGAATAAATAAACTAGTATGTCTTTAAAAAGAGGTTAAAACTAAAGCATTTTACAATCAATTAATTAAATCCTTTAACTAAGAAAAAATAAAAGGAAACATTTTATAGTGGATTAATGAAAGCTGACATCGTTTTCTGTCTGCAAAAGTATGAAATGGATCGCAAGAGAGGGCCTATTGTGAGTTACGGGCTTATTTTACCAAGGACGTTGGCCGGCCCACTCATTGCATACGTCTATTATATATCTAACCTTCATTTATATTCTCAAACGTAAATAATCACATGATTTTCGGAAAACATTGCTGTTATTTTCTGAAAAATTACGTTGTAGACAAGTAATCGTCAATTAAAATTATTTATTTATTATTTTAGAAAAGTCAAGACTCAAATACTCGATAAATACCACAAATACTTACAATTTTGTTAACATCACGACCACACTTATCCAATATTATAGGCGGTCATTTTTTCTTATTACTACGTATGTATATATACACTAAATCTCGGTTTTTTCTTATTAACAATCATAGTAACAAATAAATTTTACTTATATATATATATAACTTAAAAAAATTACAATTTGAATTGAATAACAAATAAATTTAATAACTCCTAATGTATTTTTTTTTTCTTTTTTTTGGAGGTTAATTTATTTTCCACACAGAATCTTCAAAATATCAGGCTCGACCCTCGTCATGACTTAAACTTACAACCTATATTTATTGATCCACGTACTTTTGATGAGAATATATTTTTACATCGTTGCATTGTCTTCTTCATATCTTAAATTTCAGTTGCCCTTTCTGATTTTGAATCTATAGTTCTTATATTCTTTGATCTTCTTTAATCTTTAATCCCATTATGTCTCTCCAATCTTTTAAGTAATAAAGTAAAAAAGCTAATTGACTATAAAGGTTATGTCTAGCTCCTAAACGTTATGTTCGAGATTCCAAAACTTCTATACTAGTCACTCTGAAGCTTTGTGGAAGATGTCTATAACTCTCTTCTCGATTAAACCTTAGAATATATTCAAATCTTATATTTACTAAATGTTTACAATGTATATATATTAGTCATTACTTTAGTTTGATCCTGGTCGTTGATGTAGTGATACAATGTGTATAAGACTCGAATTACAGTTGAATTATTTTCAAGTTATATATCATGAGATTAGGATATCTTAAGAAAATATATCATTAATAATGTGAGAATGACGACGATTTGAAAAAATTATATTTTTGTTAAAAGAAAACTAAAGTTTTTCTTTTTGAATTAATTTACAAACTTTTTAAACGATGTCTTTCCTTTTTGCCTTTCTCATATAAAAATTGGTATTACTAACCTAAAATTACATGTAATAATTTACTAATCTTTTTTCATAAAATGTCAATCAGTATATCAAACATCGAATAACCTCTTTACAATATTTTAATATAATATTAATTATAAAATCTCTCTCTCTATCAAACCATTTATTGAGAGATTAAAGTGTCTACTTTTAAAATTGTTAAAGGTTTAGGGCAAGTCTATTTTAAGAAACATAGTTAAATCAGTTTTGGTCCTAATTAAATCCACGCCTTTAAAGATACATATCAACTGGGTAGTACCGAGAGTTGGTACAATTATGTTTTTTGTGTCGTTTTAGATTAGTTTACTACTATAAAGCGACTCTTTTGTTCAATGAATTGAAGATTGAAAAGGTAAGGGAGACGTATGTATGTATCGACCCAACCGTGCCGTCTTTCAAGAGGGAATTATTTTCGACGATCAACAAGTCTTTTGAGTTTTAATTAATTATAGTTTCTTAAGATTAGTCGATATTTGGGCCGAAAATGTTACATAAGCTCCAATGAACTTAAGCTCAATTTGTCGGTATTTGGGCCAAAAATGTTACATATATATAGAAGTTAAGCCCGAGGACTAAAATTGTAAATTTTTTATTCCCTTATATATTCCAACTGTTTGAACGTCCATCGTCATCATTTGAGTCTTCAACTCAAAAAGAAAATCAAGAAATCAAATATAACTCTACAATTCAAAAAGAAAATCAAGAAATCAAATATCTGCGACTCAAAAAGAAAATCAAGAAATCAAATATCACTCTGAAATGGCGAATAGAAAGCTAATCACTGATAAGGAATGGTGGGATTTGGTTCTACACCCTGACCCTTGATGTTGAATTGGTTGGATCCGAAAAATGGTGGATTCAAATGGGGAAATTGTTGGCGTCCTATGTGACTACGGAAAGTGGTGGACGGCACCACCACCCGCACCATCAAAGGTTAGCGGAGATGGTGGTGAAAATTGTGTTCTTGATTCCAAAAATGTCGTTATAAATGCTGATGATCGTCCTGTCGTTCCCGGTGGTGATGTGGGTAATGTAGTTAACAACAATGGCGGGCCGGTGAGTGGTGGTGGTGAAATCAAGAACAAAGAATCCGTTTGTGATGTTGTTCCGGTGAGTGGTGGTGGTGGAGATGACAATGAGGGAAAGATAGATTCGGTGGTGAAATCAGAGGTTCAAGAAAGTATTGCCGGTGAAGGTTCGAGTATGGTGAAAGATAGGAATCGTAAAGTCAGCAACGAACCAAGACGCAGCAAAAGGATTCATAAAATGAATCCAAGACGTAGTGAAAGGATTCGGAACAAAACAGCTTAATGGTTAGAGAAATATGTTCTATACTACTGCTACTACTCTGTAATCTCGATACATTGCTGTTAGTGAATCTATTCTAGTATAAAAGTGTTCGATAATACCACTTTATTACTATTACTACTCTTTTCTGAAAATATAAATGTTGGAGGGAAAGTTTATAACCATCTAAATGTTGTACACTATGCATATTTGGTAGTACAAATATCGAGTCATTTTTTTTTTCTATATCAATCTTCGTGCTGTTCCTTCGGAGGGATTGGGATCTATTTTTGACAATTGAACAGGACAAATGGTTGTTTAATTTGTTTAAAGGATGTTATCAAACACTTATTTTATATACATGACACAAATTCAAAATAGATCAACTTCAAAATATATATTGATTTGTAGTTTCAGTAGTAAGTAAAATTATTAAACTGACACTTGATATATGAGTTAAAAGACTCGTACTCTTCGAATAAAAAAGCCCTCGTTCATTTACATGTTTACATAGAACAATATTTTTCTAATAGAGACAGAAAGACAAGTACAAACGAACTCGTTGTTGTTGTGTCCGAAAGGTGACGAGTTGTAAGAAATGATGAGAGTACGACAAATGAAGCAGAACGTACAACCCATGAATCAAGGTGGGAAATAGAATAGAAGAGGACCTAAGTCAAGAACCTTATAGTATAGGTACTTTTTACAGTTTAATAAGTTGATTACTAATTTAACGGCTCAAAAAGATTCTAAATAAGCTTATACATTTAAGGTAAAGTTATTTATAAACATAATGATACGAAGAAAGTATAATATAAACATAATTATAAATATGTTTTTTAGTAAAGAATAAAAATACAAATAATGTTTTTGGATAGAGATTATCGTTAATGCAAAATGAAAAAACATTATTATAGGTTAGTTCAACGTGGGAACTACAAACCCATCAAATAGAGATAATTATCTTATTTTTTTCTTACTTATAATTAGTTTTAGATTGATATTAAACTTAGTTTTTCTTACTGGTAATATCGAGTCATGTTTTTTTTTCTATATCAATCTTCGTGTTGTTCCTTCGGATGGGTTGGGATCCGTTTTTGACAATTGGAGAGGACAAATGGTTGTTTAATTTGTTTGAAGGATTTTATCAAACACTTATTTTATATACATGACACAAATTCAAAATAGATCAACTTCAAAATATATATTGATTTGTAGTTTCAGTAGTAAGTAAAATTATTAAATCGACACTTGATATATGAGTTAAAAGACTCGTACTCTTCGAATAAAAAAGCCCTCGTTCATTTACTTGTTTACATAGAACAATATTTTTCTAAAAGAGACAGAAAGACAAATACAAACAAACTCGTTGTTGTTGTGTCCGAAAGGTGATGAGTTGTAAGAAATGATGAGAGTACGACAAATGAAGCAGAACGTACAACCCATGAATCAAGGTGGGAAATAGAATAGAAGAGGACCTATGTCAAGAAGCTCATAGTATAGGGACTTTTTACAGTGTATTACGTTGATTACTATTTTAAGGGCTCAAAAAGATTCTAAATAAATTATAAATAAGCTTATACATTTAAGGTAAATTTATTTATAAACATAATGAGACGAAGAAAGTATAATATAAACATAATTATAAATATGTTTTTTAGTTAAGAATAAAAATACAAATAATGATTTAGGATAGAGATTATCGTTAATGCAAAATGAAAAAACATTATTATAGGTTAATTCAACGTGGGAACTACAAACCCATCAAATACAGGTAATTATCTTATTTTTTTCTTACTTATAATTAGTTTTAGATTGATATTAAACTTAGTTTTTCTTACTTGTAATATCGAGTCATGTTTTTTTTTTCTATGTCAATCTTCGTGTTGTTCCTTCGGGTGGATCGGGATCCGTTTTTGACAATTGGACAGGACAAATGGTTGTTTAATTTGTTTGAAGGATTTTATCAAACACTTATTTTATATACATGACACAAATTCAAAACAGATCAACTTCAAAATATATATTGATTTGTAGTTTCAGTAGTAAGTAAAATTATTAAACCGACAATAGATATATGAGTTAAAAGACTCGTACTCTTAGAATAAAAAAGCCCTCGTTCATTTACCTATTTACATAGAACAACATTTTTCTAATAGAGACAGAAAGACAAGTACAAACGAACTCATTGTTGTTGTGTCCGAAAGGTGACGAGTTCTAAGAAAAGATGAGAGTACGACAAATGAAGCAGAACGTACAACCCATGAATCAAGGTGGGAAATTGAGTAGAAGAGAACCTAGGTCAAGAAACTCATAGTATAGGGACTTTTTACGGTGTATTAAGTTGATTAATAATTTAAAGACTCAAAAAGATTCTAAATAAGTTATAAATAAGCTTATACATTTAACGTAAAATTATTTATAAACATAATTAGACGAAGAAAGTATAATATAAACATAATTATAAATATGTTTTTTTAGTAAAGAATAAAAATACAAATAATGATTTAGGATAGAGATTATCGTTAATGCAAAATGAAAAAACATTATTATAGGTTAATTCAACGTGGGAACTACAAACCCATCAAATAGATATAATTATCTTATTTTTTTCTTACTTATAATTAGTTTTAGATTGATATTAAACTTAGTTTTTCTTACTTGTAATATCGAGTCATGTTTTTTTCTATATCAATCTTCGTGTTGTTCCTTCGGGTGGATCGGGATTCGTTTTTGACAATTGGACAGGACAAATAGTTATTTAATTTGTTTGAAGGATTTTATCAAACACTTATTTTATATAGATGACACAAATTCAAAACAAATCAACTTCAAAATTTATATTGATTTGTAGTTTTAGTAGTAAGTAAAATTATTAAACCGACACCTGATATATGATTTAAAAGACTCCCACTCTTAGAATAAAAAAGCCCTCGTTCATTTACCTGTTTACATAGAACAATATTTTTCTAATAGAGACAGAAAAACAAGTACAAACGAACTCGTTGTTGTTGTGTCCGAAAGGTGACGAGTTGTAAGAAATGATGAGAGTACGACAAATGAAGCAGAACGTACAACCCATGAATCAAGGTGGGAAATAGAATTAAAGAGGACCTAGGTCAAGAAGCTCATAGTATAGGTATTTTTTAAAATGTATTAAGTTGATTACTAATTTAAGGGCTCAAAATGATTCTAAATAAGTTATAAATAAGCTTATACATTTAAGGTAAAGTTATTTATAAACATAATGAGACGAAGAAAGTATAATATAAACATAATTATATTTATGTTTTTTAGTAAAGAATATAAATACAAATAATGATTTAGGATAGAGATTATCGTTAATGCAAAATGAAAAAACATTATTATAGGTTAATTCAAGGGGGAAACTACAAACCCATCAAATAAAGATAATTATCTTATTTTTTTTCTTACTTATAATTAGTTTTAGATTGATATTAAACTTAGTTTTTCTTACTTGTAATATCGAGTGATGTTTTTTTCTATATCAATCTTCGTGTTGTTCCTTCGGGTGGATTGGGATCCGTTTTTGACAATTGGACAGGACAAATGGTTGTTTAATTTGTTTGAAGGATTTTATCAAACACTTATTTTATATACATGATACAAATTCAAAATAGATCAACTTCAAAATATATATTGATTTGTAGTTTCAGTAGTAAGTATAATTATTAAACCGACACTTGATATATGAGTTAAAAGACTCGTACTCTTCGAATAAAAAAGCCCTCGTTCATTTACGTGTTTACATAGAACAATATTTTTCTAATAGAGACAGAAAGACAAGTACAAACGAACTCGTTGTTGTTGTGTCCGAAAGGTGACGAGTTGTAAGAAATGATGAGAGTACGACAAATGAAGCAGAACGTACAACCCATGAATCAAGGTGGGAAATAGAATAGAAGAGGACCTAGGCAAGAAGCTCATAGTATAAGTATTTTTTTACAGTGTATTAAGTTGATTACTAATTTAAGGGCTCAAAAAGATTCTAAATGAGTTATAAATCAGCTTATACATTTAAGGTAAAGTTATTTATAAACATAATGAGACGAAGAAAATATAATATAAACATAATTTTAAATATGTTTTTTAGTAAAGAATAAAAATACAAATAATGATTTAGGATAGAGATTATCGTTAATGCAAAATGAAAAAACATTATTATAGGTTAATTCAACGTGGGAACTACAAACCCATCAATAGAGATAATTATCTTATTTTTTTCTTACTTATAATTAGTTTTAGATTGATATTAAACTTAGTTTTTCTTACTTGTAATATCGAGTCATGTTTTTTCTATATCAATCTTCGTGTTGTTCCTTCGGGTGGATTGGGATCCGTTTTTGACAATTGGAGAGGACAAATGGTTGTTTATTTGTTTGAAGGATTTTATCAAACACTTATTTTATATACATGACACAAATTCAAAATAGATCAACTTCAAAATATATATTGATTTGTAGTTTCAGTAGTAAGTAAAATTATTAAACCGACACTTGATATATGAGTTAAAAGACTCGTACTCTTCGAATAAAAAAGCCCTCGTTCATTTACCTGTTTACATAGAACAATATTTTTCTAATAGAGACAGAAAGACAAGTACAAACGAACTCGTTGTTGTTGTGTCCGAAAGGTGACGAGTTGTAAGAAATGATGAGAGTACGACAAATGAAGCAGAACGTACAACCCATGAATCAAGGTGGGAAATAGAATAGAAGAGGACCTAGGTCAAGAAGCTCATAGTATAAGTTTTTTTTACAGTGTATTAAGTTGATTACTAATTTAAGGGCTCAAAAAGATTCTAAATAAGTTATAAATGAGCTTATACATTTAAGGTAAAGTTATTTATAAACATAATGAGACGAAGAAAATATAATAAAAACATAATTTTAAATATGTTTTTTAGTAAAGAATAAAAATACAAATAATGATTTAGAATAGAGATTATCGTTAATGAAAAATGAAAAAACATTATTATAGGTTAATTCAACGTGGGAACTACAAACCCATCAAATAGAGATAATTATCTTATTTTTTTCTTACTTATAATTAGTTTTAGATTGATATTAAACTTAGTTTTTCTTACTTGTAATATCGAGTCATGTTTTTTTTTTCTATGTCAATCTTCGTGTTGTTCCTTCGGGTGGATCGGGATCCGTTTTTGACAATTGGACAGGACAAATGGTTGTTTAATTTGTTTGAAAGATTTTATCAAACACTTACTTTATATACATGACACAAATTCAAAATAGATCAACTTCAAAATATATATTGATTTGTAGTTTCAGTAGTAAGTAAAATTATTAAACCCACACTTGATATATAAGTTAAAAGACTCGTACTCTTCGAATAAAAAAGCCCTCGTTCATTTACCTGTTTACATAGAACAATATTTTTCTAATAGATACAGAAAGACAAGTACAAACGAACTCGTTGTTGTTGTGTCCGAAAGGTGATGAGTTGTAAGAAATGATGAGAGTACGACAAATGAAGCAGAACGTACAACCGATGAATCAAGGTGGGAAATAGAATAGAAGAGGACCTAGGTCAAGAAGCTCATAGTATAGAGACTTTTTACAGTGTATTACGTTGATTACTAATTTAAGGGCTCAAAAAGATTCTAAATAAGTTATAAATAAGCTTATACATTTAAGGTAAAGTTATTTATAAACATAATGAGACGAAGAAAGTATAATATAAACATAATTATAAATATGTTTTTCAGTAAAGAATAAAAATACAAATAATGATTTAAGATAGAGATTATCGTTAATGCAAAATGAAAAAACATTATTATAGGTTAATTCAACGTGGGAACTACAAACCCATCAAATAGAGATAATTATCTTATTTTTTTCTTACTTATAATTAGTTTTAGATTGATATCAAACTTAGTTTTTCTTACTTGTAATATCGAGTCATGTTTTTTTTTTCTATGTCAATCTTCGTGTTGTTCCTTCGGGTGGATCGGGATCCGTTTTTGACAATTGGACAGGACAAATGGTTGTTTAATTTGTTTGAAGGATTTTATCAAACACTTATTTTATATACATGACACAAATTCAAAATAGATCAACTTCAAAATATATATTGATTTGTAGTTTCAGTAGTAAGTAAAATTATTAAACCGACACTTGATATATGAGTTAAAAGACTCGTACTCTTCGAATAAAAAAGCCCTCGTTCATTTACCTGTTTACATAGAACAATATTTTTCTAATAGAGACAGAAAGACAAATACAAACGAACTCGTTGTTGTTGTGTCCGAAAGGTGACGAGTTGTAAGAAATGATGAGAGTACGACAAATGAAGCAGAACGAACAACCCATGAATCAAGGTGGGAAATTGAGTAGAAGAGGACCTAGGTTAAGAAGCTCATAGTATAGAGACTTTTTACAGTTTATTAAGTTGATTACTAATTTAAGGGCTCAAAAAGATTCTAAATAAGTTATAAATAAGCTTATACATTTAAGGTAAAGTTATTTATAAACATAATGAGACGAAGAAAGTATAATATAAACATAATTATAAATATGTTTTTTAGTAAAGAATAAAAATACAAATAATGATTTAGGATAGAGATTATCGTTAATGCAAAATGAAAAAACATTATTATAGGTTAATTCAACGTGGGAACTAAAAACTCATCAAATAAAGATAATTATCTTATTTTTTTCTTACTTATAATTAGTTTTAGATTGATATTAAACTTAGTTTTTCTTACTTGTAATATCGAGTCATCTTTTTTTTTCTATATCAATCTTCGTGTTGTTCTTTCGGGTGGATTGGGATCCGTTTTTGACAAGTGGACAGGACAAATAGTTGTTTAATTTGTTTGAAGGATTTAATCAAACACTTATTTTATATACATGACACAAATTCAAAACAGATCAACTTCAAAATATATATTGATTTGTAGTTTCAGTAGTAAGTAAAATTATTAAACCGAAACTTGATATATGAGTTAAAAGACTCGTACTCTTAGAATAAAAAAGCCCTCGTTCATTTCCCTGTTTACATAGAACAATATTTTTCTAATAGAGACAGAAAGACAAGTACAAACGAACTCGTTGTTGTTGTGTCCGAAAGGTGACGAGTTGTAAGAAATGATGAGAGTACGGCAAATAAAGTAGAACGTACAACCCATGAATCAAGGTGGGAAATAGAATAGAAGAGGACCTAGGTCAAAAATCTTAGAGTATAGGTATTTTTTAAAGTGTATTAAGTTGATTACTAATTTAATGGCTAAAAAAGATTCTAAATAAGTTATAAATCAGCTTATACATTTAAGGTAAAGTTATTTATAAACATAATGAGACGAAGAAAGTATAATATAAACATAATTATATATATGTTTTTTAGTAAAGAATAAAAATACAAATAATGATTTAGGATAGAGATTATCGTTAATGCAAAATGAAAAAACATTATTATAGGTTAATTCAACGTGGGAACTAAAAACTCATCAAATAAAGATAATTATCTTATTTTTTTCTTACTTATAATTAGTTTTAGATTGATATTAAACTTAGTTTTTCTTACTTGTAATATCGAGTCATCTTTTTTTTTCTATATCAATCTTCGTGTTGTTCTTTCGGGTGGATTGGGATCCGTTTTTGACAAGTGGACAGGACAAATGGTTGTTTAATTTGTTTAAAGGATTTTATCAAACACTTATTTTATATACATGACACAAATTCAAAACAGATCAACTTCAAAATATATATTGATTTGTAGTTTCAGTAGTAAGTAAAATTATTAAACTAACACTTGATATATGAGTTAAAAGACTCGTACTCTTCGAATAAAAAAGCCCTCGTTCATTTACCTGTTTACATAGAACAATATTTTTCTAATAGAGACAGAAAGACAAGTACAAACGAAGTCGTTGTTGTTGTGTCCGAAAGGTGACGAGTTGTAAGAAATGATGAGAGTACGAAAAATGAAGCAGAACGTACAACCCATGAATCAAGGTGGGAACTAGAATAGAAGAGGACCTAGGTCAAGAAGCTCATAGTATAGGTATTTTTTACAGTGTATTAAGTGGATTACTAATTTAAGGGTTCAAAAAGATTCTAAATAAGTTATAAATAAGCTTATACATTTAAGGTAAAGTTATGTATAAACATAATGAGACGAAGAAAGTATAATATAACCATAATTATAAATATGTTTTTTAGTAAAGAATAAAAATACAAATAATGATTTTGGATAGAGATTATCGTTAATGCAAAATGAAAAAACATTATTATAGGTTAATACAACGTGGGAACTACAAACCCATCAAATAGAGATAATTATCTTATTTTCTTCTTACTTATAATTAGTTTTAGATTGATATTAAACTTAGTTTTTCTTACTTGTAATATCGAGTCATGTTTTTTTTTCTATATCAATCTTCGTGTTGTTCCTTCGGGTGGATTGGGATCCGTTTTTGACAATGGGACAAGACAAATGGTTGTTTAATTTGTTTGAAGGATTTTATCAAACACTTATTTTATATACATGACACAAATTCAAAATAGATCAACTTCAAAATATATATTGATTTGTAGTTTCAGTAGTAAGTAAAATTATTAAACCGACACTTGATATATGAGTTAAAAGACTCGTACTCTTCGAATAAAAAAGCCCTCGTTCATTTACCTGTTTACATAGAACAATATTTTTCTAATAGAGACAGAAAGACAAGTACAAACGAAGTCGTTGTTGTTGTGTCCGAAAGGTGACGAGTTGTAAGAAATGATGAGAGTACGAAAAATGAAGCAGAACGAACAACCCATGAATCAAGGTGGGAAATAGAATAGAAGAGGACCTAGGTCAAGAAGCTCATAGTATAGGTACTTTTTACAGTGTATTAAGTTGATTACTAATTTAAGGGCTCAAAAAGATTTTAAATAAGTTATAAATAAGCTTATACATTTAAGGTAAAGTTATTTATAAATATAATGATACGAAGAAAGTATAATATAAACATAATTATAAATATGTTTTTTAGTAAAGAATAAAAATACAAATAATGTTTTAGGATAGAAGTGGTAAAAAAGGCAACGAATAACTCACGAATCAGCGATAAATGGGTCGGATAGACAAAATCAGGAGAATAACACTCCACCGCCTAAGTGCCTTAGCGGGAATTATAAATTAACATCATGCTTAACGGGAATTAAAAATTAACATCATGCTTTATCCAAAAGAGTTTTGTATAAACTTGAGCGGAAGCTCTTACAAAACATTTAAGTTTTTACGTTATAGTCCTCCTTTCTTTCTTCATTAGCTTGCTTTGCCTTAAGAGTTTCATTTACCTACAACATACAATTAACAAAGTATATTAACGTTAAGCTAGTGAGTGTACTTAATCATATGTTTATTTAATCTTTCAAGACTAATTAAAGTCTTATCTTCCTTTTTCCAACTATATTAAGTTGGATCTTACTCCTATTCGACTATTAAAAACTGTGTTAGTAATATAGAAAAGTGCTTAAAAGCTCAAATTCGCAAAACTGTCATATATATTGGCACCAATAATTGCACCATAATCGATCCTCACTTGTGCTCGTAACAGTTTCGTAATTGAATGAAGGATAATTACTACATTCAATCAAAATCGATGAAACTTTTGGAAAAATTACATCACTTTTTTTGAGTGAGTAATTTTCTAACCTTAATTGACATGAGGTAAATTTATTGAAATTGGTTAATTTTCTAACCTTGACAAAGCCCATATCCTTAGAAGCCCTACAATTGAACAAAGCCTATAAACTTAGCCCAAAGCTTTGGCCAGCCCAACTCTTTGGCCTGGTCCAGACATATATTATTATTGTTGTTATTATTTTTATTTGTAAAATTTGCGACTTTGGTTTATAGATTTTGATAAAATTTGGACGAAAATGATGGTTCGCGAAACAAAGATTTTTAAAGACCAAATTAAATTAAAAAAGAAAAAAGAAAGAACTCCAAATTGTTTGCACTATAAAAATACGTTGTTCGACAGGTTAAAGGGTATCCGTCCATGTTTTTGGATGAAATTTTCCACGGCTAGGTTGACCCGAGAAGTAACTTTCATCTTTCATTGGAGCATGAGTTACTAGACTTTTTACCCTATGGTAAAATCCTCCGTAGATGTTTAGATTAGTTTCTCTCTACTTTCCCTTACTAGATTTGCTTAATACAAAACAAATATAAGGAACCGTTGGAAGGATTCGTATATGAAGTCGATATCGAGACAGTGGTTATTGGTTTTAGATTAAATTTGTGTTGCATTTTCATGATTTTTCTTAAATTGAAAAAGTGTCATTCTTTATATAATGAATGAAACTTATGTGTGTTCTTATTTAGAAATGGATATGTTACCAAGAAGATCGAGTCCTATGCAATCGTTTAAATCCTATAGTCCTTGAGCATTCAAAACAACGAGAAAGAGAAGAGAAGATGAAGAAAACCTCGATAGGATCACTAATAAAGTCCACGGCGTGGTCTTGTGATCAAATCATGGAAGCACCCGGAAGTAAAAAAGCAAAGTTTGTTGGACGACAGTCCACCGAAATGCCACCATCCACCAACGGATTTTTGAACAAAATCTTTGGGTGGTTCGGTTGGAAAAAGTAAAAGATTCGTTGATACATGGCAAGTAGTTTTTACATACGATAATATGTTTTGAGAGGATTTTTTTCATTCATACGTATGATTCTAATTTTGTGTCAGTAATTAGCTTTGATTGTTTTTCGTGACATTAGTGTAAAGAATTGGATAATCTGTTTTGATTTAGCTTTGATTGTTTTTCGTGACATTAGTGTAAAGAATTGGATAATCTGTTTTGATTCATAATGAGAGGATTTTTTTCATGTCGATATTCATACGTATAGTTATAGTTCTAATTTTGTGATTGTTTTTCGTGACATTAGTGTAAAGAATTGGATAATATGTTTTGAAATATCAGTAATAGAGAAAATTGAATTTTTACATAAATAGAGAAACTTGAATTTCATTAGATCTAATATGCTTATAAACACGGTAGATAAAATAGTTTTGAATACAACTAGCTCCGATAACTCCAAAACAAATATGGTTGGCCTTCATGTTTAACAAGTCTCCGTGTCTAGTAACTGAAGGCTTTGAGAACAAATCTTCATTTGAATAATGTAAGAAGAATCTGAAACCTCTTCGAGGGAGGAAGACACCCCTGAGAACGGATTATAAGCTATAGAATCCTCAGCGTAACTCTTCAGTTGGATAACACTATCTTTTCCTTCAAACCCATTACTTGTTAACTTGAAAGGGTTAGACCAAGATTCAACATTATTATACTCTCTCCATACCCACAACCAATTTTCATAGCCATCATTGGAAATCACCGCTAGACATCCCTTGATGATTGTTAGTTGGTGGTGTACCCATGTCGGTTTTGGCAAAGAAATCATGCCAAAAACATGACTAGTTGAATTAAATGTGAGTATATAAGAATGGCATGTGTTATTTGATTCACATTTTACCACCCAATGCAATGCGACATATAAAAAAATGGCTGATTCTATCGCTTGAGAAAATGTAGTAGTAGGGATAGCAATCTCAGTCCAACAGTTTGAATTCATAGAGTAAAGAGATAAAGCTCCATCATATATAGCCGCAATCTTGTAATCATCGGTTATTGGGTCGAAACAAAACCCAAATGCAACATCAGAAGGACGATCAAGACAAAGATGATGAGGAACGGTTAGTTTGCGCCTAATTGAAGGGTTCCATAGAGTAACTGAAGGGCCGTCTTTTTTCTTATACACACATATAATTCCAAAACAAGAACCAACGATATAGCAATCGTTGCTAGGGAAAGTAGCTAATTCTTTGCTGATGTATACGTGTTTTAGATCAGAAATGTAGGAAATATCACAATCATCTTCATTGAAGTGAATCCTATGAGTGGCAAGGACTGTTTGGACAGCTTTTATAGCAGATTGATATGTTTGATTGCGGATGAAAGCGGGGGTAGAAATACGAGAACACCATGACTTGGAGAGAGATCTACATTTGAGGAGGGATTTGGGTGGCAGTCTTCCAAAAATTTCCTCAACCAATTCTTCGCATAGATAATATGACCTTTTGTGATTCTGTAATGACAAGATAAAACATAATTAGTATATGCAAGTAAAATAATCTTATGTCACGTTACATTTACTTGTACTTTAATTAATAGCCGACACATGCATTTACAGAATCACCCGTCCCCGATTAAAAGTACAAGTTTTTGATTCACGTTAACAATACCCAAACAAATTGATTATCAAAAACATGTTGAAATTTAAATCCATAGATTGAAGGGAATAGCTTATTTGATGGGAATTTTGGAAGCTTATAAAACATCAAAATTTAGCAGAAGTTGTAGTAAACTAAAGTCTAATAATCGAAACAAATTGAATTCAGATCTATGGTTTTTAAGCTTAAAAAAAAGGTATTTTGGATTGATGGATAACGATTTCATACCTTCATGTTTCAGAAACTGATCCCCAGTTTCTCAATTTCGAATGTTTTAGGTTTTGGTTTACAAATTATTATTTTTTATACTGAATGAAATTTATTCTTTTCAACCTTCTAGTTTACAAATTATTATTATTATTTTTTTTTTTAAATCATCATTATGATTTTTCCTAAATTATTTATTTAGTTCATAAATTTGAAAGTTTATATATATCGTTCACTTTTAGAAATGTAATTACGGCTTTGTTCTTAAAATGAATGTCCATAAATTTCGTTAAAATTATCGTTAACTAGCTACACATTTTGTTTTTAAAATAGATGTCTATTAAAAATTATGGACGAGAAATGTAATCACTTTCTAAAATTGAAATATTTCGTAAAGTTTTATGATTTTGATTTGGTATTATTTTCAAATTATCTTCACTATATTATAAAACATTTCTTCTAACCTCTTACTCCCTTAAAATTTAAGTACTTCAAATTACTTATATACTCTTTCACTCAATTCAAAGCTACCATTTTCCTCTCTTCCCTAATTCCTAATTCATAATTCCTAATTCATACATGATTCCTCTAATCATTCGTATATTCTTCGATCAACCATCGATCAACTTTTGGGTGTTTATATGAGTTTTAATCCCTAATTAATTTGATTAGGTGCACATCTTTTAAGGTGTGTCAATTCCTAATTCCTTTGATCATGTATACATTTTTAAGGTTTCAATTTCGGTGTTTATATTTATTATTATTGAATTGGTTTGTAGAAAATCATAGATTTGCATAGCTTTACTGAAAGTAACTTGTGATCTTTAAATTTGGGAATAGATTTTTGTTGTCATTTTTTTCCTTGCATAGCCAGTAAGTAAAACAATGGTCATTTTCTAATTGACTTGCATAACGTGAACATGAATATGATGCCAGTACAATTTAATCTAACCTCGTAATTGTATTTTTGCTTTTGTTCTTAGGTCAATAATCAATGAATGCCAAAGGTTTACAACATTTTTCATATAGAACCCAAACCCGCTTATTGAATGAAGACAATCAAACGGAACACAAGACCATTATTGAGAGGAGAGTTGTGTCTCCTAAACTAATAATCCTTGTACCTTGCTAATTGTTTTAACCGCATGGATGATTGTAAGAAACTTCCCGAAGCTCCACAAAGTCATCGGTTTCGTCCTTCCAAGTACAATTCCATTAGTACATATTTAAAGACGTACAATCCAATAGCCATGTTTAATCAAATAGGTTTTATGTACAAGCATCGTGGTCAATTTTTCTCATTAGGAGGAGAACAAACAACAATGACTCTGATATTCTGTTTATGCAAGATAAACCTTTCTTTTAATGATTACTTTCCATAAAACTATATTATTTCATTACCCGATCTGAACCCGTTACCCAACCCACCCATGTTGCCACCCCATAACAATAGTGTTGAATTGATATATAAATTTGTAGTCTCCTATTACCCAACCTACCCATTTTACTTTATTTTCTTTTGTTAAAAGTAGATCGTTTTTAAAAAAAAAAAATTGACGAGTCAAATGAATAAATTTTTTTGTGTGTTGATTGAAATGGACCGATATCTATCCGACATAGATCAACAATAATGGAATCTTCTCACCAGGGAGTATTTTGAGAAAACAAATGGGGTAAAGGGATTTTGATTTAGCGTTATATAATTTTGTCGACTAATCGAAAGATTTTATGTAAAAGATAAAAATTGTGAATTGAAGTATATGTCTTTGAAAAGAGGTTAAACCTAAAACATTTTATAATCATTTAACTAAAGAAAAAATAAAAAGGAAACATTTTATAATAGATTAATAAAAGCCGGCATCGTTGTTTTCTGTCCGCACAAGTATGAAATGGATCGCAAGAAAGGGCCTATTGTTGAGTTACGCGCTTATTTTACCAAGGAAGTTGAGCCGGCCCAATCATTGCCTACGTCTATTATACATCTAACTTTCATTTATGTTCTCAAACGTAAATAATCACATGATTTTCGGAAAAAATTGTCGTTTATTTTCGGAAAAAAAAAACCGGAAAAATTACGTTGTAGACCGAAATCGTCAATTGAAATTATTTATTCATTATTTTAGAAAAGTCAAGACTCAAATACTCGATAAATACCACGAATACCTATAATTTTGTTAACATCATGACTAGAGCCTGATTTTGGAGATTGGATGGCACTTGACCCAAGATTTTATGGGGCAATTTTTTCTTATTACGTATGTATATATACACTAAATCTCGTTTTTTTCTTATATATATATTTATCATAGTAACTAATAAATTTTACTTATATATATAAAACTTAAAAAATTTATAATTTGAATTGAATAACAGAAAAATTTACTGACTCCTAATGTATGTCTCGGTTGCCCTTTCTGATTTTGAATCTATAGTTTTTATATTCTTTGATCTTCTTTAATATTTAATCTCATTATGTCATAAAGGTTTCTTCTATCTCCTAAAAGTTATGCTCGGGATTCCAAAACTTCTTTGCTAATCATAAAGACTTTGAAGCCTTGTGGAAGATGTCTATAATTCTCCCCTAACCTTAGAATATATTTAAACCTTCTATTTACTAAATGTTTGAAGTGTATATATATATCAGTCATTAATTTAGTTTGATCGTGGTCGTTGGTTTAGTGATAGAATTTGTATAAGACTGGAATTAAAGTTGAGTTGTTTTCTAAGTTATATATCATGAGATTAGGACATAGTAAAAAAAAAACAATATCACAAAAAGTATGAGAATGACATTGATTTTAAAAATTTATATTTTGATTGAAAAACTAAAGTTTTACTTTTTTAATCAATTTACAAACTTTTTAAAACAATTTCTTTTCTTTTTGCCTTTCTCATATAAAAATTGATATTACTAACCCAAAATTACATGCAATAATTTACTAATCTTTTTTCATAAAATGTCAATTAGTATATCAAACATCGAATAACCTCTTTACAACATTTTAATATAATATTAATTGTAAAGTATCTCTCTGTATCAAACCATTTATAGAGAGATTAAAGTGTCTACTTTTTAAATTGTTAAAGGTTTAGGGCAAGTCTATTTTTAGAAACATAGTTAAATCAATTCTGGTCATAATTAAATCAACGCCTTTAAACATACATATCAAAACAAATTTAAAGTAAAATATTAAAATTTAAAAAATATATTAGCTGATGATCAAACAAAATAATGTTCAGAGAGATTTTGAGTTATATAGAATAAAAAAGTTTCGATTTGAAAGTAAACGCAATAAAGAATCAAAAGCATTTCCGCTACTTGGTATTTTTTTGGTGGCTTTGCCTTTGTTGGCAACCCAAATGTCTCTTAAAGTTCAATGTGAACGATTTGTAGTTTACTTTTGAAATTAAAAGTTTAATATTTTTGTTATCTCCACCACCACCACTCATCGGAAAACATCACTAACAAATTCTTGGTTCTTGATTTGATCCGGTACCATCAAACTTGGAGCAACTTTATCTTCACCACCACCACTCATCGGCCCGCCTTTGTTAACTACCTTACCGACATCACCACCGGAGA
The DNA here is from genome assembly GCA_910822075.1 of Senecio squalidus. NCBI lineage: Eukaryota > Viridiplantae > Streptophyta > Magnoliopsida > Asterales > Asteraceae > Senecio > Senecio squalidus. The sequence continues at coordinate 65,793,635 of CAJVGC010000060.1, forward strand.
CATTACCGGAATCACCATGAAGTGCCGGACAATCATCAAGATCAATACTTTCTTTAACCCCGGCGGATGAGCTTTCACCAACACCACCTTTCCCATGAACCATCACCTCACCAGTCACCGGAATATCGGGCCCGCCATGGTTAACTTGCTTACCCTCGCCACCGGAATCACCATGAACCACCAGACCATCATCAACACTCATAACTACTTTTTCAGAATCAAGAACAAAATTATCACCACCATCTCCCTTTTCATCGCTCACCTTTGATGGTGCGGGTGGTGGTGCCATCCTCCAATTTCCATCGTACACCAACAAGTTACCCATCCGAATCCATCATTTTTCAGATCCTACCCATTCAACATCAAGGTGTAGAACCAAATCCCAAAACTCCTTATCAGTAATTATTCTTCTATTTGGCATGTTCTTGAAGATAAAAATAAAATAAAATTTTGGTATATATGATTTCTTGAAAATGAAAAGAAAATTTTGGTTTTTTTAAGTTGAAGACTCAGAGATGATGGAGGTTCAAACCGTAGTCCTCTGTCTTCAATAAAAACCTATTTTGGTGAATAACATATATCTTTGGGCTTAACTTCTTGGAGCGTATGTAACATTTTCGGCCCAAATACCAACTAATCTTCAAACTATAATTAAATCTCAAACGACTTGCTATTCGTAGAAAAATATTTTGGGTCGATACTTTTCAATATTGGATCTAACTCTTGGCAACGCCGTCCAATGGATTTTGGAAGCCTTGTGTCGTAATTACAAAGTAGGAATTTATCAAGGCCTCAAAACAACATAAATTATGTTACATACTAGGGGTGTTCAAAATCGGATATCCGGTTTCGGATATCCAATATATCCGAAAATCCGAAATTTTGAAAAAATATATTTTTTCTTTTGTTTTTTTGTGTTATTTTTGTTTGTTCCAAATTTTATTATATATTTTTTTAACTACAATATTTAATATTTACATATATTTATCTAAATATGTTATTAAATCACCAAAATATTTACATTTGCCTATAAAATTACTATAGAAACTAGAAAATAATATATATATTTTCGGATATCCGAAATTTCGAAATATCACTATCCGAATATGAATCCGAAAAACCGGATATCGGAATTTTTGGATAATTTCGGATCGAAATTTCGGATATTTGGATTCGGTTTTTCGAATACGGATATTTTGAACACCCCTAGCATATACATATTACTTAATTAAATTGTATAAAAGTCCATCTCAATTTTAGCAATATTACACTTTAAAAACCGAAAAATATTGAACTAGAACTTGTAATAATTTTTCTTTCAAACTAAATTAGATTGTAACTAGTAAAGGTAATGGGAGTATTTGGCGTAAATGGGGTTAGAAGCTCTAGCTGAAGGTCGGAGATTTTATCTCGAACTCTTATTTTCTAAAAACCTTAATTTATTTGAAAGACCTTTTAATTTGTGCCTCTTTAATAATAATCCATTTTGGTGAATAGCATACATTTTTGGGCTCAAGATTGTGTTGAAAGGACCGAGAACGTGAACAGCCAAGAAATCAAAGACAACAAAAGGTCTTGTGATGAAATCATGGAAGCACCCGGAAGTAGTAAAAAAGCGAAGTTTCTTGGACAACAGTCCACCGAAATGCCACCATCCACCAAAGGATTTTTGAACAGAATTTTTGGGTGGTTTGGTTGGAAAAAGTAAAAGATTCGTTGATACATGGCAAGTAGTTTTTACATTCGATTTTGAGAGGATTTTTTTCATTCATACGTATGGATAATCTGTTGATACATGGCAAGTAGTTTTCATAATTTGGATCTTGTTTGATTTTTTTCTTTTTTTTTGGGTAGCTAAGAATTAATTTTTGTGATTAGGGTATGGAATTATTTGATGAAGTTTGTATTTTTAGTGGTTGTGTAACGGTTTTAAACTTGGGTTTCAGTTTGTTTCTTGTTTCATATGTGATTTTGATCCATTGAGTATACTGATACCTTTCGATTCCGGGAAATTCGGTTGCGGTATGCAAAAGCTTGAAACTTTTCTATGTTTTATGATGTGGGTATTTTGAATTTTAGGTTTTTGAGCTATAAAGTTTCCAAATTTAGTTTTTTAAAGTATGGTTTTGCTTTGTTTCTTGTTTCGTCATATGGGATTGTTTCATATGTGATTTTGATTCATTGAGTATAATGATACCTTTTAATTCGAGGAAAATTCGGTTGTGGTATGCAAAGTTTGAAACTTTTCTTTGTCTTATGATGTGGGTGATTTTAATTTTAGGTTTTTGAGCTATAAAGTTTCCAAATTTAGGTTTTTTATATGGGTTTGTTTCATATGTGATGGTGATTCATTTAATTTGAGACGGAAAAGCGATTGATTTATGCAAATCTTGAAACTTTACTGTATTTGAGGTTGTGGGTAGTAAATATTTCATGTTTTTAAATTTTAAGCTACAAATTGTTGAACTTAGGGTTTTTTGACATCTAAGCAATTTGGAGTCGAAAATTTATTTCATTCTGGACGAAAATTAGATATTTCTTAGCAAAATTTGAAACTTATCTATATATGATGATGTGTTTATCATGTATTCAAGATTACATAGTTATAAATTTTAAGTTTCTCGAAATAAGCACTTTCTAAAATTTAAGTACTTAAAATTACTTATATACTCTTCACTCAATTCAAACATATATATTTTATTTGTTTTTATATTATAGTAAGGTATTCTTTTATTAATTTCTCAATAGTATAATGACTCTTTTACACGATTATATAATCGAATACAAGAAAATTAAGTTTGGATATCGAAAACTTAAGTGACTAATTGTGTAAGCGACATGAACACCAAAAACAACATGAGTAATCTTTCTTTATACTACTGCAACAGGTGTTGAAATATGAGTAATAGAGAAAATTGAATTTTTACATAAATAGAGAAACTTGAATTTCATTTAATCTAATATGCTTATAAACACTGTAGATAAAATAGTTTTGAATACAACTAGCTCCGATAACTCCAAAACAAATATGGTTGGCCTTCATGTTTAACAAGTCTCCCTGTCTAGTAACTGAAGGCTTTGAGAACAAATATCCATTCGAATAATGTAAGAAGAATCTGAAACCCCTTGGAGGGAGTAATACACCCCTGAGAACGGATTATAAGCTATAGAATCCTCAGCGTAACTCTTCAGTTGGATAACACTATCTTTTCCTTCAAACCCGTTACTTGTTAACTTGAAAGGGTTAGACCAAGATTCAACATTATTATACTCTCTCCATGCCCACAACCAATTTTCATAGCCATCATTGGAAATCACCGCTAGACATTCGTTGATGATTGTTAGTTGGTGGTGTACCCATGTCGGTTTTGGCAAAGAGATCATGCCAAAAACATGACTAGTTGAATTAAATGTGAGTATATAAGAATGGCATGTGTTATTTGATTCACAATTTACCACCCAATGCAATGCGCCATATAAAAAAATGGCCGATTCTCTCGCTTGAGAAAATGTAGTAGTAGCAGGGATAGCAATCTCAGTCCAACAGTTTGAATTCATAGAGTAAAGAGATAAAGCTCCATCATATATAGCCGCAATCTTGTAATCATCGGTTATTGGGTCGAAACCAAACCCAAATGCAACATCAGAAGGACGATCAAGACAAAGATGATGAGGAACACTTAGTTTGCGTCTAATTGAAGGGTTCCATAGAGTAACCGAAGGGCCGCCTTTTTTCTTATACACACATATAATTCCAAAACAAGAACCAACGATATAGCAATCGTTGCTAGGAAAAGTAGCTAATTCTTTGGTGATGTATACGTGTTTTGGATCAGCAATGTAGGAAAGATCACAATCATCTTCATTAAAGTGAATCCTATGTGTGGCAAGGACTGTTTGGACAGCTTTCATAGCAGATTGAATTGTTTGATTGCGGATGAAAGCGGGGGTAGAAATACGAGAACACCATGACTTGGAGAGAGATCTACATTTGAGGAGGGATTTGGGTGGCAGTCTTTCAAAAATTTCCTCAACCAATTCTTCGCATAGATAATATGACCTTTTGTGATTCTGTAATGACAAGATAAAACATAATTAGTATATGCAAGTAAAATAATCTTATGACACGTTACATTTACTTGTACTTTAATTAATAGCCGACACATGCATTTACAGAATCACCCGTCCCCAATTAAAAGTACAAGTTTTTTATTCACGTTGGTTGTTAACAATACCCAAACAAATTGATTATCAAAAACATGTTGAAATTTAAATCCATAGATTGAAGGGAATAGCTTATTTGATGGGAATTTTGGAAGCTTATAAAACATCAAAATTTAGCATAAGTTGCCGTAAACTAAAGTCTAATAATCGAAACAAATTGAATTCAGATCTATGTTTTTTAAGCTTAAAAAAAAAGGTATTTTGGATTGATGGATAACGATTTCATACCTTCATGTTTTAGAAACTGATCCCCAGTTTCTCAATTTCGAATGTTTTAGGTTTTTGTTTACAAATTATTATTTTTTATACTGAATGAAGTTTATTCTTTTCAACCTTCTAGTTTACAAATTATTATTTTTTTATTTTTTTATTTTTAAATCATCATTATGATTTTTCCTAAATTATTTATTTAGTTCATAAATTTGAAAGGTTATATATATCGTTCACTTTTAGAAATGTAATTACGCCTTTGTTCTTAAAATGAATGTCCATAAATTTCGTTAAAATTATCGTTAACTAGTTACACATTTTGTTTTTAAAATAGATGTCTATTAAAAATTATGGACGAGAAATGTAATCACTTTCTAAAATTGAAATATTTCGTAAAGTTTTATAATTTTGATTTGGTATTATTTTCAAATTATCTTCACTATATTATAAAACATTTCTTCTAACCTCTTACTCCCTTAAAATTTAAGTACTTGAAATTATTTATATACTCTTTCACTCAATTCAAAGCTACCATTTCCCTCTCTTCCCAAATTCCTAATTCATAATTTCTAATTCATACATGATTCCTCTAATCATTCGTATATTCTTCGATCAACTTTTGGGTGTTTATATGAGTTTTAATCCCTAATTAATTTGATTAGGTGCACATCTTTTAAGGTGTGTCAATTCCTAATTCCTTTGATCATGTATACATTTTTAGGGTTTCAATTTCGGTGTATATGTTTATTATTATTGAATTGGTTTGTAGAAAATCATAGATTTGCATAGCTTTACTGAAAGTAACTTGTGATCTTTAAATTTGGGAATAGATTTTTGTTGTCATTTTTTTCCTTGCATAGCCAGTAAGTAAAACAATGGTCATTTTCTAATTGACTTGCATAACGTGAACATGAATATGATGCCAGTACAATTTAATCTAACCTCATAATTGTATTTTTGCTTTTGTTCTTATGTCAATAATCAATGAATGCCAAAGGTTTACAACAATTTTCATATAGAACCCAAACCCGCTTATTGAATGAAGACAATCAAACGGAACACAAGACCATTATTGAGAGGAGATTTGTGTCTCCTAAAGCACCAGAAACTAATAATCCTTGTACTTTGCTAATTGTTTTAACCGCATGGATGATTGTAAGAAACTTCCCGAAGGTCCACAGAGTCATCGGTTTCGTCCTTCCAGGTACAATTCCATTAGTACATATTTAAAGACAATCCAATAGCCATGCTTAATCAAATAGGTTTTATGTACAAGCATCGTGGTCAATTTTTCTCATTAGGAGGAGAACAAACAACAATGACTCTGGTATTCTGTTTATGCAAGATAAACCTTTCTTTTAATGATTACTTTCCATAAAACTATATTATTTCATTACCCGATCTGAACCCGTTACCCAACCCACCCATGTTGCCACCCCATAACAATAGTGTTGAATTGATATATAAATTTGTAGTCTCCCATTACCCAACCTACCCATTTAACTTTATTTTCATTTGCTAAAAGTAGATCGTTTTTTTAATTTATTTTTTTTTGACGAGTCAAATGAATAAAAATGCTTGTGTGTTGATTGAAATGGACCGATATCTATCCGACATAGATCAACAATAATGGAATCTTCTCGCCAGGGGTATTGTGAGAAAACATGTGGGGTAAAGGGATTTTGATTTAGCGGTATATAAGTTAGTCGACTAATCGAAAGATTTTATGTAAAAGATAAAAATTGTGAATTGAAGTATATGTCTTTGAAAAGAGGTTAAACCTAAAACATTTTATAATCAATTAATTAAATCATTTAACTAAAGAAAAAATAAAAAGGAAGCATTTTATAATAGATTAATAAAAGCCGGCATCGTTTTCTGTCTGCACAAGTATGAAATGGATCGCAAGAAAGGGCCTATTGTTGAGTTACGGGCTTATTTTACCAAGGAAGTTGAGCCGGCCCACTCATTGTCTACGTCTATTATACATCTAACTTTCATTTATGTTCTCAAACGTAAATAATCACATGATTTTTGGAAAAAATTGTCGTTTATTTTCGGAAAAAAAACAGAAAAATTACGTTTTAGACCGTAATCGTCAATTGAAATTATTTATTCATTATTTTAGAAAAGTCAAGATTCAAATACTCGATAAATACCACGAATACGTATGATTTTGTTAACATCATGACTAGAGCCTGATTTTTGAGATTGGATGGCACTTGACCCAAGATTTTATGGGGCAATTTTTTCTTATTACTATGTATATATACACTAAATCTTGTTTTTTTCTTATATATATATTTATCATAGTAACTAATAATTTTTACTTATATATATAAAACTTAAAAAATTTATAATTTGAATTGAATAACAGATAAATTTTATGACTCCTCCTAATGTATGTCTCGGTTGCCCTTTCTGATTTTGAATCTATAGTTTTTATACTCTTTGATCTTCTTTAATCTTTAATCTCATATGTCATAAAGGTTTCTTCTATCTCCTAAAAGTTATGCTCGGGATTCCATAACTTTTTTCCTAATCATAAAGACTTTGAAGCCTTGTGGAAGATGTCTATAATTCTCCCCTAACCTTAGAATATATTTAAACCTTCTATTTACTAAATGTTTTAAGTGTATATATCAGTCATTAATTTAGTTTGATCGTGGTCGTTGGTTTAGTGATAGAATTTGTATAAGACTGGAATTAAAGTTGAGTTGTTTTCTAAGTTATATATCATGAGATTAGGACATCATAAAAAAAAAAAATATCACAAAAAGTATGAGAATGACATTGATTTTAAAAATTAATATTTTGATTAAAAAAGAAACTAAAGTTTTACCTTTTTAATCAATTTACAAACTTTTTAAAACAATTTATTTTCTTTTTGCCTTTCTCATATAAAAATTGGTATTACTAACCCAAAATTACATCCAATAATTTTGGTATATATGATTTCTTGAAAATAAAAAGAAATTTTTGGTTTTTTTAAGTTGAAGACTCAGAGATGATGGAGGTTCAAACCGTTGGAGTATATAAACGAATCATAAATTTACACTTTTAGTCCTCTGTCTTCAATAAAAACCCATTTTGGTGAATAACATACATTTTTGGGCTTAATTTATATATACCATTCGAGCGTATGTAACATTTTCGGCCCAAATACCAACTAATCTTCAAACTATAATTAAATCTCAAAAGACTTGCTATTCGTAGAAAAATATTTTGGGTCGATACTTTTCAATATTGGATCTGACTCTTGGCAACGCCGTCCCATGGATTTTGGAAGCCTTATGTCGTAATTACAAAGTAGGAATTTATCAAGGCCTCAAAACAACATAAATTATGGTACATACTAGGGGTGTTCAAAATCGGATATCCGGTTTCGGATATCCAATATATCCGAAAATCCGAAATTTTGAAAAAATATCTTTTTTCTTTTGTTTTTTTGTGTTATTTTTGTTTGTTCCAAATTTTACTATACATTTCTTTAACTACAATATTTAATATTTACATATATTTATCTAAATATGTTATTAAATCACCAAAATATTTACATTTACCTATAAAATAACTATAGAAACTAGAAAAAAATATATATTTTCGGATATCCGAAATTTCGAAATATCACTAGCCGAATCTGAATCCGAAAAACCGGATATCCGAATTTTTGGATAATTTCGGATCGAAATTTCGGATATTTGGATTCGGTTTTTCGGATACGGATATTTTGAACACCCCTAGTATATACATATTACTTAATTAAATTGTATAAAAGTCCATCTCAATTTTAGCAATATTACACTTTAAAAACCGAAAAATATTGAACTAGAACTTGTAATAATTTTTCTTTCAAACTAAATTAGATTGTAACTAGTAAAGGTAATGGGAGTATTTGGCGTAAATGGGGTTAGAAGCTCTAGCTGAAGGTCGAAGATTTTATCTCGAACTCTTATTTTCTAAAAACCTTAATTTATTTGAAAGACCTTTTAATTTGTGCCTCTTTAATAATAATCCATTTTGGTGAATAACATACATTTTTGGGCTCAAGATTGTGTTGAAAGGACCGAGAACATGAATGGCCAAGAAATCAAAGACAACAAAAGGTCTTGTGATCAAATCATGGAAGCACCCGGAAGTAAAAAAGCGAAGTTTGTTGGACGACAATCCACCGAAATGCCACCATCCACCAACGGATTTTTGAACAAAATCTTTGGGTGGTTCGGTTGGAAAAAGTAAAAGATTCGTTGATACATGGCAAGTAGTTTTTACATTCGATAATATGTTTTGAGAGGATTTTTTTCATGTCGATATTCATACGTATGATTCTAATTTGTGTCAGTAATTAGCTTTGATTGTTTTTCGTGACATTAGTGTAAAGAATTAGATAATCTGTTTTGATTTAGCTTTGATTGTTTTTCGTGACATTAGTGTAAAGAATTGGATAGTCTGTTTTGATTCATAATGAGAGGATTTTTTTCATGTCGATATTCATACGTATGATTCTAATTTGTGTCAGTAATTAGCTTTGATTGTTTTTCGTGACATTAGTGTAAAGAATTAGATAATCTGTTTTGATTTAGCTTTGATTGTTTTTCGTGACATTAGTGTAAAGAATTGGATAGTCTGTTTTGATTCATAATGAGAGGATTTTTTTCATGTCGATATTCATACGTATAGTTATAGTTCTAATTTTGTGATTGTTTTTCATGACATTAATGTAAAGAATTGGATAATCAGTTTTGAAATATCAGTAATAGAGAAATTGAGTTTTTACATAAATAGAGAAACTTGAATTTCATTTAATCTAATATGCTTATAAACACGGTAGATAAAATAGTTTTGAATACAACTAGCTCCGATAACTCCAAAACAAATATGGTTGGCCTTCATGTTTAACAAGTCTCCCTGTCTAGTAACTGAAGGCTTTGAGAACAAATATCCATTTGAATAATGTAAGAAGAATCTGAAACCCCTTGGAGGGAGTAATACACCCCTGAGAACGGATTATAAGCTATAGAATCCTCAGTGTAACTCTTCAGTTGGATAACACTATCTTTTCCTTCAAACCGGTTACTTGTTAACTTGAAAGGGTTAGACCAAGATTCAACATTATTATACTCTCTCCATGCCCACAACCAATTTTCATAGCCATCATTGGAAATCACCGCTAGACATTCGTTGATGATTGTTAGTTGGTGGTGTACCCATGTCGGTTTTGGCAAAGAAATCATGCCAAAAACATGACGGGTTTAGTTAAATGTGAGTATATAAGAATGGCATGTGTTATTTGATTCACAATTTACCACCCAATGCAATGCGCCATATAAAAAAATGGCCGGTTCTCTCGCTTGAGAAAATGTAGTAGTAGTAGCGATAGCAATCTCAGTCCAACAGTTTGAATTCATAGAGTAAAGAGATAAAGCTCCATGATATATAGCCGCAATCTTGTAATCATCGGTTATTGGGTCGAAACCAAACCCAAATGCAACATCAGAAGGACGATCAAGACAAAGATGATGAGGAACACTTAGTTTGCGTCTAATTGATGGGTTCCATAGAGTAACCGAAGGGCCGTCTTTTTTCTTATACACACATATAATTCCAAAACAAGAACCAACGATATAGCAATCGTTGCTAGGGAAAGTAGCTAATTCTTTGCTGATGTATACGTGTCTTGGATCAGCAATGTAGGAAAGATCACAATCATCTTCATTTCGTAGCAGATTTAATTGTATGATTGCGGATGAAAGCGGGGGTCGAAATACGAGAACACCATGACTTGGAGAGAGATCTACATTTGAGGAGGGATTTGGGTGGCGGTCTTTCAAAAATTTCCTCAACCAATTCTTCGCATAGATAATATGACCTTTTGTGATTCTGTAATGACAAGATAAAACATAATTAGTATATGCAAGTAAAATAATCTTATGACACGTTACATTTACTTGTACTTTAATTAATACCCGACACATGAATTTAGAGAATCACCCGTCCCCAATTAAAAGTACAAGTTTTTTATTCACGTTGGTTGTTAACAATACCCAAACAAATTGATTATCAAAAACATGTTGAAATTTAAATCCATAGATTGAAGGGAATAGCTTATTTGATGGGAATTTTGGAAGCTTATAAAACATCAAAATTTAGCAGAAGTTGCAGTAAACTAAAGTCTAATAATCGAAACAAATTGAATTCAGATCTATATTTTTTAATTTAAAAAAAAAGAAGGTATTTTGGATTGATGGGTAACGATTTCATACTTTCATGTTTCAGAAACTAATCCCCAGTTTCTCAATATCGAATGTTTTAGGTTTTGGTTTACAAATTATTATTTTTTATAATGAATGAAATTTATTCTTTTCAACCTTCTAGTTTACAAATTATTATTTTTTTATTTTTTTATTTTTAAATCATCATTATTATTTTTCCTAAATTATTTATTTAGTTCATAAATTTGAAAGGTTATATATATATCGTTCACTTTTAGAAATGTAATTACGCCTTTGTTCTTAAAATGAATGTCCATAAATTTCTTTAAAATTATCGTTAACTATTTACACATTTTGTTTTTAAAATGGATATCCATTAAAAATTATGGACAAAAAATGTAATCACTTTCTAATATTGAAATATAACGTTTTATGAAGTTGATTCGGTACTATTTTCAAATTATCTTTACTATATTATAAAACATTTCTTCTAACTTGTTAATCTCTTAAAATTTAGGTACTTGAAATTACTTATATGCTCTTTCACTCAATTCAAACATATCACAAGCCAGCTACCCATTCCCTCTCTTCCTTAGTTCCTAATTTCTAATTCCTAATTCATACCTAATTCCTCTAATCATTCATATATTCTCGGTCAGCCATCGATAAACTTTTGGGTGTTTATATGAGCTTCAATCCCTAATTAATTTGATTAGGTGCACATCTTTTAAGGCGTGTCAATTCCTAATTCCTTTGATCATGTATACATTTTTAGGGTTTCAATTTCGGTGTTTATGTTTATTATTATTGAATTGTTTTGTAGAGAATCATAGATCTGCATAGCTTTAGTGAAAATAACTTGTGAACTTAAAATTTGGGAATAGATTTTTGTTGTCATTTTTTTCTTTGCATAGCCAGTAAGTAAAACAATTGTCATTTTCTAATTGACTTGCATAACGTGAACATGAATATGATGCCAACACAATAATCTAACCTCATAATGGTATTTTTGCTTTTGTTCTTAGGTCGATAATCAGTGAATGCCAAAGGTTTACAACATTTTACATATAGAATCCAAAACCGCTTATTGAATAAAAGACAATCAAACAGAACACAAGACCATCATTGAGAGGAGAGTTGTGTCTCCTAAAGCGCCAGAAACTAATAATCCATGTACCTTGCTAATTTTTTTAACCGCATGGATGATTGTAAGAAACTTCTCGAAGGTCCACAGAGTCATCGGTTTCGTCCTTCCAGGTACAATTCCATTAGTACATATTTAAAGACAATCCAATAGCCATGTTTAATCAAATAGCTGTTATGTACAAGCATCGTGGTCAATTTTTCCCATTAGGAGGAGAACAAACAACAATGACTCTGGTATCCTGTTTATGCAAGATAAACCTTTTTTTTAAATGATTAGTTTTCTATAAAAACTATATTATTTCATTACCCGATCTGGACCTGTTACCCAACCCACCCATGTTGTCACCCCATAACAATAGAGTTGAATTGATATATAAATTTTTAGTCTACCATTACCCAACCTACCCATTTTACTTTATTTTCTTTTGCTAAAAGTAGATCTTTGTTTTTTATTTTCTTTTGACGAGTCAAATGAATAGGAATGCTTGTTTGTTGATTGAAATAGACTGATATCTATCGGGCATAGATCAACAATAAGTGAATCTTCTCGCCAGGGAGTATTGTGAGAAAACAAATGAGGTAAAGGGATTTTGATATAGCGGTATATAAGTTAGTCGACTAGTCGAAAGATTTTATGTAAAAGATAAAAATTGTGAATTGAAGTATCTTAATTCTTAATATATAATAAAAGAGATGCATAAAATGATACATGGCACAGTAACAACCATTAGATAGGTTTTTAACTTTTATTTAAGTGATTAGATCATTTTGATGATATCATCATTTAGTAATTTCATTTTAATCTTTTACTTTAAAATTTTTTCCCTTATCTGAAAATGTTCAAATAAAATTAATTAACTCTTCTACTTTGCATATTACACGTATTAATTTAAATTAATATCTAAAAATATACGTAATATACACCTTTTAAATATTATACTTTTTTTCCATAAGAATTATTAGTATAAAAGGAAAATAGAATTAATTTTATTGGTTTTCGAGTGTTTTGCGTATAGACGGAAAAACATAAAATATGACAACAAATCTCATGTTTTGTTGTTGCTGTTTTTTTTTATTAATTTACACAATGTTTTAAGTTTTTTTTATAATAAAAAAGAGGCCTAAATATCACATTTTTAATTTTCATTTTTTTTTTCAATTTACGCAATATTTTAAGTTTTTTATATATCATAATTATTTGACTTTTAATAAGGTATTTAACGAATTAACCTGGAAATATTTAGTGTGAGGTGAGTGCGGGTATCCACTTTTTAGTTTTTTATTTGTAAACTTTATAATATTTCCGTTAACACTGCAACCCTTAAGTAAATATTGTAGCTATGGTTAGTCGATATGTGGTTTAGTAGATGTTTGATTTATAACACAAATCATATGCATCTACATATGTTGTTCATATGAAAAGTTAATGAGCACATATATTGATTATTTTTGGTTCACGTGACATTGTTAAATAAAACACGTAATCTATGTTTATATCTTTTTAGTTTGTTTTTCTTTAACTTCGAGCATATCTTGACATCATCCACGAACGACTTTGTTAGAATCGTTAATAGGTATATGATATTTTTGAAGTAATAATAAATAATCTCATTTTTAACTCCACATTAGTTTCTTACAAACAAGTGACATTACTTACATATAAATGAAACGACGCAACTTTTGCTAACACAATTAATTTTGTCTGCACATGACTAATAACTTTCTATTAATATTTTTACAAAGATTATATTTTTGTTTAACATTATATTGTTTTAGATATAATTATTCGCGTATTACGCGGATAAATAAACTAGTATGTCTTTAAAAAGAGGTTAAAACTAAAGCATTTTACAATCAACTAATTAAATCCTTTAATTAAGAAAAAATAAAAAGGAAACATTTTATAAGGGATTAATGAAAGCTGACATCGTTTTCTGTCTGCAAAAGTATGAAATGGATCGCAAGAAAGGGCCTATTGTGAGTTACGGGCTTATTTTACCAAGGACGTTGGCCGGCCCACTCATTGCCTACCTACGTCTATTATATATCTAACCTTCATTTATATTCTCAAACGTAAATAATCACATGATTTTCGGAAAAAATTGCCGTTTATTTTCTGAAAAATTACGTTGTAGACAAGTAATCGTCAATTGAAATTATTTATTTATTATTTTAGAAAAGTCAAGACTCAAATACTCGATAAATACCACGAATACTTACAATTTTGTTAACATCACGACCACACTTATCCAAAATTATAGGCCGTCATTTTTTCTTATTACGTATGTATATATACACCAAATCTCGGTTTTTTCTTATTATTTATCATAGTAACAAATAAATTTTACTTATATATATATAAAACTTAAAAAAATTACAATTTGAATTGAATAACAAATAAATTTAATAACTCCTAATGTGTTTTTTTTTTTCTTTTTTTTTGGGGTAATTTATTTTCCACATAGAACCTTCAAAATATAAGGCTCGACCCTCATCATGACTAAAACTCACAACCTATATTTATTGATCCACATGCTTTTGATGAGAATATATTGTTACATCGTTGCATTGTCTTCTTCATATCTTAAATCTCGGATAGTGATATTTCGAAATTTCGAAATTTCCGATATTTCGGATATCCGAAAGTCCGAAAATATATTTTTTAAAGTTATTTTATAGGTAAATTTAAATATTTTGGTGATTTAATAACATATTTAGATAAATATATGTAAATATTAAATATTGTGGTTAAAAAAATGTATAATAAAATTTGGAACAAACAAAAAACAAAAACAAAAAGATATTTTTTCAAAATTTCGGACTATTCGAATTTTCGGATATCCGATTTTGAACATCCCTACATATTACAATACTTTTCTGAAAATTCGGATATTTTTATTGCAATGTTTTATTCTGAAAATTTGAGCGTTAAATGATTAAAAAAAATATAAAAGTATTAAAAGGGTAAAATAGTCATACTTTATAAAAGTGTTGTGAATGAATAATTGTTGTTGTGTAAATATGATCTACCTCTTTTAACGTTTCAGCACGAAACATGGGCCGACCCATTTCGCTGTTGAAAAGAATTAGAGAAACTATGCCAAACCTAATAGATAACGGTGGACAAATTTTATTTTGAAATAGACAAGTTTTATAGTATGTTTTTTATTATCATCAATATCTTTTATGATTTTTGTTCTAAAAATGTGCAAATATGTATTTTAAGAAATTACCTTTAAATGAAAATTTATTATTACTTTCTTTTCTTAAATCTGATTTATTTCACCTTTACCCTTTTAAACTAAACAATTTATTTAATACGTAATAAATACACACATACTAAATTTAATTAAATTTTCCTATTTGAAAAATAATGTGAGCACAATCTTTACTTTTTTTATCCATCATTTTTCAATAAATACTTACGAAATTTTCAACATTTTATAGACTTGTGCTAACAGTCGATATGGCTTTGAAATCTATGGCCTTAGTCCTTATATTTTGCATGGTGTCTTCGATTTCATTAGGGCTAGCCCGGAGATCACAATCGATGTCTCCAATACCTTCAAAGACGATAAGAGAATGTTATGACGCGTTTTTTTACTACGAAGCATGCCTTGGTGAAATATTTAGAGCTTTTCAAAATGGTCAAATAGAGCCTAGAATGTCGACAGATTGTTGCAAAGCTGTCGTAGGAGTGAGTTCCGGATGTTTCCCAAAGCTAATTCCTATTTCCTCCCAACGTCTCAAAGAAGCTTGTTCTAGGATGTTTTCGACACCTCCACCACCATTTGAAGATCCATCGTTTCCAAATTCTATGGGACCATCCGCAATGTCTCCGGATGCACCAATTGATTCACCACCGGACACACTATCACCTATAGTCAAGGGACCGTTTATGATTTCACCGGGTGATGAAGGTCTTGTTTGAAAACCAACATTGCTTTTATAATTTCGATAAGTATCTCATGAAAAATGAACTTTTATTTGAACTTTCGTTGTTTTATTATGATTTTCGATCTTAACGTTGTATTTCTATTTGCTATATTTATATTCAAATAAAGTTATTTATATTTAACAAAACATTTGGTGCATCGCTACAAAAATCTTTTACAACTATTGAAACTTTAGGATGTAATAATCGACCATGCATTTATGGTATTAGCCCGTATTTTAAGAGACTCATCAAACATACAAATTTTTTGATGCGTGTCTTAACCAATAAGGGTGTTCATTATTTGGATTAACCGAATAATCCAACATGTCCAATTACCATTTGGATTATTTGGATTGGGTTATTTGGATTTGGTTTGCGTTTTAGGTGAAACCGAATAGTGTATTGGTTTAATGGTTCGGTTTTGGTTATGTACATCTTTAATTGGCCCCCACCCGAAAACCGAATAAGCATTTACTTATCAAAATAAATATTTCTAATTACCTAATCCAAATAATATAAATGATATTTTAATAATCAAACTCCAAATCTAAATACATATATTTATCCACTTAGTCATTATGAATTGCTAATGGTTTAAATTTGCATCCAGATAATATAATTATTCGAATAAAACTATATAAAAATTTCAAAATACTTTAATTTGGATGATCTAAAACCCGACCAAATAAACCGAACCCTTATTTGGATGGTTTGGTTTGGGTGTCATTATATTCGGTTTGGTTTTGGATGGATTATTAGTTGGCAAAAAAACCGAATAATCCAAACCGAATAACCTGGTTAACCCGAAACCCGACCGAACGAACACCCCTATTAACCAATAAACCATAATTATAGTTGTCAATACTCTTATTTTAATAAATATATTTCCACCATTATATAAAATTTTCAAGAAAATGTATAAACGAGTTTCTTTTCTTAAACCTTTTCATATTTTTAGATCTCTTAATACTACGAGTGTGTTTGTTTGTGCTTATATAAACGGCTTATGGCTTATTGTCATATCGACTTATGTTTCATAAACCTTAATTTTGTCAATTAACATGCAATTATGTCTATTTACATGGAAAGACTTATGAATGTTAAAAATATAGTAAAAATATAACTGAAAAATTAAAATAATTGTCTGAATTTATATGTATTTAGAATTGTTCACATGTGAACGGTTTTTTCAAAAAATGAGTGTTCATATATGAATGAAATTTTTTTATGATATTTTACATGATTTTTTTAGTTTTTTGCGTATATATTTACTAGATTGTTAATCTCCAAAAGAGTTTACATGTGAACGAACAAAATAAAATGTGATTTAACACTTTTTGTAAGAGTTCTCGCAGTTTCCGCAAAAATAAGAGTTCTCGCATGAACCATGAACTATATATATATAATTTAGATCTTGACAAAGGTCTATAGAAGTTAAGCTTATATATGTTATTTATCAAAATGGGAGAACTAAAATTGTAAGTTTTTGATTCGCTTATTTATTTCAACTGTTTGAACGTCCATCGTCGTCTTCAACTCAAAAAGAATATTACTCTGCAACTCAAAAAAAAAAATCAAGAAATCAAATATCACTGCAACTCAAAAAGAAAATCAAGAAATCAAATATCACTCTGACATGGCGAATAGAAAGCTAATCACTGATAAGGAATGGTGGGATTTGGTTATACATCCTGATGTTGAATGGGTTGGATCCGAAAAGATGGTGGATTCAAATGGGGAAATTGTTGGGGTCCTATGTGACGATGGAAAGTGGTGGACGACACCACCACCCGCACCATCAAAGGTTAGCGGAGATGGTGGTGAAAATTGTGTTCTTGATTCCAAAAATGTCGTTATAAATGCTGATGATCGTCTGGTGGTTCCCGGTGGTGACGGGCCGGTGAGTGGTGGTGGTGAAATGAAGAACAAAGAATCCGTTTGTGATGTTCCGGTGAGTGGTGGTGGTGGAGATGACAATGAGGGCAAGATAGATTCGGTGGTGAAATCAAAGGTTCAAGAAAGTAAAGTCAACAACGAACCAAGACGTAGCAAAAGGATTCATAAAATGAATCCAAGACGTAGCGAAAGGATTCGGAACAAAACAACTTAATGGTTAGTGAAATATGTTCTATACTAATGCTACTACTCTGTAATCTCGATACATTGCTGTTAGTGAATCTATTTTAGTATAAATGTGTTCGATAATACCACTGTATTACTATTACTAAGGGTGTTCAAAATATCCGTATCCGAAAATCCGAATCCGAAAATCCGATACGAAATTATCCGAAAATTCGGATATCCAGTTTTTCGGATTCGGATTCGGATAGTGATATTTCAAAATTTCGGATATTTCAGATATCCGATTATCCGAAAATCCGAAAATATATATATATATTTTTTAGTTTTTATAGTTATTTTATAGGTAAATATAAATATTTTGGTGATTTAATAACATATTTAGATAAATATTTGTAAATATTAAATATTGTGATTTAAAAAATATATAATAAAATTTGGAACAAACAAAAAATAATACAAAAAAACAAAAAACAAAAGATATTTTTTCTAAATTTCGGATTTTCGGATATATTGGATATCCAAAACCGGATATCCGAAAATTTGGGATATCCGAAATTTCGGATTCGGATTTCGGATAGTGAAAATCACTATCCGAATTTTCGGATATCCAATTTTCGGATATCCGAATTTGAACACCCCTAGTATTACTATTACTATTGTTTTCTGAAAATATAAATGTTGGAGGGAAAGTTTATAAGCATCTAAATGTTGTACACTATGCATATTTGGTAGTACAAATATCGTGTCATGTTTTTTTTTCTATATCAATCTTCGTGTTGTTCCTTCGGGTGGATCGGCATCTGTTTTGTTTAATTTGTTTGAAGGATTTTATCAAACACTTATATACATGACACAAATCCAAAATAGATCATTTAGCACGTATAAAAATATAAAACGTAGCATTTGAACAACTTCAAAATAAATATTGATTTGTAGAAATATTTTAGTACATTTAACTGTTTACATAAACGAATACTTTTCTAATATTTACAAAACCTGCCATCACTCAACATTCTCTAGTTTTATTTAGTTTTGCAATGTGGGTCTACCCAACATTTTGTGTAATATTTTAGTAAAACATTATTTTCAATAATATCTTTTGAAAAATAGAATTGCATTTTTTTTTTAAAGAGTGTATAAAAGAATATACACTATGTTAGATTACTAATTTAAGGACTCAAAAAGTAAAAAAAGTAAAAAACAACAAAATAAAAAAATAAAATAAATAGCAAACTAAAAGAGAAAATACAGTCCACAAAAAAAATGAAAATCTAAAACTAAAAATTAATAATAAATCAAAATCAATACATAAATATTATATTTTATCGCCTAACCTAAGAAAATATCGTATACCAAAAAAATAAGCTAATATCCAAAATCAACAAATAAGCAAAACGAAAACATAACTACTTTATTTTATAGAATAATACAAAAAAGTAAACGGTAAAATTAAATATATAGAAGAAAAGAAATGTAACCCAAAGAAAAGAAAGCGTAAGCTAATTATTATGAAACATGTAATAATAACATATTTTCTTTTTGGTCGGTGTAAACTATGTTCCATATTCTCTTTTGTGAAGTGAACCTGTTGGCGGACAAGTATCTTTTGCAAAGTCTTTGTAGAGGACCGACGAGCGTGTGTGCGTATAAAATCAGGGCTAGAGATACGAGAGCACCATGATTTGGAAAGACATCGGAATCAGAGCAGGGATTTGGGTGGTAGTCTCTCAAAAATTTCCTCAATCAACTCCTCACATAGATAATCTGACATTGTGTAGTTCTGAGATTACATCATAATATGTTGAAAATAAGGTCTTTGTAACTTTATTTCCTGAGGAACACAAACAATACACAAAGTATGTTATAAGACAATCATTCCAAAATCAAACAAACATTAATCACAACTCGAAAGTAAGTAAATAACACTACAAATTAAATTTATTCGACTATTATCCATACTTCTTCTAGCAATCGTTAAACTTCCTAAGTTACAAAATTTTATAAAAAAAACTTTTTGATCAGTGTTGTGACCTTATGGTTTTCAAGCAAAATAAATCTCTTTTAACAAGACTTTCGTTTTCTCAAACTCTAGGTTACATGTAGAGTACGTCAAACCAACACTTCCAATAACATTGACGAATGATCGATCTACCACAACTCTCTGATTCAATTAGTCTCTTCTTATGCTACTACCAATGAACTAACCAATGATAAAATCATGTTCCTAATTCGCTACATTATGGTTATCCGTCTTTCATATATCTACACATCTTAAACATTTAACATAATATGAACATGTAAACAAGCTTCCATATGCAATAAATTAACGCACTTGATGCTGTTATCTTTGAATTAGGACTTGGCAATTTAAACAAATTGATTCTCATCCAAAAGAAGGAACTGATTGACCCAAGCGATAAACTCTAACAAATATTATGAATATAATTTTAATGAATCAAACATAGATTTCATACCTCCAAACATGGACCCGAACTTTGATCTCGAATTGAGTCTCTTTGAAACTCAAGTAAAAGCTCAAAAGCGAAACATAATTAGATTAGGATTAGGGACTAGGTTTATTTATTATTTGGCAATACTTTAAAGACAAAACTTTGTTTTTTGTTCCATTTAAGGACTCAACTTATAATTTATGAACATTTTAGCATTTTTCTTTCTACTACCTTTAGAGCCGGTAGATAGTCACGAACAACAACATATAGTTTTTGATATTTACTTTGTAAACGACCATTATACATATTTGGTAGTACAAATATAGAGTCATGTTTTTTTTCTCTATATCAATCTTCGTGTTGTTCCTTCGGGTGGATCGGGATCCGTTTTTGACAATTGGACAGGAAAAATGGTTGTTTAATTTGTTTGAAGGATTTTATCAAACACTTATTTTATATACATGACACAAATTTAAAATAGATCAACTTCAAAATATATATTGATTTGTAGTTTCAGTAGTAAGTAAAATTATTAAACCGACACTTGATATATGAGTTAAAGGACTCTTACTTTTCGAATAAAAAAGCCCTCGTTCATTTACCTGTTTACATATAACTAGGGGTGTTCAAAATATCCGTATCCGAAAATCCGAATCCGATTATTCGAAAATCCGAATCCGAATATTCGGAAATCCGATCCGAAATTATCAGAAAATTCGGATATCCGAAAATTCCGATATCCAGTTTTTCGGATTCGGATAGTGATATTTCGAAATTTCGGATATTTAGGATATCCGATTATCCGAAAATCCGAAAATATATATTTTTTTTAGTTTTTATAGTTATTTTATAGGTAAATGTAAATATTTTGGTTATTTAATAACATATTTAGATAAATATATGTAAATATTAAATATTGTGGTTAAAAAAATGTATAATAAAATTTGGAACAAACAAAAAATAACACAAAAAAAAACAAAAAGATATTTTTTCAAAAATTCGGATTTTCGGATATATTGGATATCCGAAAATTTCGGATTCGGATTTCGGATAGTGTAAATCACTATCCGAATTTTCGGATATCCGAAATTCGGATATCCGATTTTGAACACCCCTAATTTTCAACGGTTTGAACGTCCATCGTCGTCTTCAACTCAAAAAGAAATTCAAGAAATCAAATATTACCCTGCAACTCAAAAAAAAAATCAAGAAATCAAATATCACTGCAACTCAAAAAGAAAATCAAGAAATCAAATATCACTCTGACATGGCGAATAGAAAGCTAATCACTGATAAGGAATGGTGGGATTTGGTTCTACATCGTGATGTCGAATGGGTTGGATCCGAAAAGATGGTGGATTCAAATAATAAAATTGTTGGGGTCCTATGTGACGATGGAAAGTGGTGGACGGCACCACCACACGCACCATCTAAGGTTAGCGGAGATGGTGGTGAAAATTGTGTTCTTGATTCCAAAAATGTCGTTATAAATGCTGATGATCGTCTGGTGGTTCCTGGTGGTGACGGGCCGGTGAGTGGTGGTGGTGAAATCAAGAACAAAGAATCCTTTTGTGATGTTCCGGTGAGTGGTGGTGGTGGAGATGACAATGAGGGCAAGATAGATTCGGTGGTGAAATCAGAGGTTCAAGAAAGTAAAGTCAACAACGAACCAAGACGCAACAAAAGGATTCATAAAATGAATCCAAGACGTAGCGAAAGGATTCGGAACAAAACAGCTTAATGGTTAGTGAAATATGTTCTATACTACTGCTACTACTCTGTAATCTCGATACATTGCTGTTAGTGAATCTATTTTAGTATAAATGTGTTCGATAATACCACTGTATTACTATTACTATTGTTTTCTGAAAATATAAATGTTGGAGGGAAAGTTTATAAGCATCTAAATGTTGTACACTATGCATAATTGGTAGTACAAATATCGAATCATGTTTTTTTTTTTCTATATCAATCTTCGTGTTGTTCCTTCGGGTGGGTCGAGATCCGTTTTGTTTAATTTGTTTGAAGGATTTTATCAAACACTTATATACATGACACAAATCCAAAATAGATCATTTAACACGTATAAAAATATAAAACGTAGCATTTGAACAACTTCAAAATATATATTGATTTGTAGTTTCATAAACCACTAAGAAGTAAAATTATTAAACCGACACTTGATATATGAGTTAAAAGACTCTTACTTTTCGAATAAAAAAGCCCTCGTTCATTTACCTGTTTACATATAACTAGGGGTGTTCAAAATATCCGTATCCGAAAATCCGAATCCGAATATCCGAAAATTCGGATATCCGGTTTTTCGGATTCGGATTCGGATAGTGATATTTCGAAATTTCGAATATTTCGGATATCCGATTATCCGAAAATCGGAAAATAATTTTTTTTTTTTAGTTTTTATAGTTATTTTATAGATAAATGTAAATATTTTGGTGATTTAATAACATATTTAGATAAATATATGTAAATATTAAATATTGTGGTTAAAAAAATGTATAATAAAATTTTGAACAAACAAAAAATAACACAAAAAAACAAAAACAAAAAGATATTTTTTCAAAATTTCGGATTTTCGGATATATTGGATATCCGAAACCGGATATCCAAAAATTTCGGATATCCGATTTTGAACACCCCTAATTTCCAACTGTTTGAACGTCCATCGTCGTCTTCAACTAAAAACAAAATCAAGATATCAAATATCACTGCAACTCAAAAAGAAAATCAAGAAATCAAATATCACTCTGACATGGCGAATAGAAAGCTAATCACTGATAAGGAATGGTGGGATTTGGTTCTACGTCATGATGTTGAATAGGTTGGATCCGAAAAGATGGTGGATTCAAATGGGGAAATTGTTGGGGTCCTATGTGACGATGGAAAGTGGTGGACGGCACCACCGCCCGCACCATCAAAGGTTAGCGGAGATTGTGGTGAAAATTGTGTTCTTGATTCCAAAAATGTCGTTATAAATGCTGATGATCGTCTGTTGGTTCCTGGTGGTGACGGGCCAGTGAGTGGTGGTGGTGAAATCAAGAACAAAGAATCCTTTTGTGATGTTCCGGTGAGTGGTGGTGGTGGAGATGACAATGAGGGCAAGATAGATTCGGTGGTGAAATCAGAGTTCAAGAAAGTAAAGTCAACAAAGAACCAAGACGCAACAAAAGGATTCATAAAATGAATCCAAGACGTAGCGAAAGGATTCGGAACAAAACAGCTTAATGGTTAGTGAAATATGTTCTATACTACTGCTACTACTCTGTAATCTCGATACATTGCTGTTAGTGAATCTATTTTAGTATAAATGTGTTCGATAATACCATTGTATTACTATTACTATTGTTTTCTGAAAATATAAATGTTGGATGGAAAGTTTATAAGCATCTAAATGTTGTACACTATGCATATTTGGTAGTACAAATATCGAATCATGTTTTTTTTTCTATATCAATCTTCGTGTTGTTCCTTCGGGTGGGTCGAGATCCGTTTTGTTTAATTTGTTTGAAGGATTTTATCAAACACTTATATACATGACACAAATCCAAAATAGATCATTTAACACGTATAAAAATATAAAACGTAGCATTTGAACAACTTCAAAATAAATATTGATTTGTAGTTTCATAAACCACTAAAAAGTAAAATTATTAAACCGACACTTGATATTGAGTTAAAAGACTCTTACTTTTCGAATAAAAAAGCCCTCGTTCATTTACCTGTTTACATATAACTAGGGGTGTTCAAAATATCCGTATCCGAAAACCCGAATCCGAATATCCGATCCGAAATTATCCGAAAATTCGGATATCCGGTTTTTCGGATTCGGATTCGGATAGTGATATTTCGAAATTTCCGATATTTCGGATATCCGAAAGTCCGAAAATATATTTTTTAAAGTTATTTTGTAGGTAAATTTAAATATTTTGGTGATTTAATAACATATTTAGATAAATATATGTAAATATTAAATATTGTGGTTAAAAAAATGTATAATAAAATTTGGAACAAACAAAAAACAAAAACAAAAAGATATTTTTTCAAAATTTCGGACTATTCGAATTTTCGGATATCCGATTTTGAACATCCCTACATATTACAATACTTTTCTGAAAATTCGGATATTTTTATTGCAATGTTTTATTCTGAAAATTTGAGCGTTAAATGATTAAAAAAAATATAAAAGTATTAAAAAGGTAAAATAGTCATACTTTATAAAAGTGTTGTGAATGAATAATTGTTGTTGTGTAAATATGATCTACCTCTTTTAACGTTTCAGCACGAAACATGGGCCGACCCATTTCGCTGTTGAAAAGAATTAGAGAAACTATGCCAAACCTAATAGATAACGGTGGACAAATTTTATTTTGAAATAGACAAGTTTTATAGTATGTTTTTTATTATCATCAATATCTTTTATGATTTTTGTTCTAAAAATGTGCAAATATGTATTTTAAGAAATTACCTTTAAATGAAAATTTATTATTACTTTCTTTTCTTAAATCTGATTTATTTCACCTTTACCCTTTTAAACTAAACAATTTATTTAATACGTAATAAATACACACATACTAAATTTAATTAAATTTTCCTATTTGAAAAATAATGTGAGCACAATCTTTACTTTTTTTATCCATCATTTTTCAATAAATACTTACGAAATTTTCAACATTTTATAGACTTGTGCTAACAGTCGATATGGCTTTGAAATCTATGGCCTTAGTCCTTATATTTTGCATGGTGTCTTCGATTTCATTAGGGCTAGCCCGGAGATCACAATCGATGTCTCCAATACCTTCAAAGACGATAAGAGAATGTTATGACGCGTTTTTTTACTATGAAGCATGCCTTGGTGAAATATTTAGAGCTTTTCAAAATGGTCAAATAGAGCCTAGAATGTCGACAGATTGTTGCAAAGCTGTCGTAGGAGTGAGTTCCGGATGTTTCCCAAAGCTAATTCCTATTTCCTCCCAACGTCTCAAAGAAGCTTGTTCTAGGATGTTTTCGACACCTCCACCACCATTTGAAGATCCATCGTTTCCAAATTCTATGGGACCATCCGCAATGTCTCCGGATGCACCAATTGATTCACCACCGGACACACTATCACCTATAGTCAAGGGACCGTTTATGATTTCACCGGGTGATGAAGGTCTTGTTTGAAAACCAACATTGCTTTTATAATTTCGATAAGTATCTCATGAAAAATGAACTTTTATTTGAACTTTCGTTGTTTTATTATGATTTTCGATCTTAACGTTGTATTTCTATTTGCTATATTTATATTCAAATAAAGTTATTTATATTTAACAAAACATTTGGTGCATCGCTACAAAAATCTTTTACAACTATTGAAACTTTAGGATGTAATAATCGACCATGCATTTATGGTATTAGCCCGTATTTTAAGAGACTCATCAAACATACAAATTTTTTGATGCGTGTCTTAACCAATAAGGGTGTTCATTATTTGGATTAACCGAATAATCCAACATGTCCAATTACCATTTGGATTATTTGGATTGGGTTATTTGGATTTGGTTTGCGTTTTAGGTGAAACCGAATAGTGTATTGGTTTAATGGTTCGGTTTTGGTTATGTACATCTTTAATTGGCCCCCACCCGAAAACCGAATAAGCATTTACTTATCAAAATAAATATTTCTAATTACCTAATCCAAATAATATAAATGATATTTTAATAATCAAACTCCAAATCTAAATACATATATTTATCCACTTAGTCATTATGAATTGCTAATGGTTTAAATTTGCATCCAGATAATATAATTATTCGAATAAAACTATATAAAAATTTCAAAATACTTTAATTTGGATGATCTAAAACCCGACCAAATAAACCGAACCCTTATTTGGATGGTTTGGTTTGGGTGTCATTATATTCGGTTTGGTTTTGGATGGATTATTAGTTGGCAAAAAACCGAATAATCCAAACCGAATAACCTGGTTAACCCGAAACCCGACCGAACGAACACCCCTATTAACCAATAAACCATAATTATAGTTGTCAATACTCTTATTTTAATAAATATATTTCCACCATTATATAAAATTTTCAAGAAAATGTATAAACGAGTTTCTTTTCTTAAACCTTTTCATATTTTTAGATCTCTTAATACTACGAGTGTGTTTGTTTGTGCTTATATAAACGGCTTATGGCTTATTGTCATATCGACTTATGTTTCATAAACCTTAATTTTGTCAATTAACATGCAATTATGTCTATTTACATGTAAAGACTTATGAATGTTAAAAATATAGTAAAAATATAACTGAAAAATTAAAATAATTGTCTGAATTTATATGTATTTAGAATTGTTCACATGTGAACGGTTTTTTCAAAAAATGAGTGTTCATATATGAATGAAATTTTTTTATGATATTTTACATGATTTTTTTAGTTTTTTGCGTATATATTTACTAGATTGTTAATCTCCAAAAGAGTTTACATGTGAACGAACAAAATAAAATGTGATTTAACACTTTTTGTAAGAGTTCTCGCAGTTTCCGCAAAAATAAGAGTTCTCGCATGAACCATGAACTATATATATAATTTAGATCTTGACAAAGGTCTATAGAAGTTAAGCTTATATATGTTATTTATCAAAATGGGAGAACTAAAATTGTAAGTTTTTGATTCGCTTATTTATTTCAACTGTTTGAACGTCCATCGTCGTCTTCAACTCAAAAAGAATATTACTCTGCAACTCAAAAAAAAAATCAAGAAATCAAATATCACTGCAACTCAAAAAGAAAATCAAGAAATCAAATATCACTCTGACATGGCGAATAGAAAGCTAATCACTGATAAGGAATGGTGGGATTTGGTTATACATCCTGATGTTGAATGGGTTGGATCCGAAAAGATGGTGGATTCAAATGGGGAAATTGTTGGGGTCCTATGTGACGATGGAAAGTGGTGGACGACACCACCACCCGCACCATCAAAGGTTAGCGGAGATGGTGGTGAAAATTGTGTTCTTGATTCCAAAAATGTCGTTATAAATGCTGATGATCGTCTGGTGGTTCCCGGTGGTGACGGGCCGGTGAGTGGTGGTGGTGAAATGAAGAACAAAGAATCCGTTTGTGATGTTCCGGTGAGTGGTGGTGGTGGAGATGACAATGAGGGCAAGATAGATTCGGTGGTGAAATCAAAGGTTCAAGAAAGTAAAGTCAACAACGAACCAAGACGTAGCAAAAGGATTCATAAAATGAATCCAAGACGTAGCGAAAGGATTCGGAACAAAACAACTTAATGGTTAGTGAAATATGTTCTATACTAATGCTACTACTCTGTAATCTCGATACATTGCTGTTAGTGAATCTATTTTAGTATAAATGTGTTCGATAATACCACTGTATTACTATTACTAAGGGTGTTCAAAATATCCGTATCCGAAAATCCGAATCCGAATATCCGATACGAAATTATCCGAAAATTCGGATATCCAGTTTTTCGGATTCGGATTCGGATAGTGATATTTCAAAATTTCGGATATTTCAGATATCCGATTATCCGAAAATCCGAAAATATATATATATATTTTTTAGTTTTTATAGTTATTTTATAGGTAAATGTAAATATTTTGGTGATTTAATAACATATTTAGATAAATATATGTAAATATTAAATATTGTGATTTAAAAAATATATATTAAAATTTGGAACAAACAAAAAATAATACAAAAAAACAAAAAACAAAAGATATTTTTTCTAAATTTCGGATTTTCGGATATATTGGATATCCAAAACCGGATATCCGAAAATTTGGGATATCCGAAATTTCGGATTCGGATTTCGGATAGTGAAAATCACTATCCGAATTTTCGGATATCCAATTTTCGGATATCCGAATTTGAACACCCCTAGTATTACTATTACTATTGTTTTCTGAAAATATAAATGTTGGAGGGAAAGTTTATAAGCATCTAAATGTTGTACACTATGCATATTTGGTAGTACAAATATCGTGTCATGTTTTTTTTTCTATATCAATCTTCGTGTTGTTCCTTCGGGTGGATCGGCATCTGTTTTGTTTAATTTGTTTGAAGGATTTTATCAAACACTTATATACATGACACAAATCCAAAATAGATCATTTAACACGTATAAAAATATAAAACGTCGCATTTGAACAACTTCAAAATAAATATTGATTTGTAGAAATATTTTAGTACATTTAACTGTTTACATAAACGAATACTTTTCTAATATTTACAAAACCTGCCATCACTCAACATTCTCTAGTTTTATTTAGTTTTGCAATGTGGGTCTACCCAACATTTTGTGTAATATTTTAGTAAAACATTATTTTCAATAATATCTTTTGAAAAATAGAATTGCATTTTTTTTTTTAAAGAGTGTATAAAAGAATATACACTATGTTAGATTACTAATTTAAGGACTCAAAAAGTAAAAAAAGTAAAAAACAACAAAATAAAAAAATAAAATAAATAAAATAAATAGCAAACTAAAAGAGAAAATACAGTCCACAAAAAAAAATGAAAATCTAAAACTAAAAATTAATAATAAATCAAAATCAATACATAAATATTATATTTTATCGCCTAACCTAAGAAAATATCGTATACCAAAAAAATAAGCTAATATCCAAAATCAACAAATAAGCAAAACGAAAACATAACTACTTTATTTTATAGAATAATACAAAAAAGTAAACGGTAAAATTAAATATATAGAAGAAAAGAAATGTAACCCAAAGAAAAGAAAGCGTAAGCTAATTATTATGAAACATGTAATAATAACATATTTTCTTTTTGGTCGGTGTAAACTATGTTCCATATTCTCTTTTGTGAAGTGAACCTGTTGGCGGACAAGTATCTTTTGCAAAGTCTTTGTAGAGGACCGACGAGCGTGTGTGCGTATAAAATCAGGGCTAGAGATACGAGAGCACCATGATTTGGAAAGACATCGGAATCAGAGCAGGGATTTGGGTGGTAGTCTCTCAAAAATTTCCTCAATCAACTCCTCACATAGATAATCTGACATTGTGTAGTTCTGAGATTACATCATAATATGTTGAAAATAAGGTCTTTGTAACTTTATTTCCTGAGGAACACAAACAATACACAAAGTATGTTATAAGACAATCATTCCAAAATCAAACAAACATTAATCACAACTCGAAAGTAAGTAAATAACACTACAAATTAAATTTATTCGACTATTATCCATACTTCTTCTAGCAATCGTTAAACTTCCTAAGTTACAAAATTTTATAAAAAAAACTTTTTGATCAGTGTTGTGACCTTATGGTTTTCAAGCAAAATAAATCTCTTTTAACAAGACTTTCGTTTTCTCAAACTCTAGGTTACATGTAGAGTACGTCAAACCAACACTTCCAATAACATTGACGAATGATCGATCTACCACAACTCTCTGATTCAATTAGTCTCTTCTTATGCTACTACCAATGAACTAACCAATGATAAAATCATGTTCCTAATTCGCTACATTATGGTTATCCGTCTTTCATATATCTACACATCTTAAACATTTAACATAATATGAACATGTAAACAAGCTTCCATATGCAATAAATTAACGCACTTGATGCTGTTATCTTTGAATTAGGACTTGGCAATTTAAACAAATTGATTCTCATCCAAAAGAAGGAACTGATTGACCCAAGCGATAAACTCTAACAAATATTATGAATATAATTTTAATGAATCAAACATAGATTTCATACCTCCAAACATGGACCCGAACTTTGATCTCGAATTGAGTCTCTTTGAAACTCAAGTAAAAGCTCAAAAGCGAAACATAATTAGATTAGGATTAGGGACTAGGTTTATTTATTATTTGGCAATACTTTAAAGACAAAACTTTGTTTTTTGTTCCATTTAAGGACTCAACTTATAATTTATGAACATTTTAGCATTTTTCTTTCTACTACCTTTAGAGCCGGTAGATAGTCACGAACAACAACATATACTTTTTGATATTTACTTTGTAAACGACCATTATACATATTTGGTAGTACAAATATAGAGTCATGTTTTTTTTCTCTATATCAATCTTCGTGTTGTTCCTTCGGGTGGATCGGGATCCGTTTTTGACAATTGGACAGGAAAAATGGTTGTTTAATTTGTTTGAAGGATTTTATCAAACACTTATTTTATATACATGACACAAATTTAAAATAGATCAACTTCAAAATATATATTGATTTGTAGTTTCAGTAGTAAGTAAAATTATTAAACCGACACTTGATATATGAGTTAAAAGACTCGTACTCTTCGAATAAAAAAGCCCTCGTTCATTTACCTGTTTACATAGAACAATATTTTTCTAATAGAGACAGAAACACAAGTACAAACGAACTCGTTGTTGTTGTGTCCGAAAGGTGATGAGTTGTAAGAAATGATGAGAGTACGACAAATGAAGCAGAACGTACAACCGGTGAATCAAGGTGGGAAATAGAGTAGAAGAGGACCTAGGTCAAGAATCTCACATTATAGGTACTTTTTTACAGTGTATTCATTTGTCGTACACTGTAAAAAGTACCTATACTGTGAGATTCTTGACCTAGGTCCTTTTCTACTCTATTTCCCACCTTGATTCATGGGTTGTACGTTATGCTTCATTTGTCGTACTCTCATCATTTCTTACAACTCATCACCTTTCGGACACAACAACAACGAGTTCGTTTGTACTTGTGTTTCTGTCTCTATTAGAAAAATATTGTTCTATGTAAACAGGTAAATGAACGAGGGCTTTTTTATTCGAAGAGTACAAGTCTTTTGACTCATATATCAAGTGTCGGTTTAATAATTTTACTTAATACTGAAACTACAAATCAATATATATTTTGAAGTTGATGTATTTTGAATTTGTGTCATGTATATAAAATAAGTGTTTGATAAAATCCTTCAAACAAATTAAACAACCATTTGTCATGTCCAATTCTCAAAAACGGATCCCGATCCACCCAAAGGAACAACACGAAGATTGATATAGAAAAAAAACATGACTCTATATTTGTACTACCAAATATGCATAATGTACAACATTTAGATGCTTATAAACTTTCCCTCCAACATTTATATTTTCAGAAAACAATAGTAATAGTAATATAGTGGTATTATCGAACACATTTATTAAGTAAGTAAAGATAATCCTTAGTAATTAAGTTTAATATTAATCTAAAACTAATTACAAGTAAGAAAAACTAAGTTTAATATCAATCTAAAACTAATTATAAGTAAGAAAAAAATAAAATAATTATCTCTATTTGATGGGTTTGTAGTTCCCACGTTGAATTAACCTATAATAATGTTTTTTCATTTTGTATTAACGATAATCTCTATCCTAAAACATTATTTGTATTTTTATTCTTTACTAAAAAACATATTTATAATTACGTTTATATTATACTTTTTTCGTCTCATTATGTTTATAAATAACTTTACCTTAAATGTATACGCTTATTTATAACTTATTTAGAATCTTTTTGAGCCCTTAAATTAGTAATCAACTTAATACACTGTAAAAAGTACCTATACTGTGAGATTCTTGACTTAGGTCCTCTTCTACTTTATTTCCCACCTTGATTCAGGGGTTGTACGTTCTCCTTCATTTGTCGTACTCTCATCATTTCTTACAACTCATCACCTTTCGGACCCAACAACAACGAGTTCGTTTGTACTTGTGTTTCTGTCTCTATTAGAAAAATATTGTTCTATGTAAATAGGTAAATGAACGAGGGCTTTTTTATTCGAAGAGTACGAGTCTTTTAACTCATATATCAAGTGTCGGTTTAATAATTTTACTTACTACTGAAACTACAAATCAATATATATTTTGGAGTTGATCTATTTTGAATTTGTGTCATGTATATAAAATAAGTGTTTGATAAAATCCTTCAAACAAATTAAACAACCATTTTTCCTGTCCAATTGTCAAAAACGGATCCCGATCCACCCGAAGGAACAACACGAAGATTGATATAGAAAAAAAAACATGACTCTATATTTGTACTACCAAATATGCATAGTGTACAACATTTAGATGCTTATAAACTTTCCCTCCAACATTTATATTTTCAGAAAACAATAGTAATAGTAATACAGTGGTATTATCGAACACATTTATACTAAAATAGATTCACTAACAGCAATGTATCGAGATTACAGAGTAGTAGCAGTAGTATAGAACATATTTCACTAACCATTAAGTTGTTTTGTTCGAATCCTTTCGCTACGTCTTGGATTCATTTTATGAATCCTTTTGTTGCGTCTTGGTTCGTTGTTGACTTTACGATTCCTATCTTTCACCATACTTGAACCTTCACCGACAATACTTTCTTGAACCTCTGATTTCACCACCGAATCTATCTTGACCTCATTGTCATCTCCACCACCACCACTCACCGGAACAACATCACAAACGAATTCTTTGTTCTTGATTTCACCACCACCACTCACCGGCCCGCCATTGTTGTTAACTACATTACCCACATCACCACCGGAAACATCACCACCGGGAACCACATGACGATCATCAGCATTTATAACGACATTTTTGGAATCAAGAACACAATTTTCACCACCATCTCCGCTAACCTTTGATGGTGCGGGTGGTGGTGCCGTCCACCACTTTCCGTAGTCACATAGGACGCCAACAATTTCCCCATTTGAATCCACCATTTTTTCGGATCCAACCCATTCAACATCAGGGTGTGGAACCAAATCCCACCATTCCTTATCAGTGATTAGCTTTCTATTCGTCATTTCAGAGTGATATTTGATTTCTTGATTTTCTTTTTGAGTTGCAGATATTTGATTTCTTGATTTTCTTTTTAAATTGCAAAGTTATATTTGATTTCTTGATTTTCCTTTTGAGTTGAAGACTAAAACGATGACGATGGACGTTCAAACAGTTGGAATATATAAGGGAATAAAAAATTTACAATTTTAGTCCTCGGGCTTAACTTCTATATATATGTAACATTTTTGGCCCAACTACCGACTAATTGAGCTTAAGTTCATTGGAGTTTATGTAACATTTTCGGCCCAAATATTGACTAATCTTAAGAAACTATAATTAATTAAAACTCAAAAGACTTGTTAATCGTCGAAAATAATTCCCTCTTGAAAGACGGCACGGTTGGGTCGATACATACATACGTCTCCCTTACCTTTTCAATCTTCAATTCATTGAACAAAAGAGTCGCTTTATAGTAGTAAACTAATCTAAAACGACACAAAAAAACATAATTGTACCAACTCTGGGTACTACCTAGTTATATGGTTAATCATGTTTACGACATCGATCTAGATAAAGTTAAGGCTTAAACTGCCGTAAAACATAGTCCTTGTCATATTATTAGTTTCAAAACTTTAGGACTTTTAGCTAGCTAATTCCCAAAACATAATTAATAACTTAAACCATGTCTATAATCACACTTATAATTGTGCTCTCTAACTTGAGACCAGCGATTGTGGCCATGGTTTAAGTTATTAATTATGTTTATATAAATCCATCCACTTTAGGGAATGATCACGACGGTCTAAACTTCGACCCTTATTTCTTTCTCTTCATATTATATTGTAAAGGGGAGGTAACCAACTGTTACATGGACTTCAACAAAAGCTCACTTAAAAAAAAATTTAATTTGCTTTTTCTATGGTTTACAAAATCAAATACTTGAAGTAAAAAATAAAATAAAAAAAATAATGTCGTTCATAACCTAATAACCAAAATTGTCTTCGACTTCTTGACACTATCTTGCAACCAAAGTCGTGTTGAACACTTTACGCTTCTTTGTTGAGGCTTCACCCTTGCCTTTTTCAATAACGACGTTGGGAGTCTTAGTAGACAAGTTCTTGATAACTTTGGGAACCCTTCCTGTCAAACTTCCAACTCCATCACTTGCATTACACGTTTCTTTTACCGGATACCAAACACTGTTTATCCTGACCTGCACGACCCGAAAACTATATGGGTCATACATCACCCCTTCTTCGTTATCGACATCATACTGCTGCATATATTTTGTATTATTAGGATCATACATCACCCCTCCTTCGTTTACTACATCATACTGCTTCCAATATTTTTCGTTCTCCATTCTTCTTTGTTCAAGTTATTTGAAACGTTTGTTTTGGATTAATATTAATATTATAGGAGTATTTGAATTATGAATTAGATAATGATTTAGTTTCCTTAGATAATATTTAATTTGTTTCCTTATTATTATCTTTCTTATTATAGTTTCCAAGTTGTTATAGGTTTTATCTTGGCCCGGTCCATTTAGCTATTGAAAATAATTTGTTAAACTTTGATCAAACGCAATAGAGCCCAAAAGGTTTCTAAGATATGTACATACGAAAATGTTAAAGGAGATCGTAAAATATCAGTGACAGACACAAAGAGGAGATCAGGGTGCTCGATCCATTCCATTGAGACGAATTTATATATACTTTATTTTGTCTTTCCGTCAATTTAAAATAATCTTAAATTACGACCCCTTTAAGACTACTTTATAACATAAGTATATTAAGCACAACTTTAACCTCACAACTTATATGGCAACTTATGTTGCAATTTCATAAAAAAAAAAAAAAAAAAAACTTAACCAAGATTTTGAAAAAGCAATTGGTGACATGATGTGACACTTATTTCACCTGTCTCAAAGTACTTGAACACATGGATATGTTTTTTTGGGGCTTGTCATTGTCTTTCAATATACTTTGTATTCATGTAGTGTGTACGTTTTTTAGGAAATTTAAATTAGAAATCAATTTTATGTATGGAGTACATTTTAATGGACAAATGATAATGTAAATAATATATCGAGCATTCATGAACCATCTTTTCTATTCATGATGGTCCATATGTCCTCAATAAACTTCGTTTATAAGTAACAAATATATAAATCTTGAGTTAAATATTATGGAAAAAGAGACTTTTTTTGACAAACGATTGAAAGACTTAACATGTGAGAAAGATCAATGAGATTAACGATTGAGTTTACTCTTCTTACATTTTTGTTAAAAACGACTAAAACAAGTTTTTACTTCCCGCGCGTTACGGCGGGTCAAAAATTATATATTTACTGCCGCTTTAAAGTTTAAAATAAAATGGTATGTTTTAGTTTTCTTTTTTAGATCTTAATCTTTTTTATTTTAAAAATGAAAATATTACCCTCATAGTTATTATTGTTTACAATAATAATAAAAAATAATAATTACAAAGCTTTAAATAAAAATTATAAACATAATAGTAATTAATGACATTTAATACTAGTAGATAATAATTTTATTAATATAGATATAAATAAATATAAAGAGCAAAAAAATATGGAAGAAAGAGGAATGAGCAAAATTTGATCTTAAGACCTCTTGATTATACAGTCAATACCTTACTATCCTAATAACTAGATTATTGTCCCGCGATAGCGCGGACAAAAATAAAGTTTGACTCGTAAATTTATATTTATGTAGATTTTAAGTTATTATGAGAAGACAATGTCATACGTATAATAACATATATACGTTTACGTTTATACATATGTTGCTTATAGTTAAAATAATATATAAACTTTACGTTTATATACATGTTTTGATATTTTTATGAGGAGATTCTAGAATAAAAATATGGTAAATCAGAGACTAAATTGAACGATTTATAAGTAAATTAAACTTATATTTTTTTTATTTCAGTTGAGATATAAATAAAAGACAAAATGTAATTATGTATTATAAAAGGGTGTAAAATAGAAATAGCTTTTGATGACATCATCAATCTGATCTAACGGCTGAAATCAAAGAAGATAACCAATCCAACGGACCTTGTTTCGCCATGTGGCATTTAAGTCCCCTCTTTTATTATATATTAAAGTTATGAAAGTTGAGTATATTGATAATGATAATAATAACGTTCAGTACAAAATATTAAAAAATACTTTGAATATATACATTTATAAACTTTGGTTTATATGTATAAAAAAGGGATACAATTACACCTGTCTACATCGTATTATTCTTCAAAGCCTTAGTCATTTTCAATTTTCATTAGACTAATCGAAAAGTGATACTTCCCTACCTACAACAATAATGCACCTCTTTTTTGTTGACATCTGTTTTTTTTTTTTTTTTAAATTTACAAATTCGTTATGCCAGATTGTTAAAAACAAAAACTAATAGTTTTCAAGATAAGAAATGATATACAAACAAAAAATTTACAAAATTTTATATTTAAAATGAGTTGTCATTTTGTTAGTGGTGAAAAAAAATAAGAGAGATAGTGTTTTTATTTGATTGGTCACATATCAGTAACTATCAATTTTATATATGACTTTTTGTAAACTCTTTGTATATGTAGCATTTCTCTTTCAAGATTAGTCTTAAAGAATTATTTTATAGTTTTCAAGAACATGGTAGAAACAGAATATTCGTTATGCTAGCATAATAATATTTTCAAAAGTGAATCGTTGATTGTATGACACGTATACTTTCTATACTCACTTTTTGTTAATTAGAATAGTTGACTCAATGTTTTACAAATTTAAAATTGTGACATTATGTATTTTAATTTAATTCAATGTCTTAGAATGAACTCGAAGATACATATCATACTTACGAGACTTGAATTCACAATACGTAGATTATTATATAAACTTGTTATCGTCTGACTATAAGAGTTTTGATAAAAATTGTTTGATTTAACTTTGCAAGACGATTATATATTTTTTTAAAGTCAATTAAATTTTTCAAAATAAAATGAACTAAAATGTTCATATGTAACAAATACATGGTAATTTTTGGACTTTTAAGGGAAAAAAAAGATATATATTTTCAGTCCATTTCTTTTAATTTATCAGTACTATCTTTAATATATAATAAAAGAGAAGCCTTAAATGCCAAATGGCGAAATAAGGCCCGTTGGATGGGTTAAGTTATTTGATGTCAGCCGTTAGATCAAATTGATGATGTCATCAAATATTATTTTCATTTTACACCTTCTTAAAATACATAAGTACATTCTCTCTTTTATTCAATCTCTACTAAACTAAAAAACATAATTATAATTTATTTATAGAATCGTTCAATTTAGAATATAATGTACCTTATTATTATTCAAATATCTCCTAATACAAAATATAAAAAATGTGTATAAAGATAAAAGTGTATATGTTATTATAACTATAAAGAATATGTATATAAACGTAAAAGTATATATATATATATATATATATATATATATATATATATATATATATATATATATATATATATATATATATATATATATATATATATATATGTATTATACGTACAACATTATTTTCTTATAATAAATTAAAATCTACATAAACATAAGATTTATGATTCAATTTTTATTTTTTTCCGCCCTATCGCGGGACAATAATCTAGTATTATATATTAATCGATAAAATTTTAAGTTTCTATTTTTTCAAAGCTAATCATCAAATTTAAACCGGATATCAATTCTAAATTTATCCATCACATTGAGGTTGAAAATTTTTCTCTCTCCGTCCTTATCATCATATATCCTAAATAGTTAATTACATAAATCGTCTCTATGATTTATCCAAAATTATAGATTCGTCCCTAAATTTAAAAAGTTGTATAAATCGTCAAAGTTTAGAAATTAATTACGTTTTCCGTTCATAATTTCTAATTTGCATCCGTAATTGGGGAAAACCTTAGAGACCAAATCTGTAATTGAAGACAAACTTTAGAAACGAAATACGTAACTGGAGCAAATCTTAGGAATGAAAAAGGTAATTAGTTTCAAAAAGTAGACGATTCATGCAACTTTTTAAACTTAAGAGCAAAATCCATAATTTAAAATAAATCTTAGCAAAGATTTATGTAATTAACTCTATCCTAAATGAAACACATTTAGATAAATAACACGTAACAGTTACAAAAATACCAGTTAGACCGCGATACAAACAACAAAACAAAAAGATAAATAGTAGAAGAAAATAGATATATATATATATAGATATAGATATATAGATACAGATCCCTATATCACAGGTCTCCATCTTTTTCTCTCTCTCATCCGCGTGTAATCAGATCCTCTGTCTCTCTCTCTCATCAACAACGTCACACATCCTCCATTAAATCATCTCTCAATTTCACACACACTCAAACACACACACACAAACAAAATCTACGAATTCCGACGGTGATCGGAAAAAACAATCACAATAATGGCGGGAAACGATTGGATAAACAGTTACTTAGAAGCAATATTGGATGTAGGACCAGGACTTGACGACGCTAAATCATCGTTACTACTCCGTGAACGTGGACGGTTTAGTCCTACTCGTTATTTCGTTGATAACGTTATTGGATTTGATGAAACTGATCTTCATCGCTCTTGGGTTAAAGTAACTGTTAATTTTGTATTTATATATACGTATAGATTCTGTATCTATATATTTTTATTATTCTGATAATGATGACGTCATGAAATTGTAGGCTCAGGCGACTAGGAGTCCACAAGAGAGGAATACTAGGCTTGAGAATATGTGTTGGAGGATTTGGAATCTGGCTAGACAAAAAAAACAGGTCTTTTTCATTTTATTTTATTTTATGGCCACCTTTTTCGTTTTTTGTCACGAGAATTAAATATGTTTGGAACGAGTGGTTTTAAATTTGAAACGTCAAGTTTTGCACTTTTGCTGAAAATAGCGTTAGTGATATTAGAAACTAGTAATTTTCGGTAACTTAGTTGTAAGAAAACGGAGGGGAAAATTTGAACATTAAGTACGAAAAAGAGAGACTAGTTTGCCGAGTAACAAATGGAATTACGAGACTAAGTATATTGAAAGATGTTTGAAGATAAATTCAATAGCAGGTGTTTGTTAAGATGAAATAATTGAACGTTAGCTGTTAACATTGGTCGTTAGGACTATTGTTAGGAAACAAATTTCTTTAAACATGGATATCAAAGTATAAATTCATGTTTCCTTTTCGTTTATAAATTGTTAAGTGCTTTATTAAGGTGGTGTCTTTAAAGATTTAAAATGCTTATCTGCTTGAATGTTGATGTAATGCATCGTTCTATACTACCAGGGCTTAGAAGTCACTCACCATTTGTAGTTGTAGATTATAAAAAATATTGTGTATATGTTATGTCGGTCCACCATTGTTAATGTTGTTATTTTGGTTTGTTAGCTTGAGGGTGAGGAAGCTCAAAGATTGACCAAGCGCCACCTTGAGCGTGAACGTGGTCGCAGGGAAGCTGTTGCTGATATGTCAGAAGATCTGTCAGAGGGTGAGAAAGGAGATGCAGTAAGTGATGTTTCTGTTCATGGTGATAATCACAAAGGTCGTTTGCCTAGAATTAGCTCTACGGATGCAATGGAAGCGTGGGCTAATCAACAGAAGGGGAAAAAACTGTATCTTGTGTTGATAAGGTTGGAAATCCCATCTTTTTACATCTTTGAAAAAATGATATCAAACGAGTGCTTCATATCCTGAATTTCACATTCTCTAATTTGCTGAACTAAAATTTCTTACTCTCTTACAGTCTTCATGGTCTAATACGTGGTGAAAATATGGAGCTTGGTCGTGATTCTGATACTGGTGGTCAGGTACGTTTATGTTGCCGGACTTCAGAATTACATATATGTTTCCTATTTACTGTACTTTTTTTCTTCTTCTTATTGTTCATTTACGGTAATTGAAATACTTTCATATCTTCCAGGTTAAGTATGTTGTGGAACTTGCAAGGGCTTTAGCCTCAATGCCAGGTGTCTACCGAGTCGATTTACTTACACGACAAGTAGCATCTCCTGAAGTTGACTATAGTTACGGTGAACCAACAGAAATGCTCTCTCCACATAATTCCGACGGCTTGACTGATGAGATTGGCGAGAGTAGTGGTGCATATATAATCCGTATTCCATTTGGTCCAAAAGATAAATACATTCCTAAAGAGCTTCTATGGCCTCACATCCCTGAATTTGTTGACGGCGCATTAAGCCACATAATACAAATGTCTAAAGTCTTAGGTGAGCAAGTTGGCGGTGGTCGGCCCGTTTGGCCCGTTGCAATCCATGGGCATTACGCAGATGCTGGTGACTCAGCTGCTCTTCTTTCTGGTGCTTTAAATGTACCCATGCTCTTTACGGGTCATTCTTTAGGGCGAGATAAACTGGAACAACTTTTGAGACAAGGGAGATTGTCTAAAGATGAAATTAACGATACATATAAGATAATGCGTAGAATTGAAGCGGAGGAGTTGACCCTTGATGCTTCTGAGGTGGTTATAACCAGTACTAGACAGGAAATAGAAGAACAGTGGCGGTTGTATAACGGGTTTGACCCTGTTTTGGAACGTAAACTTCGAGCTAGAATTAGGCGGAATGTTAGCTGTTATGGAAGGTTTATGCCTCGTATGGTTGTAAGTGCCCAAAAACTTTTTTACCCGTTGTTTATCTTTCTCATTTGACCAGTTCGAGATAAAACACAACCCAAACTAATGACTATATTTACTTGTAGGTAATTCCTCCTGGGATGGAATTCAATCATATTATTCCACATGATGGTGATATGGATGGCGAAACAGAAGGAAACGAAGATCGCCAGGCTTCTCCAGATCCACCTATATGGACAGAGGTTCGTCTTATTTGTTTATTTAACTATTATATAAAATCAAATCCGACTTTCTATTATATTAACGTTCTTTTCATGCAGATAATGCGTTTCTTTACTAACCCACGGAAGCCGATGATACTTGCACTTGCTAGGCCCGACCCTAAAAAGAACCTTACTGCTTTGGTCAAAGCATTTGGGGAGTGCCGTCCATTACGGGAGCTTGCCAATCTTGTAAGTTATCGGTTTTTTGTCCTTATATCTGATCTTTTCATCTTTTGGCTATAGTTTTTACTTTTTATTTTTACAGACATTAATAATGGGTAACCGAGATAACATTGATGAGATG
Source organism: Senecio squalidus (assembly GCA_910822075.1). Lineage (NCBI taxonomy): Eukaryota > Viridiplantae > Streptophyta > Magnoliopsida > Asterales > Asteraceae > Senecio > Senecio squalidus. The sequence goes on from CAJVGC010000060.1 coordinate 65,834,886, forward strand.
TCAAGTACCAGTGCACAAATGCTTCTTTCAATTATTAAGATGATTGATAAGTACGATCTATATGGTCAAGTGGCATATCCTAAACATCATAAGCAGAACGAGGTTCCTGATATCTACAGATTAGCAGCAAAGACAAAGGTAAAGTAATAACATTTAAAAGATATAACATCGTGTGATTGATAATGTATTTTTAGATTTATAATTGTTGTTCAACTTCTCATGGCAGGGTGTTTTCATCAACCCAGCTTTCATTGAACCATTCGGACTCACTTTAATTGAGGTAATTTTGTCATATGTTTAGCAATTAAGTTATCAGATGGTTTTTGTCCCAAAAGTTTGTTTACTACACGCGTCGTCCTTAAAATTAATACTTGTAACTAAAAGTCCATGAATTTGAAACTTGCTTGTAACATTGATAGTTCCTAAACTTGTAACACGAAAATCAGCTTTTGGGATTATTAGTGTTACAAATTTCAATTTCACTGTTTCAGTAATGATCTGTGCAACAAACAAACTTTAGGAACGGAAACCATAATTTCGTATGTACAACAGGGACCATTTATGTAATTTACTCAAGATATTAAGTTCTATTTGCACAGGCTGCAGCTCATGGCCTACCAATGGTTGCCACGAAAAATGGAGGTCCTGTTGATATACACCGTGTAAGTTGTATTTGTTTCATTAAATGTTGTTTAATGTGTTAATTAAAACAACTTGCAAAATGACCGTGGTATCCCTGCAGGTACTTGACAATGGGTTACTTGTTGATCCCCATGATCCGCAATCCATTGCTGATGCCTTATTAAAGCTCGTGGCAGATAAGCAACTTTGGTCAAAATGTAGGTCAAACGGGTTGAGAAACATTCATTTATTTTCATGGACTGAACATTGCAAAACTTATCTTTCGCGGATAGCAAGCTGTAAACCTAGACACCCAGGGTGGCTAAAAAACGACGACGATGATGATGATGAAAATTCAGAACCCGAATCACCAAGTGATTCTTTAAGAGATATGCATGATATTTCTTTAAATTTAAAATTTTCAATGGATGGTTTAGACTCTGAAGACCGAAAGAGCAAACTAGAGAATGCTGTTTTGGCGTATACAAAGGGTAACACTGTAAAAGGTGCACAAAGAACCATGTCTGGAGAAAAACCCGACCAACTCAAGTTCCCTGCCTTGAGAAGAAGGGACCATATATTTGTAGTTGCAATTGATGATGATAACATTGGAAATCTTTATGAAAATATTAAAAAGATTTTTGAGGCTGTAGACAAAGAGAAAAACGAAGGTTCTGTTGGATTTATATTGGCAACGTCTTTACAGATGGCAGAAGTTCATTCGTTTCTGATTGTAAAAGGGTTAAATCCCTCTGATTTTGATGCATTTATTTGTAACAGTGGGGCTGATCTGTACTACTCATCTTCACATTCGGAAGATAACCCGTTTGTATTTGATTTGTATTATCATTCTCATATTGAATACCGTTGGGGTGGTGAAGGGCTTAGGAAAACTTTGGTTCGGTGGGCATCTTCTGTTATCGATAAAAAAGCAGAGAATAAAAATCAAGAACATGTTGTTACAGAAGATGAAATGGTTTCAACAGACTATTGTTATGCTTTCAATGTTCGTAATCCGGCACTGGTAAGTTCATCTATTACTTCTTCTGTCCTCACATTAGATGCTATGTTGGTTCGGCGGGATGGGTATGGTTCAAAAGGACAGATGCACCTATGTTAGAATATTTGCTACACACATCTTATAAACCAATTGAAGCATGTGTTATCGCACAAATTTGTGAAGTGAATTTAATTGAACTTGTATTTCATATATTACGTTCACTATTGTAGGTTCCTCCTGCGAAGGAAGTTAGGAAGATGATGAGAATCCAAGCTCTCCGTTGTCACGTTATTTATTGCCAAAATGGGAGGAAGATAAATGTGATCCCAGTATTGGCTTCTCGTTCCCAAGCCCTCAGGTGCGTGCTATGCATTTTCTGTTCTCTATTCGGTTTTACATGATTTATGGTAAAAAGTAAATAATATCCAGCTTGCACATTGATCTATATAAATATTAAAATCTTGCTAGAATTTGCAAACTACATTTTTTCGTACTTGAGTTTGGTCGAAAATTACGAACAGAACGTCCTTATTGTGGGCTGTTTGCAGCAAATTCGTCCGTGACCACTCTGAAATGACTAAAATACCCTTGGGGTCAAGGCAACCTGTATAGTAATGTTTTTTTTTGTTATATATAATTATACTTAAAGTTTGTTACACAATATGCCTTTAGGTACTTATATCTCCGCTGGGGTATGGACTTAACGAAAGTGGTGGTTTTCATTGGCGAAAGTGGCGACACTGATTATGAAGGGTTTCTTGGCGGTGTTCATAAATCCATTATACTAAAGGGAGTCGGTACTGGCAACCAACTTCATGCCAACCGAATTTACCCACTTTCAGATGTCTTGCCCACAGACAGCCCTAATGTTATCCAGACACCCGAACAATATAGCACCGCCGACATTCGTGGTTCGTTGGAAAAACTTGGAGTTCTCCAAAAATAAAAGGGTCACAATCCCCGGTCACATCTTTTTTCCCTAATGTTATTCAGACATAAGAACCGTTCAGCAGTGCTGACATTCGCGGGCTGTTTTGATAAATCGAGTTCTCAAAGAATAAAGTGTCTAAATACATGGTGATGTGTTTTCTTTTTGCTCTTATTGTGCTAATTTAATCTTGTATCGACACGAATATAAGTTACATTGTACAGAAGTTGGATCGTTTTCCGGGGATCCAGAATGATGAAATCTTGAGCAATAAAGATATAATGACTTGTACTTTATTAAATTTAAAGTTATCCCTTGTTTTTTATTTGGTAATTTTAATATTTGAAGTCGATGTTTAATCGTTTCGACTTTAATAAAGTATAAGCATGATTTAAGGTATGTTTATTATAAGTTAAGTTTGAGGTTACTTGAGGGAAACCAATTATCAAAACCAATTTGTTTAAAATAGGTAATCTATTTCCCACCTACAATTTGGTTTTCTTTCTTCCTAGTGATTGACTAAAACAATAGCAAACTCAACGAGATTTGCCGATTTTAACAATCTAGACAATAACGTGTTGATTTTGGTGTATTTTATCTCAAACAGGTTAAATGGCTAAATTTTACCTAACCCGTGTGTTATGACTCGAAACACTTTCTATAAATAAGAAGTGTTCCATAAACTTGGTTTGACCAGTCTAGTTTTGATCTGTTACCTAACTCATGTGATGTAGTAGTTAAAATCATGTATTTTGTACCAGCATTTAAAATCCGTGTCAATGAACAATATAATGACTATCTAACAAAGAACACGCAACCAACGTTGCTTACAAAACTAACATTTTGTTAAAAACGGATTCATGAAACATCAATACTTGTTAACGTTGACGAGTCACTAGCTTATGTAATAATCTAGGTATGATTAAGTTGTTCAATAATCAATATTACTTATAAACTTCAAACCTAAGATTTGTTGATTAATAAATTAATAATTTGAGTGAGATGTGGAAGTCCAATAAATCAGCATATGAGAATTAGGTCAACTTCTAAAGAAAAACAATTTTTTTCAATAGCCATCAATTGATGGTCAACCATTTTATGCCCATACTTAACCATCAATGTATGTATCAATCATGTGTAGGGTTTGTTATTTTGTTTTATGAGTTTTGTTTCGCGGAAAGATAAGTTATAAATAGGCAGACATATAAGGCTTTCGTTGACAAGAGCGAGTCTTTTGACTTATATACATACGATTTAATCGGATATAATCATCTGTTTTCTGACCATCTTCAAAATATTACCTACAAAGCTTAGAAATTGATTTCCTACCATTCAGTTTTACAAAAAATATTATTGTGTCACGTAATATAATGTACGAGTTTTGGTAAAAACAACTTTTGAAATGTTGATTAAAAAGTTTGAACACTTATCCTTTACTTGTACCTTCGTTTAAAAACAATTACATTTATGGTTAACATCCCAAATTTCACTAAGGATAAGATTCAAAACATTTTCTTTCCATTTCAGCCAAAATTAATCAACTTTTTCTTGATCTAATTAATTACGTAATGTAACGTTATATCGATCTATAGATACAAGTGTAAAAAGACATAACACTTATGTTACTCTTTATGACAAATTCTAATCAAACATAAAAACTCAAATCTTGACATAAACAAACATTTAATATTGACTTGGACAGATGTTTAATGTTTGGTAACACTTCTCCACGATTTATGTGTCATAGACAGACTAAAAGACACACATTTCTTCTGTTTTTTTACATATAAAATAATCATTTCTTTTCTTTCATAAAATATATAATTTTTTTACATATAAAATAATCATTTCTTTTCTTTCATAAAATATATAATATATATTATATGGAAAAAGTGAATATCGGGCTGTTACACATCATCAAAAAAAATATGTCGTTTTGTTAAAAAAAAAATTAAATCTATATAATTTTAATCATATTTATTAAACAAACTTTACAAATTTGTATCTATTCATATTTTTTTCTTCATTAATCGTGTCTTTTAATAATATAATCCCTGTATTTTAAGATCATCTCTCACTTAATGAATATAGGACAAATCAAATGTTGAAAAACATTTAAACCATAAAACGAAATAGTTTTTAATGCATTTCGTATTCAAACTTACATGTGTAATAACCTCATATTCACTTCCCCATATTATATATACTTTAAATCATATATCATATAATATAATATTATTTTTTTATTATTATAGTTGTAACGGTTTTATTTAAGAAGCTTGCATATATGAAGTTGACTTTTTCAACGGTGTGTATGGGAGGTGCCAACATTGAAAATTTGTTGATCACCTAAATATACATATCTATCTAAACATATCTATCTTTTTATACATAATAAGATAATATTTTTAATATTTATTTAAATTATAGGTTTCATCCGTAAGGTTTTAAGTATACGTATGTGAAAAACCTTTCTTGTGTATATCTTACCTAACATAAACGGTTAAATTAACAAAACTAAACTTTATGTATAAACCGTCCATGTTCTTTTTCTACAACAAAAATTTCTAACATAGATTATACATATATTTTCAAAATCTAAAGACGAAATCAATGATGAATATTGTGGACGATTTATGCAATTAAATCGTAGGAAAATATATTTAAAAGCTTCATTAAACAAAAGTATTTTGAAAGAAATGACAAGTGTCAACATGTTTTACCTTAAACTTGTTTAAAGAAACAAAATAACGTCTTTATTAGCCGACATGTTTTTTTTTTTTCTTTTCTTTTTTTAAAGTAGATAAACAACTAAATTATAATTTTTTTTTTTTAAAGAAAGTGAGTTGTTATAAGAAACATGGTATTGGAATTTGTGCTCCACTTATTAGTGTTGCAAATAAATATTTCTATTAATTTCAAAATATGTTTTGATTTAAAAAAATTACTTTCTACGTTCTATATTTATATTTATTGTCGAGTTAGTTAAAAAGGAAATCATAATTACAAATATCTTAACATATTGTAACATAATAATTAAAAGCTTTACTTAACCATGATAACCAAAACAAAATCTAGAAAAGAAAACTTAAACACATAATGTTTTTTTTCCTTTTAAGTTATAATTGAATTTGCAATTTTTTGTTACCTAATATAATGTTTTATTTTTTGGTCGAAATATAAATGACCCCATGTACCTATAAATGTCTCATATTATTATATATAAAAGGGAAAAAAATGTTAGAAATAAAAAATAAAATTTATTGAAATAAGATAAAATTTTTGAAATATTTTTTAATTTTCAGATTATCCATTTTGTCACGTATTAAAAACGTCTATTAATTTTAAAGTTTAAAAAATTAATAATATTTAAAAATAAAATAAGAAATTATTCCATTTTCTATACGAACAATAACGACTTTTCAAACGAAAAAATACATCTGAATCAAATACCCGCACTAATCAAATAACACAAATAACAAATACCTTTCCATTTACTACCACTTTCAATCATGCAATCCCAAATTAAATTTTGAAACACAACATGCCAACTTGTTTTTTCCATAATTTAAAAATAACCTTGACATAAATTTTATTGTTGGTTTTCTTTTCTTGGTTGCTGCCAGTGCCTTGAATATTGTTTGCTGTCATCATCGTTTTCAACCCCCAAAAAAACCACCTTAAATACCCCCCAAATCCCCATTTCCATCACCATTTTCACTCCAAATTTTTCAATTTTCTTTCAATTTTTTTCAAGAAATCATGAACACAAATAATCCCACAATTCGATTACGAAAACCCAAACCCGAAATCACACATTTTACAAACAAAAAAGATGAAGATAATCAGAAAAATGGGTGTAAATTGTTGAAATATGAAGAATTGCCAGATTATATGAAGGATAATGAGTTTATTTTGGATTATTATAGAGCTAATTGGACTTTAAAGCAAGCTTTTTTCAGCTTATTTCATTGGCATAATGAAACCCTTAATGTTTGGACGTAAGTTTTTTTTTTTTTTTTTTTTTAATTTTTAATTTTTATGTTTGATTTGTGGGTATTTGTTTAATTTGATTAATTTTGAGTTTAATGAACTGGGTTTGGATCAAAATTCGGACTTGTACATTGTGCATAAAGACTTGTACTTTTCTTGATTATTTGAGTTTTGAGCTTAATTTCATAAATGTTGAGTTTAATGAACTGGGATTGGATCAAAAACGGTACTTGTACATCGTGCATAAAGACTTGTACTTTTCTTGATTATTTGAGTTTTGAGCTTAATTTATAGGTTTAATTTCATAAATGTTGAGTTTAATGAACTGGGATTGGATCAAAATGGGTACTTGTACATTGTGCATAAAGACTTGTACATTTCTTATTTGCATCTCTGTTTTCTGTTGTGTTTTGATGAACAATAAAAGGGGATTCTTGATTTTTTCTGCATTGAGTGTTGTAATTTATGCTTATGAACTTGTATATTGACTTATGTTTATGGGTTACCATTGATCTATCTTTTGCTTCATGAAGTAAGTTAGAAGTTGTATAACAAGGGTGAAAGCGGAACCGATTGTTTTCGTAGTTAACGATTGATAATAGGGAATAATCAAACAGAATAGAGCTTAATTGGATTAGTATAGAGTTAACTGATGTTGATTGTTTTGTGCAGACACTTAATTGGATTCATTGTTTTCGTTGGATTAACAATTGCAAACTTGATGGATGTTCCTCAAGTTTCGGAGTTTCTAAACGTATTAACATGGTAAGGCAAACATTACATCTTTTCTCTTTACTTTTACTCTAGATGAACGATTAAAGTAACGGTTTTGCGTTGACCTTAATACATGTTTCTTCTTATCGAAAAATTAAGTTATCATCTTTTACTTGGTTAATAAGCACAAAAAAATGTGAATTAATCAATGCATTTTTAGCTTGAACACGCACTTTTCGCTGGAAGTGATGGTTGCATCTTGGTCACATCTATTTGGTGTATGAGAAAAATGAAATAGGACCGAACGAACAAAAAGATTGTGAATAAATGAAAAATTTGTGCTTTAAAATCCATAAATAATTTTGGATTGATTTCCTAAAGATTCGTATTTATATTTGTATGTTGATGTCTAGCATGATTTGGGTTTTAAATTTATCTCATTTTGCAGGTCTTTTCCATTAAATCCGGGTGCAAACGCTTCAAATAATTCAATAATGGTAAGAACTAAGAAGCTACATATTTGAAATTTTTTGACTTTTTTGGGTCAAGTGAGCGTTTCTTTTGATTCAAAATATTTTAAATTTGTTTGGGATTTATGAGAAATAAGAGTATGGAGTCCGATTTCACAGTTTAAAATACTAATACGGACGTTTATAATCTTTAAAATGATGATTAGAATGTCAAAGTTTACTTAAAAAGATACATCAATTTGACGGAAAAAGTCAACAAAGCTGTTTATTTTGGTCTGCTGAGTTTCTACTGTGATAACTAAATGCATGTACTTATACAGGATACACCGAGACTATTAGATTTGAAGCACGGTTCACCATTTGATATGGATGTAGCACCACAACTAGCGGCGCCTACCCAATGGCCATTCTTCGTATTCTTAGCAGGAGCAATGTTCTGCCTTCTTTCCAGCAGCACTTGTCACCTCTTCGGCTGCCATTCTCACCGCTTAAATTTCCAACTTCTTCAACTAGATTATGTCGGCATCACAGTAATGATCATCACCTCTTTCTTCCCACCAATCTACTACATCTTCAAATGCAATCCTGTCTGGCAATTTATTTACCTCGGTGGAATCACCGTCATGGGCATTTTTACCATTTCAACCATGCTATCGCCAACACTCTCTACTGCCAAATACCGTTCCTTTCGTGCTTGTCTCTTCATGGCAATGGGCCTTTTTGGGTTAATACCTTCGATTCACGCTTGTGTTTTGAACTGGGACGAACCACAAAGAAACGCGACGTTGGTCTATGAATCAGTTATGGCAGGTTCTTATTTAATTGGTACTATGTTTTACGTTACAAGGATCCCAGAAAGATGGAAACCGGGGTGGTTTGATTTGGCGGGTCATAGTCATCAAATCTTTCATTGTTTCGTAATTATGGGTGCTTTAGCTCATTATGGTGCTGCACTCGTGTTTCTTGAGTCGTGGGGTCGAGTTGGTTGTTAGTTAATTAACTAGCACTATATAAGCCTTTGGTCACGATCGTTTAACAAATGTTTTAAAACGTTTGTTGGAGGTTGTTGCACAAGTTTTGTGTAGTGATCGTTAATATGTATTCTTTTCGTTAAATTATTTACCATAAATTCGTTCATTGTTGTCGTTATCATTATTGTTGTATCATCGAAACACATAACATGTTAAAGTTAGCAAAGTGAATAGAAAGATTATTTCATTTTTTATTATTTTCTATATGTTGTTAATATGTTATTAGTTACATTATTTTAATTATGTCGGACAAGGGTAAGTTTGTTTTCTTCAAGTTAACGGACCAACTCAGATATCATAAGTTAACTGACCAACTCACATATCGTCAAACTATAAACACTTTTGAATATTTGTAAATACTCAACATAAATATAATTGAATACAGTTTAAAATACTAATACGGACATTTACTCTTTAAAATCGATCTACAAACTTTCAAACCATTCTACATCACGTTTATGAAAGAGTAAATTTTTTTTTTTTTTGCCAACTTCATTTCGAAATCAATAAACCTACTATTATCATAAAATGTATATCCCATAATAGAAATAAACACTTCCTCAATATTTTTTTTCATTAGTAATTTATATTAGAAAATGACCCACTTCTTTGATATATTAATATTATTAAGTCTTAAAATAAAAATATTTACATTTCCAATGATTTATAAAATATAAAATATAAAAATAAACCTAGTTGTATCATTTAATCCCACAACGTACTGCACCTTCTTTGCATTAATCTCTGCAAATTGGATCTGCAACCATTGAATCTCAATGATATTCAAGTCAACAAAACGTTTATAATGTAATTTTTTCTTTTTTTCTTTGAACGGCTATGTTACTGATTTGGGACCACAGTGACATTCAATTGGACAGTGACATCATAATGTAATCCCTTTTAATTAATTTAAAAATATGTTTATCCAACTTGCATAAAATACTTTGTTTGTGTTGTCCCAACATGTAGATTATAATGAATTGAACAATTCACATAATGTTACAAGAAACTAAAGTGCTATCAAATAATATAACGACCCGACTTCTTAATGAATCAGTCGGATAAGAGGATACGGGGAAAAGCCCTAACTTAATACATACATAACTTTTGATCCGTTTGGAGTTGATGGCCTGACCTTATTCGTGCATAAACGTCTCAACGAGTAGGATATGTTATAGAGATTTGGATCTTAATGTGCAAGTAAAGTGGAGTTTAAGGTAAGTAATTAAGTTTTGTTAGCCAAGTACTATACTCAAAGGCAACGGTACAAAATCTTCTTTGGTCTATGTGTTACTTGCAAGTACGATAGGTAATTATAAAAACTTTTGAATATGTAATATTATTAAAGTTTTTCTTAATGTTAACAAAAACTACACATGTAACGTCTTTTCTTTCTTCGTAACATTTACATAAAAAACACCGGTACATCCTCATGTGTTGTACCTCTACATGGTGCACGTCGTTTTTATTAATGTCACACGTCAAATAATCGCATAGGCTTGCCAAACTAATAGATACTATTGTCGAAGAGAAAATTGAATACAAGTTTTCTATAACCAATAGTTGTAATACTTTTACAACCGCTAAGTTAATAAGTCAACTCACATGCAATCACGTTACAAGCTTTTTGGCTTCCGCTACTATATACTCTTCTCATATATATGTTCACAAAAGTTGGTCATGTAGGAGAAGATCCCTAGAGAGCAAAAATGTCAGCTACTACTAAGTTCACAATATCATTAACCTTATTTTCACTTCTTTTTCTTGTAATCTATTTATCTCCTAAGAATGAAACTCATAATCTTCTATCTTTCTCCAAATTTCGGTTAAAATCAGCGTCCAGACTTGTGCAACATGAAGCTGCACCCGACATCAAAGTATGTTTTCATCTTCTTTACTTACGAAATCATTTCACTTATGTAGTTTTTGAAAAACATTTATTGATTCGTTATGTATTTGTTTCGTTAGAGAAATGATATTAGACTGGCAATCGAAGATCAGTTGGCTAAAGCAAGAGGTAACATTCACAAAGCCATTGTTAAGAAAAGCTTTGCATCGATTCAAGAAAATGGTAGCTTTATTTCTGAAATAGCCATATACAAGAATCCCGTCGCCTTTCTCCAGTTAAGTGTTTGAACTATAAATTTATGTTCTTGACATAAAGCTCGGAAAATTGTTTCTCTATGTTCTAAATGACTTTTCAATTTCACAATAACCTTTTGATTTATTCAGGAGTTATACCGAAATGATGAAAACATTCAAGATATGGACTTATAAGGAAGGGGAAATTCCGTTGGCCCATTTTGGTCCGATGAAATGTATATATAGCAGCGAAGGAGACTTCATACAGGGAATGGAAAGAAACGGAAACCCCGTGGCAGCTAATCATCCTGATGAAGCGCACGCCTTCTTTATCCCCATAAGTGTAACAAACATTGTTCACTACGTCTACAAGCGTGAAGAAGTCATTGGTTTTCAAGAACGTATGCAAGCAATAGTCGAAGACTACATAGGCATCATTTCTAATAAGTACCCTTATTGGAATCGTAGCAACGGTGCTGATCATTTTTTTGTTGCTTGTCATGATTGGGTAAGTAAATTTCTTTACACAGTGAGCTTATTACGGAGTATATGATATAACTTTCCATATGTATAATCACAGGGGCCATTGATTTCTTCGGGAAATCCTAAGCTTTTTAAAAATCTCATAAGAGTGCTTTGCAATGCCAACACCTCAGAAGGTTTCATTCCAAGACGGGATGTGTCCATGACGGAGATTAATGCACCGTTTGATAATATCCCAATTGTGAGTCGTGGCCAATCACCTTACAACCGATCAATCTTGGCATTCTTTGCAGGTGGAAACCACGGTGTAGTACGAAATAGGTTATTCAAATATTGGGGAAACAAAGAAGATGATGATATTCAAGTCTACACTTACCTTCCAAAAGGGCAAAACTATACCGAGTTACTAACTCAAAGTAAGTATTGCTTATGTCCTAGCGGCTACGAAGTTGCAAGTGCTAGGGCAACTGAAGCAATCTACGTAGGATGTATTCCTGTAATGATCAAAGATCATTATGTTTTACCGTATAGTGATGTGTTGGATTGGAGTAAGTTTTCGGTAATAGTATCAGTAGATAAGATTCCGGACCTCAAAAGAATTTTGCAAGAGATACCTTTTTCGAAGTATTTGGAAATGCAAAAAAGTGTCATGGAAGTGCAAAAACATTTCATGGTTAACATTCCGGCAAAACAATTTGATGTATTTCATATGATTGTTCATTCGGTGTGGCTAAGAAGGCTCGATTTTCAGTTGCTAAAATTATCTTAGGTGAATCGAGTGATAATAGTATTGTAATAAGTATGTAGTTTTTATATTTATGATTTACAACCGAAAACTTGTGCATTAGAACTAACACTCTGATTAAATTTTTGGTCATAAAACCACTTGTACATAACAAAAAATTGCCGTTCAAAAAAGAAAAAAAAATTGCCGTTCAAAAAAGAAAAAAAAAGCTCCAAAACAGAAAAATATCGGTCAAAACGGATTCATTTGTGACTCATGACACAAATAATTAAGCCGACCCCCACACCAGAACCACACGGTTTGATTTCGTGAAGTAAGATTCCTATTTCGGCTTAGGTTCTAGGTAATAACCGAACGACATTAAATCTTAATGAACGAAAACCGAATCGAGTCGTCTCCTCTGGTGTCACTCCTTGGCCTTTTAAGTTAAAACATAAAAGAAATTTTCATTTATCAATATTTGAAACAGGAATTAATTTTAATTGGTATATAAATCACCAAAATACTTTTATTTTTGATAAATCCTATGACAATAATAAGAAATAAGTAAAAAATATTTGATATATTAATTTTAGCATTCCCACAACGTACGCAGCCTTCTTTTCCCATTGGATATGAACACCACGAGATCCAATTAATTCTATTGAGAATTGATAGTTTTATACTCAACACCCTATTCGAGGATACGTAAGTTTCTTATTATTTTAGAGTTTATGGTTTCAAATTCCGTAAGAGACAAAAACGTTGATTATATTGTGCAAGTGGTATATATGATCATGAAAGAAGTTATAACTTGTTTTGTAATAACATTTGTGAATTAGATAGATTATTAATAGAAAAGTTTATATCAATGTTATATATATATTTGTATATGGCTGGTTTTCGCTAAATATGGACTTGAGAAGCACGTCCCATACCTGAGTTGTTTTCGCTAAGTATGAACTTGAGAAACACGTCCCGCATATGACTTGTTTTCGCTAAATAATCATGAACACCTTAAAGTTCAATAATATTTCTAAAACAACCAAACTGTAGTACTGATGTACGAAATCGAGTATATTTTAAAAATAAGAATTACTTACGATTCGACTACACAATCTTAGGCAGTGGACCTACTCAAGTATAATATAGTTTTAGGTAAATCAGGTTCGTTCGTAGGGACTGATGTTTGAAATATAATTAATAATTAATACATTCACTTGGACTTGATCACAATTACTACGGTTATCACTTAATTACTAACAATGTTGAACTACTTAAAAGGTATTTAACTTGAACTCTCGTTTCCCATTAAAACTTTAATCGTCTCATGTATAGTTACCACTCTCGTGTATAATTTCTACGTTTGACAACTAAGAAATAAGTACCTAAGCCGATTTTATGATTTAATCTTATAAAGCTTCCTCTCGAATAGCTTCTTAATTAACTAAACCGATCTCTCTTAATCTAGTTAACTAACAACCACAATTACGTTTTTATTGTTTAAATCTTTAATACTAGTTCCTCTCGAATACTAATATCTTTAAACTAATTATAGACCGATTAGTTATTTCATAAACTATTTTGTAATGTCACAAGTTCCTCTCGAATACCTATGATGAATTAGTAACAGTTTATATAAAAGATTAAACAAGATTCAAAAACTGATTACAATTGGTTTTTCGATTAAACATAAAATCCAGTTCAACATATACGTAATTAAACAATAACATACATAATTGATCACATCATCCAAGTGAACGTTAAGAAATTTAGCTACTCATAATAATAAAAACGCAAAACAATAGAATTGAATGAAACATCTTTTTATTAAAAGAACTAACGAAAAGGATTAAAGTACCAATGATCCGAATGCTTAAACAACGAAATTGCTAAGTCTAAAAACACCAAATAACGCCAAAAATTCGTCGGTCCAAGCTAGGGTTTCAATACTCCAAAACTTGCTTACAATAATGATGATGATAATAATTAAACCTAAAAAACTGTTTCACTAAACGTAACAAACAACTGAAACCCAAAACTCCGCGGGACGGGAGTCCCAAGGGCGTGTGACAAGAGTCCCAAGGCCTTTTTCAGTTTTCTTTGTTTGGCTGCTCGTTTTTGCCTCATCTTTCGTAACCAATTCATTCTAGTCTTCAAATATAACGGGAATACAACATCGACCCGTTTTCTTCATTTTCAGCTCCAATTGTGTCACTTCCGCTCAAGAACTCCGGCTAATACCTGTATAACATTTTAATACCACAATTGCCCGAAATTCTCAAAATCCGTTATGAATTAAACTTTAAAAAGACAAATATCGCATATAATAATATGACTAAAATATGCGATATCATACTTTTCAGTTTTTACTGTGCGCAACATCAATCTTTGATAAGAACGAGTTTTTTGATCTAGTTAACGTATGCATGACAATCTTTGGTGGGGTTGTTATGTATTTTCTTTTTCTTTTTTATTTGAGGACAAAGAGAATATATATTTGTGTTTTGGATATATATTATTATGTTTGTTAAGGGAAAAGTATTATATGTAGCCGAAATCCACTAGGACATGCTCTCTCACGCGCCGTAATAGTTTTGAAAAAAAAACTCGATGTTTTGCTTATAAACTTTAAACCGTTTAAAGTTAGCTGGGGATTTTAGCGGCTGTGAATTCGTAACTAAATTCCGAAGAAAATGTAACCGGAATCACAAAGAACACAGCTCCGACACATTGTCATGCGCCGCCACAAGCAACAAATATTTTGCAATCAATGTCCTTATCAACATCTATCTTTTTATCTTTATTTTTCATAGTTACAGTTTTATTTTCCACACTCGAACTGCAAGAAAGTATTAGATGTGGCCAAGCCCAACATGCGGGCTTGAGCTACATCTAATAAAACTTCTAAGAACTTAAATATAAGTTAGAAATTACTACATTACCTCTAAGCATAACTTGTTATTTATTTACAAACTAGATTATTGTCCCGCGATAGCGTGGATAAAGATAAAAATTGAATCGTAAATTTTATTTTTATGTAGATTTTAAGTTATTATAAGAATGCATTTTTACACGTATAATAACATATATATTTTTACGTTTACACATGTTTATAGTTATAATAATATATTCACATTTACGTTTAGATACATATTTTGATACTTTGTATTAGAAGATTTAAGAATAATAATAAAATAAATCATGATTCCCATTGAGCGATTTACAAGTAAATTAAAATTATGTTTTTATTTTATTTAAGTGTAGATGAAATGAAATAAAAAATGTAATTATGTATTGTCAGAGGGTGTAAAGTGAAAATAATTTTTGATATCATCAATCTTATCTAACGGCTGAAATTAAATAAGTTAATTCATCAAAAGGACTTTATTTTGCTATTTGGCATTTAAGACCACTCTTTTATTATATATTAAAAATTTTAGTGTAAATTCATTCTTCACTTAAATGTATCACGATTTATGACCGACCCAACTATGATGAACAATGTTTAATATTAGCCACACCATCGTATGGGTACTATACTAATACGAAAAAGGTTATCAAAATTCATTAGCAACAACCTAATGGACTAATGATTTTTCAAATACTTTCCTAAAGCCAATATAAGGAAATATAATACTTTCCGGTAATCACAAATCTAAATATTAGAAGAAGTATTTTACATTAATTACAATTGATTTGGTGGGAAATATTCTTTAGGGATATATTCCTAAAATCTCTCATTTAGTTATCAAACAATTGGATATATACATAAAAACACACACAAAGATGAACATGTAAAAAGATGATTTTGATCAAGAGAGAGCATATATGGCCAATATTCACCATCACAATAACCCTAGTTTCACTTGTTCTTCTTGTAGCTTATTTATCTCCAAGAAATCATGGAAATAATCCTCACTCCATCTCCGATTTGCCGTTTTCGCGGTTTCTGCAAGACGAAGCTGCACTCGATATCAAAGTATTTGTTAATGCTTGTTTACCTTCTTATTAGTTTTTGAATTCTTTTTACCTGTATAGTTTTTGTAACCCTTTTCGACATGTATTTGTTTATAAGAAAAATGATATTAGATGTCGAAGAATCGAAGATCAATTAGCAGAATCACGAAGCAACATTCGCCAAGCGATTGTTCGGAAAAGCTTTTCATTGAGTACAAAAAATGAAAGTTTCATCTCGGAAGAAACTTTGTACAGAAATCCGTTTGCCTTTTACCAGTTAAGTGTCCAAATAATTTGTTTCTCTTAGTTATTGTATTGTACATAATCGTTTAGTACATTTATTAACATTATTGCCGGGTTTTTTTTCATGAAAATATATAAGATATTCGATAATATATGATACGCCATTAACATTTGTACGAGTTAATATTTACCATTGTTTTTGTTCACTTACGTACTCTACTATTTTTCCGATCATTTACATTACCAAAACCTTTAAATCTGGTTATCGTAAGTGTTTATGATGTATTTAGCCGTCTATCAATAAGAACTTAAAGTACAGTAACTCGTGTATAAAAATTAACCCACATTTTAGCTATTCATGTTCTAACTTTTAGATTTCAATTGATAATTCAGGAGTCATACGGAGATGATGAAGACATTCAAGGTATGGACTTATAAGGAAGGAGATATCCCCTTGGTGCATGAAGGTCCGATGAAAAGTATTTATAGTAGCGAAGGTCACTTCATTAGGGAGATGGAGCGTGAAGGAATCGCTATGACTGCTAAGCATCCAGATGAAGCACATGCATTTTTCATTCCTATAAGTATAGCCAAAGTTGTTCACTATCTTTGTACACCTAAAGAACTCAATAATTTTCGAGGTAGAATACAAGATATAGTAGAAGACTACATTAGTGTCATCGCAGATAAGTACCCTTATTGGAACCGAAGCAATGGAGCTGATCACTTCTTTGTTTCTTGCCATGATTGGGTACGCGCATTTCTTTTAAGTAAAATATCATCAGCAAGGTCATTATAAAACACAAGTCGGGGTCAATCTGATTTATATATTTTGTATAGTAAATTAACTTGATTATTAGTGAGCAATTTTTTCTATCGAATGATACAATTTTAGGCATTTCTGTAACAGGGTCCGCATGCTTCATTGAGAAACCCTAAACTATTTCAGAACGTAATAAGAGTGCTTTGCAATGCCAACACCTCAGAAGGTTTCATTCCAAGTCGGGATGTGTCGATGACAGAGATTAATGGGCCATACAACGGAATCCCAGATGTAAGTAGTGGCCATTCGCCTTACAATCGATCAATCTTGGCATTCTTTTCAGGTGGAAACCATGGTTATGTACGAAGCATATTATTCAAGTACTGGGGAAATCAACAAGATAGTGATATTCAAGTTTACGATTACCTTCCCAAAAGTAAAAACTATACCGAGTTACTAAGTCAAAGTAAGTTTTGTCTATGTCCTAGTGGCTACGAAGTTGCAAGTGCAAGGGCATCGGAAGCAATCTATGTGGGATGTATTCCGGTTATGATCAAGGATCATTATGTTTTACCATATAGTGATGTGTTGGATTGGAGTCAGTTTTCGGTACAAGTATCACTAGATAAGATTCCCGATCTAAAAAGAATATTGCAAGATATACCTTTTTCGAAGTATATGGAAATGCAAAAAAGAGTAATGGAAGTACAAAAACACTTCATGGTTAATATTCCTGCGAAACAATATGATGTCTTTCACATGATTCTTCATTCGGTGTGGCTAAGAAGACTTAACGTTCTTCTAAACTCTTGAACATGTTCAAAACGCGTGTAATCGTAGGTACTTATTATTGATATTAACATTACATAGTGGATTTATCATAGCTTATA
The DNA here is from genome assembly GCA_910822075.1 of Senecio squalidus. Classification (NCBI taxonomy): domain Eukaryota; kingdom Viridiplantae; phylum Streptophyta; class Magnoliopsida; order Asterales; family Asteraceae; genus Senecio; species Senecio squalidus. The sequence continues at coordinate 65,852,788 of CAJVGC010000060.1, forward strand.
CTTCGAACGAAGAAAATTTTGAATAAACAACAAGCCATTACATGTCTATCACGTATATTTGAATATCATGGCTTTTGATTACATAACGAAACCAATGTTATTGTTATCAAAACTTTTTTTTTTAATTAGGTTAAAGACTTCCTAGCTAGCTATGGGTTTTCTCGTAAATTATTAAATAACTAATAAAATAATTAATTATAATCATATGTTCAAAATTTTAGAAGAAAATAAAATAACTTGTTATTCCCTCGACGTACTGCACCTTCTTTGGCCTGATTTGTGCCTCATTGGATCTGTAACCATGTTAAACGATTTTTTTACTTTTAAATTGAAATTAATTTTACGATAAAAGTCAAATTATTTCATATTTTTTATTTTCTACATTTCAAATTCTTTGCTAATTTTATACTCAACAAGCATAATAAATGCTACATGAACAGCAAGTAATCGAAAACACACACACATACATACAAGATGTTCAAATACTTTGAAAGAAAAGTACCTTAAAACATATCAAAGTAAACAACTAATAGAAGAAATTAAATTAGATGGCGTCCGGCTTGTCACGAGCTTTTCTGGGCATTTAAAGCAAGTCCATAGCTCTGAACGGATCAAAAGTTATTTTCGTTTTAAGTTAGGCATCATTCCAATATTCTTTACTCTTTTATATAGTTTTTACTCGTGAAATATGATATACGCTACCGCTAGACCACTCTTCGGAGCCATATATTTTTCATAAAACAAATGTTTGCATGTGGAAGTGGAGTGAAGTTTAAGTTAAAAGTTAAGATTTGGAAATTAGGGTTTACCAAGTTACCAAAACGTACTCCTTACTCTTTGGCCATCTTTTTGTTTGCTCTATTCTACAACTCATTTACGTACTATTCTCGAAACCATTCACATACTTATTGCTTTATTTTATCATTTCTATGTTTAATGTTGTCGGGTAAGAATTAATAATTTTTATACATCGTTTTGATCATTTAAAAAAAATATTTTATTTGATTTTAATTTAAACAAGGTCATCCGTGATTTTACTTCTTTTTTTTCTTCTAGATATCTAACTATACTAGTTTTAATTCCCGGAACTGAAAAAGTAACAATAAATGTTACGTATATCCATTTAAGGTGTCGGTTTATCATATGAGGTGTCACGTCATCTTTTGAAAGAGTTTAATTGGTTAAATACACACAAACAACAGTATTTATAGTTCGATACATAATATAGATTTTGGAATAAAGTTAGATACATTTTCGAACATCTATCTCGATATACTAATGTCGGAGGTATATTATGAGGAAACAAAATTTGCAGCCCTCTCTGATCGCGTACCTAGCACACTCTCGAGAATGACCCCGAGTATAAACAACCACAAATTAAAACCCCGTACCCCAAAGCTTAGGACAATAAACATAAACACTTTGACTAATTCCATTAATTTAACCATTAAACTAATAAGATCAGTTTTAGTCGGCTTATTATGAGGCTTCATGTCACATTTACTCTTTCATTACACATAACACACATCATAAACAGTAAAACACATATAGAAGATGATCTAGCTAGCTAGAGAAAGGAAAATGGAAGCTGCTTCAAAATTCACCATCACATTAACCATATTTTCGCTACTTTTTCTTGTATGTTATTCGTCTCCAAAGCTAACAACTCGTAATCTTCTCTCTGTCTCGAATTTGCCAGTGATATCAACCTCCGGGCTTCTACAAGATGAAACTGCACCCGATTTTAAAGTATTTTTATTATTTAATCTTCTTCCTTATCTTAAGTTCAATCTTTTACTTCTTCTGACAAGGTGGTTACTTTTTTACATGTGTTTATTCATTAGAAAAATGATATGGTACTGGCGAGAATTGAAGAACAGCTAGCTAAAGCACGAAGCAGAATTCACAAGGCGATTGTTGAGAAGAGTTTTGTATCAAGTAAAACAAATGAGAGTTTCATCCCTGAAAAGACTATTTACAAGAACCCCTTCGCCTTTTTCCAGTTAAGTGTTTGAGGTACTTATATTTGTGTGCGAGATTCAAATAAAAAAGAGTCCAACTACACAATATTACCTCTTGAAATACAATTGGCATATATTCACAAATCTAGCCTACTAGTTTCTAACATTTTGATTTTGATTAATTATTCAGAAGTCATAGTGAGATGATAAAGACATTCAAGATATGGACTTATAAAGAAGGAGATATCCCGTTGATGCATAATGGTCCAATGAAATATGTATATAGTGTCGAGGGTGACTTCATTGAGGAGATGGAGAGGAAAGGAAATCCTATCGCCGCTACTCATCCAGATGAAGCACACGCGTTCTTTATCCCAATAAGCATAACCAATATTGTTTACTACCTTTACTTACCTTCTGAAGCCCAAGGCTTTCAAGAACGGATGCAAGCATTAATCGAAGATTACATTGGAGTCATTGCAGAAAGGTATCCTTATTGGAACCGTAGCAATGGAGCTGATCACTTCTTTGTATCCTGTCATGATTGGGTAAGTACTTAGTAGCCAAATAGCTTTATAAAATACATTTTATATTAACGGGTTTTTAAATTCCAAATGATGACATAAAAGCGGGTGCGTCGGTAACTTTAACCATGTTGACCTTTTCTAATACGAAGCTAATGTGGAGCTCAAATTGATCACAATCTATCTGTATGTATTGCAGGCACCATTTATTTCATTAGGAAACCCTAAACTCTTCGAAAATTTCATAAGAGTGCTTTGCAATGCTAACAGCTCTGAAGGATTCATTCCAAGGCGGGACGTGTCCATGTCAGAGTTTAATGCACCATTTGATAATATCCCAATCGTAAACAGTGGCCAATCACCCTATAATCGTTCAATCTTAGCATTCTTTTCAGGTGGAGACCACGGTTATATACGAAATAAGTTGTTCCAACACTGGGGAAACAAAGTAGATAATGATATTCAAGTCCACACTTACCTCCCGAAAGGTCAAAACTACACCGAGACATTAAGGCAAAGTAAATATTGCTTATGTCCTAGTGGATACGAAGTTGCAAGCTCTAGAGCAACAGAAGCAATCTACGCTGGATGTGTGCCCGTAATAATCAAGGATCATTATGTTCTACCATATAGTGATGTGTTAGATTGGAGTCGGTTTTCCGTACAAGTACCAGTCGGTAAGATTCCGGATCTAAAAACTATTTTGCAAGAAATACCTTTTACAAAGTATTTAGAAATGCAAAAAAGGGTAATTGAGGTGCAAAGACATTTCACCGTTAACATTCCAGCCAAACATTTTGATGTGCTTCACATGATTCTTCATTCTGTTTGGCTAAGACGACTCAACGTTCAATTGACCGCACTCAACTAATCTTTATTGTAATGTATCATAGTTGTATTGTTGGACCCATATTATTTGTGACCCTCATTGATCATTTATCCTTACTGATATGATGACTGACACTAACTGAAATCTGTGTCTAGTAAATATTCGATGGACGTATTTACCTTACCGACACTATAGATTTCCCATTAGGTGATCGGAACTAAAGAGAGCTTATAATAAACACTTATTAAACACCAGGGACTAAAAGATAAATACTCCTAACTTGAGTATCTATAAAAGGGACATAATAAACCCTTATTTGGGTTGGTCTCTTTCTTTATCATCACCATATTCTCCCTAAGTGTTTCTCTCCAAAATCCATCCTAATACGATTATCTCATTTTGGGAATCATCAATGGCCAACATGTTTAACAACATCTCAGGATCGTCAGGAGGTAATTGAATAACATGAATCAATCTTATTTTAATCCAACATGTGGTATCAGAGCCAATGGCTCGTGATTATCCATTGGTTCATGTTTATTTATCGCTTGGCTATTGCTATTATTAATTCTGCATCTTATTTGGCCGGCGGATTTTGTTTTTTGGGTGAAAAATGGGATTTTTTGGACTGGTGGCGGCTGGACAGCAACCCTAATTTCGACGAACTTCGTTCGTGCGAATGAAGGCTCATTCGTACGAACCTGATTTGTTCGTTCGTACGGATGAAGCCCTATTCGTACGAACCTGACTTGTTAATTAGTACGAATCTGATTGGCTCATTCGTACGAACCTGATTTGTTCGTTCGTACGGATGAAGCCCTATTCGTACGAACCTGACTTGTTCATTAGTACGAATCTGATTTGTTCATACGCACGAACGTAACTGGTGATCCGTACGAATCTGGGCTAAATACGTGCGAACCTAGGCTTACATCCGTACGAACTTAAACCTTACATTCGTACGAACCTAGGCTTACATCCGCACGAACCTGGACTTACATCCGTACGAATCAACACTCATCCGTACGAATATAATCTCATCCGTACGGATGACTACAGACCCTAACCTGGGCTCAGCCCCTTGACCCCGTAAGGGGCGCTGCCCCTTAACCCTGCAAGGGGGCGCAGCCCCCTTGACCCCTGCCTTATTTGTCGTGGTCACCTTATTTAGTCACCTTATTTATATGTGACCTTATTATACTTATGCACTAATATTCATGTTTTCATCTTTGTTGCCCAAAGGTCAAAGGTGATTCCTATGATTGCATTTTTCCTTTAGCCTAATAAACACGTAGGATATTAATTCTGCCCAAAGGTGATTTAATATACTTGTGTGCTTTAAAGGATTCTTATTATGCCTTAAAACACGATGTTCTATTTTGTTGCCCAAAGGTCAAAAGACAAACATAGTGTTGCATAAACCTTATGCTCATAATTTTACTTAGATATTAGTTATTTCTGCCCAAAGGTGATGTAACATCTAAGTAGAGCCTTACTTTAGCTTATTATTTTGGTGTTTTTTTAATAGGCTTACCTATCACTAGCTTCATTACTTATATGGTCTTAGTCTCAGGAACATTACTATTAGGTCTACTTATTTTAGACATTACTCTAGTTCTATTACTTTAAGGGACATTACTTAGTCTGCCTTATATAGCTAACTCTGTCACTATAAAATCTTCTAAGACTCGTATCATAAATCTAAATCCTCCTTATTTTCCACTACAGTACCAAACTTCGGCATTGAGGCACTTACTGGTGCTAATTTCACTTCTTGAAAGGAGCAACTTAACGTAACTCTGGGAATGCTCGACATGGACTATGCTATTCGCCATGATGAACCCGCCGCTATTACTGCTGAATCTACTGCGACTCAGAAAGCGGACTTTGAGAAGTGGGAAAGGGCGAATCGGCTGTCCCTAATGATGGTCAAGAACTCAATTCATCCCAGCATTCGAGGAGCTATCCCTGATAACGACAAAGTGAAAACTTACCTCAAATCTGTTGAGGATCACTTTAAGGGATCGTCTAAGGCAACTGCGAGTAGTTTAATGCTACAGATGCTAACCCTTAAGTATGAAGGTTCTAATGGTGTCCGTGAACACATAATGAAGATGGTTGATATGTCTCAAAAGCTTAAGAATTTGGAAATGGAAGTCTCAGATGGCTTTCTTGTGCATTTCATAATGACTTCCTTGCCTGCTCGGTTCGACACTTTCAAAGTGAATTATAACGCTATGAAAGATAAATGGTCGATAAGTGAACTGATTGCTATGTGCGTTCAAGAGGAAGATCGTCTTAAGCACATTCAACCTGAAGCTGCTGTTCACCTTACTACCACTTCAAACTTCAAGAAGAGGAAAGGTAACTACAGTAACAAGACTGAAAACAAAGTCCAAAATCATGGTGCTTCTACCTCTGGCCCTAAATCCTCGACAAGCAATAATAACTGCAAATTCTGTCGCTCCAAAGGGCACGGACAGAAAGATTGCTCTAAATTCAAGGAATGGCTAGCTAAGAAAGGTAACATTCTTTACGTAATATTTGATTCCTTTACTACTGATGTTCCATTTAATACATGGTGGGGTGACTCTGGTTCTATGGTCCATGTGACCAATTCCTTACAGGGATTCCTTACAATCCAGAAGCTACAAAAGGACCAAAGAAAGCTTAGAGTTGGAAATGGTGATCTCTTAGATGTCGAAGCCATGGGGACCTTAAATTTACATATGAATACCGGAAAGTGTATTAGATTAATAGATACCTTATATGTACCGAGAATTACTCGGAACCTTGTATCTATATCTAGACTTGATCTTGAAGGTTATGTAATTACTCATGGTTGTGGCAGGATCACCTTTACTCTTAATAATGAATTGTTTGGTTGTGGTTTTTTGGATGGATTACTGTATAAATTAGAACTAGATCATAATTTCTCACAGTCTTTGTTGTCTCTTAATATTGATGACATAACTAAAACAAAGACAAAATCACCTAAACAAGCAGAGAATTCCTCTACATTGTGGCATAAACGTCTCGGCCACATCTCACGAGATCGCATGACACGACTCGTAAAAGAAGGAATCTTACCCTCTCTTGATTTTAGTGATTTCGAAACATGTATTCAATGCCTCAAAGGCAAAATGGCTAAAGGGAATAAGAAAGGAGCCACCAGATGTTCCAACTTGTTGGAAATAATTCATACTGATATTAGTGGCCCCTATCCCGCATCAATAACAGGACATACATCATTTATTACATTCATTGACGATTATTCACGTTATATGCACCTTTATCTGATTAAAGAAAAATCTGAATCCTTACAAACTTTTGTCGATTATAAAACTTTGGTTGAAAACCAACTTGATCATAAGATAAAAGTTGTCCGATCAGATAGGGGAGGTGAGTATTACGGTAAACATACTGATATTGGTCAAGCTCCTGGTCCTTTCTATAATTTTTGCAAGGAACAGGGCATAATTAACCAATACACCATGCCAGGTTCTCCTCAACAGAATGGTGTTGCTGAAAGGAGAAACCGAACTTTAATGGACATGGTGAGAAGTATGCTCGCCAACACTAACCTACCCAAATTTCTTTGGACTGAGGCCTTAAAAACAGCTGTTCATATACTCAATAGGGTTCCATCAAAATCTGTCCCTAAAACTCCTTATGAGATCTGGACAGGTAGGAAACCGAGTCTCAAATATATGAAAGTATGGGGCTGTCCTGCCGAAGCAAAAGTCTATAACCCTCACTTAAAGAAACTGGATTCTAAAACCCTTACATGTTTCTTTATTGGTTATCCCGAGAACTCAAAAGGTTATCGGTTTTACTGTCCTTCTCACTCTACCCGCATCATAGATACGCAACATGCCACTTTCCTCGAAAATTCAGAGATCAGTGGGAGCACGACAAATCCTGATTTAGATTTGCAAGAAGTACAAGAAGCGGGGGAAAACCACTCGTCGGTTATTACGATTCCTCCGATAATTCCTCTTGTACCCATCGCTGCTCCCGATATACCTGGATCTCCTAATGAACCGGTTGAACCTCCTATGCCTCCTAATCTAAACGCCGAAGAACCGCCTGTTCCTGAAGAACCCGTAATTCAGCTCAGGAGATCATCAAGGGCTCGCAGAAACACTAATTTTGATGATTTCGAAACTTATCTGGCTGAAGTCGAAAACATTGGGAAACTTACTGATCCAACCTCTTACCGAGAAGCTATGAATAGTGATCAGGCCGCTAAATGGATTGAAGCCATGATTGAAGAGCTCAAATCCATGGAGCGTAATGGCGTTTGGGTATTGGTTCCACTCACTAAAGGATCCAAAGTAATTGGATGTAAATGGGTGTTCAAAACCAAATTAGACCCGAATGGAAACGTCGAACGCTATAAGGCTAGACTGGTTGCAAAAGGCTTTACTCAAAAGGAAGGAATTGATTATCAAGAGACCTTTTCCCCTGTCTCTCGTAAAGATTCCCTAAGGATCGTCATGGCACTCGTAGCTCATTATGATTTAGAGTTACATCAGATGGATGTCAAGACCGCTTTCCTAAATGGTGACTTGCAAGAAGACGTTTACATGCGGCAACCTGAAGGATTTATTCCAGAAGGTAAAGAGCACATGGTCTGCAAGTTGAATAAATCGATATATGGGTTGAAACAAGCATCACGACAATGGTACCTTAAATTTGATGAAGTCGTAAAATCTGATGGCTTCCTAAAGAATCGAGTGGATCAATGCACCTATCTCAAGATCAGTGGGAGTAACTTTATTATCCTTGTTTTGTATGTGGATGATATTCTGCTTGCAAGTAACAACTTGGATCTGCTACATGAGTCGAAGCGAATGCTTTCGCATAATTTCGACATGAAAGATCTCGGTGATGCCTCTTATGTTTTAGGTATCGAAATAAATCGAGATAGACGCAATGGTGTTCTAGGTCTTTCCCAAAGGGCTTATATTGACCGTATTCTAGAACGCTATAACATGCAGCACTGCACACCCACTGTGGCTCCGGTAGTTAAAGGGGACGTATTTGGACCTCATCAAACTCCGAGCACTGAAACTGAGAAGGCTGAAATGAGGATGATACCTTACTCATCTGTAGTTGGGAGCATTATGTACGCTCAGGTCTGTACTCGACCGGATATCGCTTACATCGCTGGTATGCTGGGGCGTTACTTATCTAACCCCGGATTAGCACACTGGAAAGCGGCTAAAAAAGGTTCTGCGATATCTGAAAGGGACCAAAGACTACAAATTAACTTATAGAAGAAGTGACAACTTGGAAGTAGTAGGTTATTCTGATTCTGACTTTGCTAAATGCAAAGAAGACCATAAATCTACTTCTGGGTATATTTTCATGTTAGCTGGCGGACCAATCTCTTGGCGGAGTCATAAACAAAAACTGACCACAACGTCTACTATGATGGCTGAATATGTTGCCGTTTATAATGCAACCTGTCATGGGATGTTGTTAAGGAACCTGATCAGTGGACTCAAACTCGTCAACTCAATCTCTAGACCATTGAAGCTTTACTGTGATAACTCAGCTGCTGTAACTTTCTCGAACAGTAACAGTTCGACTGGCGCTGGGCTGTATCTCGACACAAAGTATCTGTTTGTACGCGAACGGGTTGAGGAAAATGCTCTTTGTGTTGAGTATATAAGTACACATGACATGCTAGCGGATCCGATGACCAAAGGTCTTCCTCCTAATATATTCGTAGGACACGTGTCGAATATGGGGCTTACAAAAGACTTAATTTAATAGCATTGTTGTACTTATTGGTCATTATTATTTATTAATGAAAATTTTCCTCCTTATTCAGATTTTGTTTGTCCATTATTTACACCTTATGCGCATAACTGTGTTGGACATTATTATAACAAAATTTGTCTTAGTTGGTCTATCATTGCTTATTCAGTTTCGAATTTGAGTCATAGTTTGACTAGTGGGGGTCCTGAGTAGATGTTCTTCTCTACGACTGTACTTATCAACTATGATTTCGGTTTTAAACAAAATGAGTATTATCTCGTACGGACTTATCAATACTCATAGATAAATGATCTACTCGGTCAAGTGGGAGAATGTTGGACCCATATTATTTGTGACCCTCATTGATCATTTATCCTTACTGATATGATGACTGACACTAACTGAAATCTGTGTCTAGTAAATATTCGATGGACGTATTTACCTTACCGACACTATAGATTTTCCATTAGGTGATCGGAACTAAAGAGAGCTTATAATAAACACTTATTAAACACCAGGGACTAAAAGATAAATACTCCTAACTTGAGTATCTATAAAAGGGACATAATAAACCCTTATTTGGGTTGGTCTCTTTCTTTATCATCACCATATTCTCCCTAAGTGTTTCTCTCCAAAATCCATCCTAATACGATTATCTCATTTTGGGAATCATCAATGGCCAACATGTTTAACAACATCTCAGGATCGTCAGGAGGTAATTGAATAACATGAATCAATCTTATTTTAATCCAACATGTATACCATCTTTTTTCAACTTTCACATTACTAAGTAGAACAACCATATATATTTTCGTACTTCTTGATCGCAGAATTATTGATATACAAAGATTTCAAACGTTATTAGGTGATATGCCCAAACCTGATATGTGGGTTTGAGTCCACTCTGTATAATTGTATCTCTATAAATATTGCGTAATAATATGTTATAATCAAAGGGTTTGTATCATTCTTCATGGTATCAGAGCGGGTCTGATCCGTCTCTATCTTTCTTCAAACCAGATCTGTCAAATCCGGATCTCACATGTGTCTCACAAAACCTTATTTTATTTGAGCATAACTTTGTTTATCTATCTTTTTATTTTTATGTTAAATTTTCATAATTACGTTTTATTTTCCCGTCGAGCTTTAGCGATTTCACCGCTCGAACTGCCGGAGAGTATTAGGTGATAAGCTCAAACCCGATATATGAGTTTGGGTCCACTAAGAATAAGATTATAATCAAAGGGTTTATATCATTTCACCAACTCATTATATCATACAACTTCATTAGCATGATTTGTTTGTAATCCTTTTTAGAATGGATCGGTTAATAATCGGTTGTTGATATTGGGTCAGTTTTAGATAGGTGCTGATTAAGCTGTCTGGCCCTGTCCAAATAACAATCCAGTATCCTGTGAAACAACTTTGGGCTTCGGCCCAAATCCTACACTTTATTTGGTTATTAATATTTAGCAATTATAAACTACGGATAACAACTCCTTAACATTTTCACTTGACTAGATAGGTCATACATAGATGAGTTTAGGTTTATTGGACCAAGTAGTATCGGCTCTAACTTTAGCCAAGTTGAATGGAATATCGATGATGAGACATTAGTATCGAGAGTTTGTTTGGTAAAGCTTAGCACCGGCAAACTCAACCCGTTTCATCAAAATAGGGTCAATTTGGGTCAAAATATATTAACTTTGGGTGAGTTTGGGTGAATAATAAATGAAGATTCGGGTTGAATAGGTCAGTTTAGAATTCCTGGATAAATATTATACGGGTCAAACGGGTCAAGAAAAGGTGAGGAAGGGTTGTTCTTTCAATGTAAAAAAGAAATAAAGAAGGGTCAACCCGACCCGACCCTACGTGACCCGTTTGACCCGTGACCCATTTGACCCTTTTCACATTATGACCCTTTTTGACCCTAACCCGTTTTGACCCATTATTCAACCCGACCCGACCCGTCAATCTTGCCGCTCCTAGTAAAGCTAGTTAAAAGTTGTAGATAATAGATTTTATTTTTATAGACGTAATTGGTAAAGGAGTTGGAACTAGAGTTTAAGATTATAAATGACATAAAAGTACTCACCAATAAAACAAAATAAATTTAATCGAAGAATATTTTTATAACTTACTATATGTCAGCTCAAACTATTTGAAATTATAGTTTATTTTCTAACCAAATAAAGAAATACAATCTAACAAAGCTAAAAGCTTAAAATTTTAAAAAATAATTAGCTTAAATTAAACAAAATTAAACTCTTATATTAATGTTACATATAATTTACAAGGACGACAATAACATCGTTGACAAATACTATTGACTTTTATATGAAGTCTTCTTCACATCTTATGTCTTTTTTTGTACATTTAACTTGGGTTATTTGATGTTGTTCTTCATCATTTAAGAGGGTTAGTAACCGGGTTCATCTAATTTATGTCGAAAAAATATGAGATAAATGCTCTTTATGAAAGGAAGTTATCATTTATAGGTGTTAGTTGATATAATTTCTTTCGTTTACCAAATATACTATTGTTTCAGTTAAAAATAAATTTATTTTAAAAAATAATTGGGTCGATTTTTAATATTGTTAAGAAAAATAGCTAGAGGATATAAGTTAGAAAACCCTAAGTAATAGAGGTTAATATTTTTTAACGTTTTAATTATTTATTCATTTTCCTTTTCATAAACGGATTAGTATAGATCAATATTAGTATAAGTATTCGAGTATTGTTGTATAACACGTTATTTAACACCTTTTAAGTCCGACCATTAAGTTAAAGTTTAAAATACCTTTTTTTATTTAGAAAACAAAAGAAATTTCCATGAAATTTCAAAAGAGTTGATCAAGAAATTTCAAAGAAATTTTAAAGATATACAAAGATACACAATACAATAATAATGTATATATATGAAACTTCAAAAGAGTTGATTTGTGCGTAGACTATTACTCGGTACAAAGATATACAAAAAGATTCAGGTATCCATCGATACGTATTAGTAATTGTCGTGTTTGTAGTTTACTTGTTTTGAAAGAAACACCTAAAGAGTTGTAGCGGGTAAAGTGTTCATTACTCAACCACCCCTACGCCTAAGGGCGTGTTTGCGGTTCACTGTATAGTATATCATACTATAGGGTTGTTCGTAACTTTAATGGATTTTCAGTGAAAGGGTTTTAAACTTATTATTCATTTTCGGTTGATTGATAATATGCAGATAAGTGGATTTTCGCATTAAAGAATGTCGGGAGGGGGATCTCAAAACAGTTTGCGAAAAGCTCTCGGGGCTATTAAGGACAGCACTACTCTCAATTTGGCTAAAGTCAATAATGAATATAAGGTATATATGATTATGTGTGAATATGGCAAAATAGAGTGTTAACATAGTTATACCGTTGAAAAAAGTGTTCGATTAATATTCTTGTCTTTAAAATTCAGTGTTTGTTTCGATTTTGTAGGAATTGGATGTTAATATAGTTAAGGCTACAAATCATACTGAATGCCCAGCAAAAGAGAAACATATGCAAGGTGAGTGTTCTAGGGAGATTTGATAGGATCGGAAAGATCGACTTGAAATCTATTTGTGAACTGTCTATAGACGCGAGACTTGATGCTTTTCTAATCCAACACCCTTTTTTGCAGCTATATTTTCTGCCATCTCGAATACAAGACCTAGAGCTAATGTTTTATATTGTATCTATGCTCTTGAAAGAAGAATATCCAAGACACATAATTGGGCAGTACGTATTCGTGCCACTGTATCTTCTTTCGCGTTTGATATTGCTTATGAAAATTGTTTATCTGCTTATTGCGTTTTGAAACAACAGATAAGGTTGACCACATGATTTTGTTCAGGTTGCTTTGAAAACTTTAATTGTTATCCATCGGGCGATTAGGGAGGTGAATCCTACATTTCAAGAAGTACTTCTTAACCACGAAACAGACTCTTTGCTCAACTTATCTCACTTCAAAGACGATTCGAGTTCAGATGGTACCTTAAAATGTCAATTGTCATTAACTGAACAATCAAAGATCCATCTTTAACGAAATACATTGTCTAATCCTTTTCCTCAGCATTTACATGGGTCCAGGCTTATGCGTTTTATTTGAAAATGAGGCTGGAGTGCTTCAGTGTCTTGAAGTACGATATCGTGAATGAACATACAGTAAGAAAATTTCGTATAATTTCAAATTATCATTAATGTTCTACATATTTTCCGACTTCTAACAATCTTTCTTACCAATCTTGTTGCAGAGAACTGGCGATCTAGATATTAACGAGTTGTTTCAACAGTTACCAGCATTTCAACAACTTATGTCTAGTATCTTATTCTGTCAGGTATCATCTAATATTTTTTTCTATTTGAAAACCGTTTCTTAATTTAATTAAGGAATAAAGAGTGTTTACGCAAAAAGTTGTCTACGATGAACACTATTTCTCCATTTAGTACATTATAGTATGTTATCTATGCAGCCAAAAGGAGCAGCTGAACGTAACTTGGTGATTCGACAAGCATTTTCTATGGTCAGTACTTGGTAACACATAATTTTGTTGCCCTATGTCTCAAGTTCGTATCTGAATATAACTTAATATTGTCGACCAGGTTGCTTCAGAAAGTGTCAAAGTTTTCAAGGCCGTTATTCATGCTACACGTAATTTGGCTGATAAGGCAAATCTTTAAACTTGGCTAATTAAACTTATGAACTTGTTATTTTTGACGGATCTAATATTTTGAACTTACTGTGTACAGTTTTTCGAGATGAAACGATCTGATGCCCTTACATCTTTGGATATGTATAGAAGGTCTGCATTGCAGGTACTGCTGAATGAGAATATGAAACATAGTTAAACAATATATTTTTTTATTGAAAATCGGAAATATGTATCCGTGTTTCCAGGCCAGTTTTGTGACCGAGTTTTATGAGAAGTGTAAACTTATTGACATTGGACCTGGAGATTGGTTCATCAAAACCGAGTTGGTATGATTATTGAATAGTTTAAGCTTTTCCGTGTCTATTTTTAACACTATCTATATCTTTTTTTTAAATTCTTTCTTACTCATGAATATGAAGCCATCATTTTCGTTTATACAAGTCATGGAAGAATATATAGGGAAAGCTCCTTGTGCTTCAACCATTCGTAAAGATCCGGTATGCTGTTTCTTCTAGACTTGTTATAGCCTATGATCAAAGCTATAATAAGATGAACTTTTTCATTCAGAAAAAAACTGTTATTCATGTGATTTTGCCTATTTCAGCCAAGCGAAGGAAAACCGAATGTAATGTTAGCTATAGAGCACAAAAAGGTGGAAACTCGTCTTGCCGAACCGCTTAAAGATTTGCTGGTAACTTTTTGTTGTTATTATTTATTTACTTTATTACCTCTGGGTATTGGTTATTATTCATGGAACTATGGTAAATGACATTTGAAATTAATTTTCCAGAATCTGAATGATCCGGTTCAAGAAGTTTCGGAAATAGACAAGCAGAAAGCTACTGCTATGGGTATGGCTTTCGTTCCAAAATGTAAGCAATTGTTAACTAATTTACAGGCTCTCTATGGAATAAATTCTATCATGTAGACGATCCAGTTCTAAGATAAGGGCATAGAAGTAATTAGTAACTGATCGATTGTCGCCTTCTTTTTATTCATATACTTGATGGTGGTGAAATTGCAGCTGGTCAACCGGTAGATCTTTTAACTGGTCCAAGTTCTAATGAGAGTGCTACATATTCAACTAAACTGGTATGATTATATACCCCTTTTGTTATGATTGTTATTATCCATTAATATTTGACGGTAATTAGTCTGTTGGTTTTTTCTGGGGGATTAATTAGGCGGGAGGGCTGGACCAACTAACACTTGCTAGCCTCTACGACGATGCAGTAAGGAGAACCAAGCAGACCATGAGTTACAACCCATGGGAACAACACGTTCCCATGACGGGCTCTATGATGCCTCCACAAACAGTACCATACCCGTTCTATGCTTTTAACATAATGGATGCACCACAAACAGCACCATACCCGCTGTATGCTTTTAACATGATGGATGCACCACATAATGTACACATGGCAACAATGGCTCAGCAGCAGCGACAACACCATACGATGATGATGAACCCGTCTTCTTCTTCTTCTTCTTCATCTTCAAGATTAATCGCTAATCACGAAAGGGAGGCTTTAGTTGAAGAACATAGTAGAATTCGTTGCAAGTGTAACGTTTTTGCGAAATGTTGGACATCATGGACTTCCGACAACCCAGGGAGAAGATTTGTAGAGTGTCCTAACTATTCGGTAAGTGATTTGATTTTGAAAATGTTAAATCCATTAAATTCCTTATAACTATTAACCTTTTCTTGTTACATGTAGGATCCAACAAGAAATTGCAAGTTTTTTGATTGGGTTGACCCAGAACTACCTAATGAGCGGTATAAATCAAGAATGTATGACATGTACATGGAACTAAAAACGGTGAAATCAGAAGATAATGAGCTGAATTTCTACAAGAATGCCAACGGCACCGATAAAGAGTTATTCGAGACATTAGCTGGTGTTATGGTGTTAATGATTTTACTATTTCTCGTGTTAGTTAAAATTTATGGTGGTAAGTTTTAATCGCTATGCCTTAACTCGTTAAATATGAATATAATCTGAACGAGTCTTTATTTACCGTGTTGACTAATAAGTCTAAATTAAACCTACAATCATTGGGTTGGGAAGCTCTCTAAATACTCCTACATAATTGGTTATCAAAAGAAGACACCGGTTTTTAATCCAAACGAAAGAGAGATTGTATGTCCTTAATGATTCCACCGCGCGAAGAAGTTTGGGTTTGACCCTTGAAAACCATCGTGCCTCCAAATCGTCGGGTTTCAGAAATGAAAAGACAATCTCCTCATGACTGCACTGATTCTTAAATTTGAACTAAGAACTCTCAATAGTGATTTGACAGAACTTGACCTCCTCCCTTGTGTTTGGAATTTCCAATTTAAAGATCTCGTGATAACCCCAAGGCAAGGAATTAGGACGAATTACTTTATTGATAAAGTGAATCCATACACGATCAAGAGATTTATCCACTTCAATTATAACCAACATCTAACAAATCAATAAAGTAATTTGTGAATCATGACTATTAAATCTGTCAAGGAGATGACATCGAAGTTTGGAAAATTGGAGAAGTCCAAAAGTATTGATTTCAGGATTTGGCAAAAGAAGATGCACTTTCGTCACACCACTCTGAAAGTTGTGTACGTTTTGTCATCCCCAATGCCATAATTTGTGGAAGAAGAAACTTTGGAACAAACAGGGCGCAAAAGCAAGTGGAAAAACGATGACTACATATGTCGGTGACACATTATGAACGGTATGGTTGACCCCTTATTTTACATATGCCATAATGTTGAGTCAACGAAGGAGTTGTGGGATTCTTTGGAAATCGAAATACATGGTAGGAGACGCTTCTATAAAGAGGTTTCTTGTTAGTAATTTAAATAATTACAAAATGGTTTATGCAAGGCCCGTCATAGAGCAATACAACGAACTCCTTCAAATCCTTGGACGTGTCACACAACACAATCTGAAAATGGATTAATCAATTTATGTTTCAAGCATAACTGGTGGACCATCGGTTAACAAGGTTAACGATGCTAAGACCAACATGAACAACAGTTACAAGATCCTTTCCATTTTTGAAAGATCGAGATCGACATATCTGATTGAGATCGAAAGATGATACTCAAATGTCTTAAACTAAATGTGTGTAGGTAGTACAAGGGATTTCAAAGTTTCATTAGTTCGTAATCTTATCATTTCCAACTCTTTTGATGATACCCCTCCTCATAACACAAGAACTCAGGTTATTCATAAATGGAACAAAATTGTTCTCATTAAAGTTAACATTCATACTTGCCATTTAGCGAAAGTAAGGGTTCATACTAGGGTGAATTTTGGTAAACGCGGAATCGACCTTCACACAACAAGATGTCCATCTTGCAATGAGGGCCCTGTGAAACTGAGCACCACCTCTTCGTGGAGGGGAGTATGGCTAAAGATCTTTTCGAGTGCGTGTCCAGATAGAGGAATCTTCATTGTTTATGTTTTTTAAAATTCCGTTCTCATCTTCGTTTCAGGCTCATCATCGAAAGTTTTGGATGTGGTGATTCGCACTACCCTTTTAGTGGTTTAGAAGTACATAAATGGTGTTGTTTTTCAAGCTATGAAACTGAGACTCGACACTCTTGGTCATGAAGTTAAACTTCTTTCATTCAGATGGATCTCTAGTCGGTGTCCAAATGGAAATCTAAACAGGATCGATTGAAATTGTACTCCAAATTCATTCCACCGTGTTTTTGTGTAAATTCTTTTATTCTAGCTTCTTGTTGTACAATGTCATTTAATAATAATAACAATAGATTATGATTTCGTGGTTATTTAATACATTAATAGAAATCATGAAAAATCGAATCAAATATAGATTTTGAAATCCAATCGTCAAGATCGAGATTATATATAGATTATATACCTGCAGAATATCATATGCAAGAAAGGTGAATGTGATATGATAACCATACCGAACTATTTTGTATCAAATATTTTGTTAGTATCAAATATCATATCAAAAAGTATCTGTCGATACCATATGAGTATCAATCAAGTAGAAACAAAATACTAAAATTAATAAAGTTAAATAATATACACCCGTTTTTGGTTTTTGTAATTTCGTACCCGTTTTCTAACTCTTTGCTAGTCGGATTATTTTAATATTATTTGGCGGTTCCAAAAACAAAATTACATATATTAAGACCACTCCCAGCGGGGAAGTGGCGACGGCGTTTCCCCCCCAACAACGCCGTTAACGGCTGGGGGGACGCCGTTGTTCCGGCGTTCTTGCTGCCGTGTTGCTCGAGCAACGCGGTGTTGTGTGTGTGTTTTTTTTTTTTTTTTTCTTTTCCCCTATTTTACCGTTATAAAAAAAAAAAAAAGGTTTTTTAAAAAAATTTAATTTTTTTATTTATTTTTTCTTTTCTATAAATACCCAATCCCAAACCCAAAAATATTACACCAAACCATTTCTTTCTCTCTACAATTTACATTCTATCCACAAAACCCCCACAGAAAAATGTCTAACTACAACGACTTTTCATCCGATCCCAATTCGCCTAACTCACCGGGCTTCTCAAATTTCCATAACCAACCCGGTGGTTTTACCTCACTACTCGCCGGAAACACCAACACACCACCTCAACCCCATCAACAAGCCATGAACGAGTGGCAACAATTCCAACAATTCCAACAACGACAACAACAACAATCGTTCTCTCAACCCCAATCATACCATCAACCCCAATCATTCCATCAACCTCAACCCCAATCATTCCATCAACCCCAACAACAAGCGTTCTCTCAACCACAACAACCACAAGTAGCCGAACCTAGTCGTCCTCGTAAGAGAAAAGACAAGGGTAAGAAAGTAGCTGAACCTACGGATGAACCTGACGCCACTCCATCGTCTAGGACGGTTCAGTGGTCACAAGTCCAAGAGCGGCGCTTGGCGGAGAATTGGATTCATGTTTCGGAGGATCGTAAAAAAGGAACCGACCAAGATGGTCTAACTTTTTGGTTCCGTGTGATGGCTATTTTCAACGAAGGTTTGACGGAACCTTTTACAAAAAATTCGCTAAGTTCAAAATGGCGGGTGTGACAACCTTCACTTTTGCGACTCAGATTAGTCTAGTATGCCGTATGCTCTTACCTGGTTTACAAAAATTTTTTTTATAAAAAGAGCTTTACATTTTCTTTTATGTATAATGATTACTTGTGACATGTGTGTATACTCTATATGTGATGCTATAGTATTAGTTAGGTGCACAATAGTTAGTTCCATTAGTCGAGCTCCTAGATGACTTAGCGAATAAATCTCGTTTGGTTTTTTTGGAATTAGTTGTATGTTATACTTTGTGAACTTATAGATATCTTGTGAACACAAATCCTCTTTGCTGAACTAAATTATGATACATTTGTACTATTCTGGGTTCCGTCTAAATTCTTTTATTGTAGCTTCGAGTGTGCGTCCCGTTTCTGGTGTTTGTAATTCACACTTGAGAGTTTATGTATTGTAACTTTCGGATGCTAAAAGTTAAACATGGTCTTGCTTTCACCGAACCCTAAGCCAAAAACACCCTAAATTCTTTTAACCCTAATAATCACATTTCTAAACCCTAAATTCTTGTTTCCTCCCTAAAACCCGTCACCTTTTCTTTTTCCCACCTAGCAGCCGCCCCCTTCTTTCCCACATAGCAACCAGCCGACTGGTTCTTCTCCAATGGCAGCCGCCTCACCTCCTTGCTTCACCTTCATCTACATAAAATCGTTCAAGGAAAGTAATCCCGTGATATGAGCTGCTGTAATCCGAAACTAAACCTAGTACCCTCCTAGCCGTCACCCCTTCATCACTTGCTGTTGCTGCTGTCCGTTTTCACCATCAGACTAATCGGTTTTGGCTTATTCACCATCACCATCGTGTTCATCATATCTATATTTCAAGGTAGTTTAAATTGAATCCGTGAGTTTTGATTTGAATATCCTAAAACCCTAATTGTTGATTTTGTTTCGGTGAAGTTTATATATACCTCAGCCATCGAGCAGATTCTTAGAGTCTTAGATTCATTGTGCCAATCATCTGCTCAAGATCAATATCATTCAGGTTGTTTGTTAAGTTCGTAAGTCTTTCATCTTTTATTCGAAATTCTAATTTGAGTGTATGTAATTCGATTTGTAACACATGGTGTGTATGTGTGTGTGTCCAGCGAAGTCCACAACCCGAGCAGCCACTTATCCCTCATCAGTCTCGTTTCCCAGCAATGTATTTCGTATGAGGTGATTCACATTTGTCATATTGTAATCTGTTTTGGCTTGGCTGATTTCCACTTAGAATCTTCATTAGTTTGTAAATTGTTGATATCGCAGCCTCGAGTTTCAAGCATCAAGAAGTGATTTCATTCCGTTAACAATCTGATCTATTCATCTTCATAGTCAGGTCCTAATAATCTATTTTTCGTTGTTTGATTCATTATATTCAAATCGTTGATTTGCATAAGTTGCGTGTCGAAATCATTATTGAAATACTCTAATTTATCGTTGTTTTTGGTGTTTGATTTGGATTTTAGACGCCTTCATAAACTGCTATTAACGTATAAAAACCACTCGTAAACTCGCTGACCTTTTCGTCTCGTTTAAAACCCTTATTCGTTATTTTTTTCATATATTAAGAACTTGCTGAACGGAAAATTTGGGCAGTCTTGTTTTCTTAATATCTCCCAAACGATTTGGAATTTGAAACTGGTGTCAAAATGAAAGTTGTAGCCCTTCGAATCTAGTTTTTAAAAATGTAAGATATATCGTTTAATTATTTTTCAATCTTCCGCAAACTGCATTTTAGTAGACGTTGGTACAGCTGAGTATTTGTTTTTTTAGCTGCTGTTTTACCTGTTTTAAAAAAATTATAACTACTAAACAATTTCGAATTTGGAACTGAAATCTAAACCAAAGTTATAGGTCTCGGAGTCTACTTTCTGGGAAAATTCGTCTCGTTGTCTAATTGTTTGTGGAACTCTCAGAATATCGTTTACACTGAACGTTGATCAAACTGAATTTTTACGGTTATATTAGGATTAATAATTTGGACGATTGTAACGACTTAGCCAACGAATAAATGATGTGAACCAGTGTTAAACAGATTATATTTTTGTTTTAAACATATTATGAAATTATGTAAAAGCCTTATATTGTTTTGGGGATCAAATACATTAATAACAACTTAAGTAACAACTAGCTAACTAGCCGTTTTGCAACCACCGTAAATTATAAATTCTTAATTCAATTTAAACGATTCAACGTTCCTCGTTGTAGTACTTTTCGTCTAGTTTAAGTACATATAAAATCCATTCATTAACTATCTTTATAACTCAAGTTGTGTCGTCTTGAAAACACCCACTCGTGAGTTGAAACCATATGATGCGCCAGCAGATTTCCAAACCTTGTTGTTTCAATCTTCCGTTGTGTTGTAGGTCAAACCTACGTACATTGTTACCATAAAACGTAAATTGTAAACTTATTGTCGGTTATTAATTTCTACTTTAGGGAAGCTCATATTTTTGACGGGACTAGCTGTGACCTACACTACTCATATACACACTTTTGCTTTGTATCACATACGTATTCACGAGGTGAGTTCATTGCCCCTATGTTTTTACTGTTTTCACTTATTTGTGCAAAATTTGGGGGAGACAAAGCTTACCTAAACTACTTTTCAAAATGAAATGTTTTGAGAAACAAATCAATTACTAAAGTGTAACGAAAACCTAATGCATACAAAATTGTTTTCAAACGAGATGGTTGACATACTGTGACTACATGCGTAGTGACACCCCCCCCCATATATACACTACATACATACACACTAGTAGAGTGGACTTACTAGTGACCGACAGACCATGGTGCCAAAGGGCTAAATGGTCACTACATGATTAGTCTTACTGTGTGGACCGTTCCCCACCGACCAGTAAGACATTACAGTCAGTTAACGGAACTACTGACACACACTTCCTATCGGTTAAGGTAACTACCGATACAATCAGTAATGGATTTTACTGATGTTGCTACTGTTTTAATTACTTTATGCATTAGTTACACTATTTGAACTACAATTACTATTTTGAGACTCACTTGCTATTTCAGGAAACTTTCTATAAATGGAAACTTCTTTTTATAGAAACATTCTTTATTTTACGTAAATCATTTAAATTGTTTTACTTAAATTACTCAGTGAACTCGCTCAACCTTTGTGTTGACATTTTAAGCTTTGTTTTCAGGTAATGAGCAGGCATAGGACTTGGATGTAGGAATCGGACTCTAGATGACCTCAGGATATCTTTTGCATTTACGGATATTTATTATTTATATGCATTCGTTTACATTTCGGGTTTGCACACCCAAGTATTCTTTCATTCGTTGATAATTACATTTGAATATTCTTCGTGTAGTGTTTGACGATTTTCGTGTACTAAGGTTTATACCTTGAGTATGGCGACGTCATAACAATACATTATTTAATTATTCATATAGATTATATTCTTTATATTACTGTTGTGTTATGACGATCGCCAATCGTGTTGCACTCTACGTTTCCGCCAACGGTGGGGTGTGACAGATTGGTATCAGAGCACATGGTTATAGAGAACTAGGTGGTTTGGCCTAGACTATAACTAGGTGTCCCTCATATAGATTCTTTCTAGGATCATTTTACTATTTCATATCGTCTCACTACTCGTACCTATCGCTTTATCGTCTAAGGAAGACGGCGAACCAAATCGACTTACGACGCTGAAGGAAATTCTATTTTATTCACCTTTTCATTTCTTGATAATCTCATCGCTTGTTTGTAATTGAATTCGACTTAAACACTTATACTTCTACTCTAATAATCACAAAGTGTTATCAATGTGATAACGAACACGGAAACAAATTTGTATGCTCTATCCTTGGATGCCTCATCTAATTGTCGTACTCGAACCACGTTCTTATTCATTTACGACTCCTCCCCTCACTTAAAATTTCTATTTTGTTTCATTTCGATTTCTCGATCTTCGTAATTCCGGAATTCTATTCTATCATACGTGACGCTCTCGTGGAAGAACCTTCGTGCAGATTTGAAGATGTGAAGTTGAAGACTCGCCTACCCTATTTTGAAGAAAGTGTTATGTTATTCGCTTATCTCGATCTATACATCCTTGAACCCCTTTCATTTATTGTTATCACAAAATCGATATACGTTTCTAGATAGCAAATTGATTGAACCAGATACTAAGAGATTGTAGCTATCCTTTCGGTTGTTTCATTGTTTCGAAATTCGAGGAGAAATATTAATTCTCGCCATATTCTTTCGTAAAGATTCTCGTATTGAAACTTGGAGATAAACATTCTAATCGGTAACAAATTTATGTCTCAGCAGCAAAACGTCTATTTTCCTCCTATCTCTGTTCGTTTTCAAATTTTAATCCCTTCTACAAAATTGTTCCAAATGTTGAAATCTAACTACCATACGGAAACCATACCCTGAAACATTTTCACGAATTATACTAATCTACTCAAATGGAATCGTTGTTTAGACGTTCGTTCTCGAGCACCACTTCAAACTCTGTTATTTAATCTCGAGTTGGTCAGTACTAACTCACCTGAACTCATGTTCTCTCAAGCTATGGATGGAATTGATTACGAAGCTATACGAAGTGCTCTCTAATCTGGATTCTTCTACCCCTTTTTCATAATCACTTTATTTGTGAAACTCACTCAAACTGAAACTAGTTCCTAATGATGCGAATGTATCGTTTTCGCCCCGAAAGTTTACTCGTGATGTATTCGTCTCCGAGGAGATAAGCTATCCGATTCTATATATTTACCAATCATTGATAATCGTTGATCTCGGAACCATGTGAGGTTTCCACATACTACTACCCCTCATACTGGTCGAGTACATTCATAGAAAGGCAGTATCTCCTGAAACCATCTGGAGTTGTGAACTAGTTGATTTTCTAATCAGTCGGTCTATACAAACCGGTAAAACTCTTTTCACTATTTTCTCAATCAAATCAGATATTCTCTAAGACGATGCCTTTGTCAACTCTATCATATTCTCAATTACTTCAAACAATTGCTTGTTATTTCACTTCGGTTGCAGAAGAAGATTTTACTTTGATTTATACCTATCCGGTTTCAATCCGTTTGTGATCTTCCACACGTTCTTTCGGTGAGACATATATTCTAGCACGAGAAGGGTTGGAATTTCCAAACTTCATTATATCCGAATTCGTATGCTTTAAGCATATCCCTCCTTGGTTGCATCAACAATTTTCCATGAGCGTTCTACAACAACTAGCTTTCCGAGTTAAACTTCATTCCTAAACTCTTTATCATCGTAGTTCTTATTGAAACCTCGAAGTGACTTTAGATGCGACTTAAGACAGAAGACGATGATATTTAACGACTAATCCGTCTTCGGAAAATGGATTTTCTACGTATGCCAACCGATGATTTGCCGCCACGGGATCGGGCTCGTATCGAAAAGCAGAAGGACAAATATCGCGCCGAATTGGATATCGAAGAAGACGAGGATTAGTTTTTTATGTATTGTTTTTTTTTTTTTTTTTTACGTATTTTTTTTTATGTAATGGTTTTTTTTTATTTATTTCTATGTATTGTTTTTTTTAATATTAATCTAAGTTTATTTTTATTAATAATGTTTTAAAAATAATATGAGAAAAAGAAAGAAAATGAAAAAAGAAAAGGTGATGGGTCCCAGTTTTTGGTGTTATGAATGGGGATGTTATGTTATGTTATGTTAAGTTGGTGTTATGGTGACGTGACAACGAAAAATGGTGTTACGATTGGGAGTGGTCTAATACTTGTTTGAGTTGTTTCTAGATAATCACAGAAAAATATATTAAAATCCCAAAAACACACCTACCTAAATACTCTCCCAACTTTTTTCTCAAACTCAACAGTTTCACACAAATCAAAGCAAACGGCACACACAAATATATATAAACAAATCATCAAAATCTCCATTAATGCAATCTTTCCTCTAAATCCAACAAACACCCACAAACCCTAATCATGTCATCTTCTTGTTTCTCCCCTCCCAATCTCATCAACTCCGACGAAGAATCCACTCCACCTCACTCTCCGACCACCGGAAACACCATCACACAAACAATCAGCCGTCAATTTCAAACCTTTGCTTCATTTCTTGCACCCCCACCAACTCAACCATATAACCCATCTTCAATTCCGACAGATTTTGATGATGATTTGAGTTCTGGGTATCAAGGGATCAAGAAAGATTTGATTGAGATTAGTGGGAGCTTTAAATCTTTGTTGTTGGTGTCTCCTAAGAAAGCTGTTTCTGGGATTTTGAATTTGTTACAATTTGATCATAAAGATGGGATTAGTGATGGGGTTGTTGAGTTTGTTACAGAGGTTTCGAATCGACCCGAATGTTGGATTGATTTCCCTTTGTCTTTACAGAACATAGGTATGATTGGTTGGTTGATTTGATTTTTTTTTCTTCGTTTTTTCGCGGGATTTATGTTGTGTTGTGTACTTGTGTTTATGTTTGTTAGATTAATTTTAGTACTATGGAAGATAGAATGTGATGCTAACGAAAAAGGGCGAAAATTTAAGTAGTTTTTTAGAGCTTGTATTTGTATTTTGGATTTTTGACTCGGGTATAGTTTGGTAGTAATAGACGCGGTTTGTGGAATCTAGTTATGCAATGTTGTGTGCCGTCGTATTTATGATTTTTGTAACTTTTTTTTGTTGACGTTAAGTTGGTACTTAAGTACGTCGTGGAGTTAGATATATATGTTTGATTGAGAATGCAAGAATTTGTTTTGAGGTGTCGTAAAAGTTTTAAATCTTGTTAACTATGGAAGTTAAAACGTGATCCCATCAAGAACAGGAAAAATTAGGTAGTTCCTTGAAGTTTTAAGTTTATAGTTGGATCATTAAGTCGGGTTTAGTTTGGTAATAAAGACGTGCTTTATGGAATTTAGTTAGGCAATGATTTGTGTGATGCTCAATACATCACTAATCACGACATTTGAAGTGCTCACGTGATTTTATTGATAGTGTCTAATAAGTAGGCGTGGTCAATATGTTAAAAAATTGTACGTATTGACTTGTTGTAGATGCTCATATTGACACATTTAGTCCAAGATTTATTGGAATGGCCAAAAAGTGTTTGTGGTCCATCCAAGCCAGCCGACTCGTTTTCACCTATGTTAAAAAATGTATGTTTTAACTTGTTGTACATGCTCATTTTGAAACATTTAGTTCACTTGGCTTTGATCATTCAATGACGTGAACCATTAGCTTGGCCTGAAACATGTTATTTACCACTTTTAGAGACGCTAGTCAATCTGATTAATCATGATACTTGATATCTTATAACTAAATCATTAATTGCTACGTTATATCTTTACAGATTTCAACATGTCTGACGCTCAGAAAGATCACGCCTTAGCCATAGAACAGGCCGTACCAAATCTAACTGCTTTAAAGAACACACTTCAAAATCACATGAGTGAAGAAAAGTTTTGGATGATCTATTTCATTCTGTTACTTCCACGGTTGAACGAGAATGACTGTCGACTTCTATCAAATCCAGAGGTAAGTCTATATATCCACACGGAATTTTATTCTAGTGATATTCTAATTTTTTTTTGCTTAATGAAACCAACAGAAAACTATATGCATTAGGAAGTTTTTGGCCACTTATAAAAATAAATATGTATAATAGATTAAGTTTCCCAATTTTACCCTTAATTACAATTGTCATCACAAAGCGCAAAGCAAGCATTTAATAATTGGTTAAAGGCTAAAATCGTCATTTTACGTAAAGTAAGTAATAACAATTATATTTTCTAGAACTGTGACAAATTAACAATTATTTATATGTGATTAGCCTAAATGTAACGATTTTTATGTTGGTAGAGCATATTTTATGCTTAATTATATCCTATTTAGGTTTCGGTTGTTTTTTCGACTGTAGATTGTTCAAGTGCATGAGGTACTTCTGCAAAAACTGAGAAACAAGAATACACCCACAGGGGTTCCAGAGGACACACCCTACGAAAATGCAAGTTCATCTGAACAGGGTGGTTTGGTGAAAACCACCAAACGAGAAATTGAATCCTCAAGTGAGATTATTAATGCACCAAATAGGATAAAAAACGAGAATAATGAGGATTATGCTTCTTCTGCAAGTGAAACTGGTGATTGGGTTCGTCTTAAGCAAGCTTCAAAAGCAGGCAGATCAGGCTATCGTGAAAGACATTCAGAAAGTTCAGAATCAAGTGATTGGCACGCGGTTGAAGATGTTGATCTTTGAGAGACCCGAGTTTCTTTTTTTCTTAAATCTTTTCCCTTTTCGGGTACAAGAGTAATTTGGTCAAATAGTTAGTAGAGTGCGTAAATTTACAGTGTAAATGTTGATCCATCACTAGGGTTTTCTGATGATTTGGTAGGTAAATGTGTTCAAATTTCGGTCATGTGTAAATGAAATGTTCTTTGGTGATGATGACTCAACATGGTTCTAAGACCTAATTGATTTCAGCATTGTTTCACGATAGTTAGAAACAAAAACAGTACATGATTTCAGCCTAGTTACATGAAAACGAGTTAAAAGTTAAAAGTTACCATTATAGACCTATTTTAACATCTTATGACGGAAGAAAGGTCGGAAAAAGATAACTAAATATACTCTACAACTTGAATCTGATTGAAAACACTTCCAACTTATAACTCAACAATAAAGAAAAACAAACCAACTTTATGTACAAATTTGACATAGACCGATCTTGCATTCCTGGTCCTTTCTTTCAAGGTTAAAAGCGTCTTCTGTTGGAAGGCGGGAATTGTTGATTGGCATTAAAAGAGCCCGGATGACGCCATTGAGGTTGATGAGAATTAAACATCGGCAAAGAACTAGAAGGTAGTTGTTGGGGTGGTTGTTGAGGTGGCCGTGGTGGTGGTGGAGGTGGCCTCAAGAATGTGGGTGGTTGAGAACTCATTGCAGGCCTGAATGGTTGGTAAGAGAACAACGAATGAGTGTCGGCTCGTGGTGGGGGAGGGACAGGTGGAAGTGGAGGGTATACCGGTAATTTTTGGAAACTTGAGGTTGTAATTTGAGGCGGCGGCTGTTGGTTGTGAAGCTCTGGTGGCCGCCATTCAGGCATATCATCATCATCATCGTCATCAAAAAGTTTGGTCTTTTTCGTTGAATGCTCTAAAGGAAGTTGGGTCAATAGAGAATTATCCAACTTTTGAGAGTTGACTAAAGGCTGACTTACTATAGTTGACTTTCCACATGTTACGCCAAAGTCAAACTCGGGAAGATCATCATCCTCAAAAGACCTTTTTCTAACGGAATTTGGTATCAAACTAGAACTAGATGAAGAATTAACACCGTTATGGTCAACTTCAACAGCTATTATATTCTTTTGACTTTCACTATTTGTAGTCAACGGTTCAGTCAAAGGTTCGGCAAGTTGACTTGATTCAGGGGAGTGCTTCTTTTCTGAACCTTGTTTAGAAAACCCGGGTGGGGAATCCTGAGGTTGGATTAAATTTGGGCTACTTTTACCATCGGATGTATTTAAAGGTCGGTTTTTACGCCATACAACACAACCAATCATTGAATCGGGCTTATCATCAATAACTGACATGCCTTTAAAAAACCCGTATTTGGCTAAAATGGTGATTATTGGATTGCTTCGTGGACATATGTAAAGGTCAATACCGGACAAAAGGTGTGCAAATCCAACCCTAGAACTTTTCTTATATCCTTTAGCCACCTGAAATAATATAATTAATTTAGCCATACGTTTAAGCTATTCAGCGACATTATGCATTGTTTAGAGAAACCTTACCTCTTTCATACCGTTCAGCCCACTGTTAGATGATGCCTCGTTCCAGCATATTGAGGTTACCTGAAGATCGTTTACATGGAAGTTATTAAACAGAGATATAATTGAGCGGAAAGATTTCAACTGTTATATCAGTTCTATGTATAACTGTAGATCACTAGATTGCTTGCTTTGATTACTTAGGGGGAGAGTAAACATTGCACCATACGCTTTATGTTAGCAGCCAGTAAAGTATGTTCGTTAGCTCATTGTTTGCTTTGATAATTTAAGGAAGAGTGAGCATTCCCAAAGAAATGATTATGATTTTCTTTTTAATTAAAATTCTCAAAAGAACGAAAATAAATTCAGAGATAAAAGCATGGACGTCTCTCTCTTAATGGGATTAATTGTTTGGAATAGCATATGCTGTGACATCAAATATCAGACATTCACGCCTACAAAACATTTGGTAGTTTGGAAAAGTTGCAAGCCTCAGAAAGAAGTAGACTTGCGGCTCCAATTTGTTGGTTGGGACCGACACTTTAAACCTAATTATGTGGATCTAACATGCAGATGTGCTGGGATTTTTGGGCAGTTTGGTGGTTTGTGGTATTTTGTTAAGCGCATTTGGACAGTCATTTAATCAAAATGAACATCAATATGAACAAGAATGTTGTAAACCTGACCATCTGTTTCTATTTGAATCGACACAAATGTGATACAACTGAACCAATATAAACATAATCGTCATCAAATATAGATCACCCAACCAAAATAGATACAACTGAACCAATGAAAAAATGTCATCTAAGTTGCAGCTTAGTTGGGACCATGGGTCTTTTAGAGATTCGGAACTTAAGGTGCATTTCGAGTTTGCTAATGCAAGTGTAACCTTATGGCGTAAAGCATATTCTATCATTCCCCTAAAATTTATCAAAAATACAAGTATCCTAAAACGCACACTTAGAGTTTGTTAGATCAATTGTAATCTAATCGTGTGGAGGAAATATTTATCTTTTTTTTATAGATGGTAACAACAAATATGAGTTATAACGTCTAAGTTCTCGAGGAGAAAATGACACAAGTACCCCTAAAGTTCACAAAAAAAATACAGAAGATGTTAAGTTACAGATTCTTTCTAGAGCATGTCCCTTGTTAGAGTTGGTTAGCTGATCCTAAAAGAAGTCCAGATAATTTCAATTAGTGAAAAACGGAGTACAAGTGTCCTAGAACTTAAGACTTTAGTATAGGTATGCTCATATAGGTAAAGAACATACATTTATCTTTATACAACTAGATACTTCTCTTTAACGGAATAACTGACTATCTATGGCCGTACGGTTCCTTGAGGTAATTTAACAGTTAATAATCATACATTTGATCTGATAAAGATATAAGATAGGAATGACTCGAACAAAAAACCGATCAACTCCCAAAACCTGGCTGATAAAATGTGACCAGCAGTACCTTGACTGGTTGTTCTATAAAGCCATTATTGAAACCCGAACAGTGTTTAGTTAAGAACTTGTAAATTAAAAACATGCTTTTTTATCAAATGCTTGAAAAATGTCTATCTGGTGACAATAATCAACCAAACAATTAATATCTATTACCAAGTTGATCGAGTCTGTAAATACTTTTAGCAAACCAATAGAGCTGCATGGATATGGCCGGATCTGAGCAGTTCTAGATCTAAACTCGCACAATTCTGGTAAAAGTAGACATAACAAGTTAAAGTAAATCATTTTTTCTCCGCTGACCTTTATTCAATTGTTATGAAAGACTTAACGCTCATTTTCTGAACTATCAGTTCTAGGTACAGCTGGAATTGTTTACTTAGCTAATATATAGGGTTGATTAAGCATTGCTCGATGCATAATTTACATTAGTTTATCTGACGTTTCTTTTCTTGCCTTCATTTAGAAACCATGTTTTTTCACCTGAAGGTTGTAATTTCGACCCATTTACTAGTAAATGGGTTGATATGGGTTGGTAGTCCCACAAAGTCTATTTAAAGCACACAATTCAAAGGGTTTGGTTAAATTTTCTTTGAAATCATAGCTAACGCGTTAATTATTTCAAAAAAAATAAAAAGAGAAAAGGTGTCTGCAACTCAAACCAAACCAGAATCAACCGGCACTGAAAAAGGACCCAAAGGCAAGAATAAACTTCTACACGATCTTGCTGATCCATTTTTAACAAACTCAATAAATTTCCACATCTGAGTACTAATTTGATATCCACCATTGCCTTGATGGTAGCTTTTGTCACTTAATTATAAATTTTAGAACGGAAGTAATTTTCAGTGAGATAATCCTGTGGGTTCCTTATCCTAACTATCAAGATGAAAATGGTTTTAGTTTATAAAACATTTTCGACCAGTAAAAAGTGTTCTCACACTTCAGTATATTCTTAAGAAGCAAGGTATCTGGCTATTCGGCCTAACTGTCAGCACATTCGAACTTAAGACACGTTAAAATGCATGGACATTTTAATTGGACGTTGAGATGGTCTAATGCCGATGTTTTGTAATTAGATCAAACTAATTCTTTTGATATTACATATATGTAAATTTAATAATATGATTAAGATATATTCATATAATGGATTTATTTTCTACGCTAAAGTGACAATCAAATAGCACGTTTTCAAAACCACCCTTTATCATGAATAACCAATCGTATGGAAAACATGAGCCGCAGAAAGAAGTGAATCAATTTTGTCAGCTGAATTGTGCCTGAACTTTTGCAATCAACAATTCAAAGTGGTGAGTTTGGAGTAGCTTGGTGGTTTCGGGTTCTATTGGTCGAATCCTAATCATTTGTTTCTATTTGAATGGAGACGGATATGTTAAATGGTAAATCAGTGTCGTCTAATGATAGTTATGGAGTTAAATTTAAAAATTCGTTATCTGATTACTGCGACTTATACCAGTAATAATCCTTTTAATGCTTGGATAAAGTATTAATTATCTGATTATTTGAGTCATACTATTATATTCATCACTTCTTCTAACCTAATTTGCTAGACTTTTTACTCTACCGTCAAGAGACGTATCTTCTTTCTTTAGCTATTAGTTTCTTAGATAATCAGAATTTCTTAAATAAAATTACATAACTGTCACTTCCTTTGGTCGCTTTAATTTCTTAAATAACCAGAATATAACAATCAAACAACTTTATGTGATT
Organism: Senecio squalidus; assembly: GCA_910822075.1. NCBI lineage: Eukaryota > Viridiplantae > Streptophyta > Magnoliopsida > Asterales > Asteraceae > Senecio > Senecio squalidus. The sequence continues at coordinate 65,884,531 of CAJVGC010000060.1, forward strand.
ATCACAACTTCATAAGCACATCCAAACACTATCTCCTACGGCTCATTTTGTTACAGTTAATTATTCCAAACACTTGATCAGTATCAAGTATCAACACCAGATGCAAACACGGCCCTCATATGTATACTTTTACAAATAGGTATTGGAGCTGGAACATATCTGATATCTCAATTCTCGAAAGGAAATGAGTCAAATGACACAAGTACCCTTATAGTCAAAATTACAGAGATAGCCGGTCCTTTGTTAGAGTTGGCAAACTCATCCTAATTGAAGGTTCACATGTCTCGAGACTTATAGATCTCAGTTATTTGTCAATGTATATAAAATTATTGTTAGTCCCGTTTCATTCAAACAAAAGATATAACGATGAATATTACGAAGAACACAAAGAAATCAATGAACTAGATACGTTTTATTCATTGATAAAGAACGGAATTCACTTAGAAAACCGGAGGAATTCACACAGAATTCATAGGTGTTAATAAACCCTAAGAACTCTATAAATAGGGTTCTTGATAAGCTTGGCAAATAAGATAAGTGCAAATCTCTCCAACAAATAGGAGATATGCATAACAACTTACCTAAAATAAAGCTCCAAGTAACTAAGTCTCATCTTTGAGTCTTACCAATACTCATAATCACTAAGACTCATAATCACTAAGACTCAGAACACACTTAGTCTTAGAAGTCACCTAGACTCAGATTATGACTCATAATTACTAAGACTCATAATCACTAAGACTCAGAACACACTTAGTCTTAGAAGTCACCTAGACTTAGATTATGACTCATAAGATTTATAAGTTGGGTTTTAATCATTGGTTTTTCCCAACAATCTCCCCCTATCTGATGATGTCAAAATCTTTTCACAAACATACACTAAGTATAAAAACTGACTCAGACTATAAAAGTAGATAAGATAAAACGTAAGTCTGAAACAGAAAAATAATTCTTCTTTTCTTCATCCATTCCAATCTGTCCTTCTTCCATGTAATTAATCTTTTCAATTCTTGATCAGACGGATTATGCAGTTGTAGACACTTTAGAAGAATTCTTTCAATCTTTCTTTTAGCTCCTCCTATTTGATGATGACAAAACAAATAAACTGATTACAAGAAATGTATTGTTTGAGTTGTTTACTTTGTAGCTTGAATCTCCCCCTTAACATCACAACTCTTTTTCTTGTTAATTTTTTAAATTTTTCTCCCCCGTTTTGTTATCATCCTTCTTCAATAAATAAAGTTTGAACACATCTAAAAACTTTATTTTCGGCTTCATAGATGTTAATTACCCTTGAGCTAGCCTTTATTTTGAATTCTGGATTCGTGTGAGACTAAGTTCATGTAAAACTGATTTGTGTGGGGCTGAGTTGCTCAATCTGACCTCTGGGGCTGACCTACTCAGTCTGAGTTTTAGGGCTGACCCGCTCAGACTGACCTTTGGTAAGACTGACTCACGTCTTACTCTGAGACTGACTTGGTCAGACTGAGAGTTTGCAGCAGATTCAACATTGAATATCTCCTAGATGACATGTCTGATCAAGCTCAAATTTCAACACAAGGTAGATCTATGTCTCGTTAAATACATATCCAAAAATCAAGAAAATCCAACGGTTAACGAACACACAGTAGTCGTTTACCACACCTTCGCATAAAAATCAGCAAACATTCAGCATTCATCTTTGAAATTATATATCTATTTTTCGAAACATCTGATGAGACTGAAACTTTGACAAAACTTAGATCTGTACGCCTTGAAGATTATATCAAAAAATCACCAAGATCTAATGTGTAACGAATAAACGGTGATCGTTTTAATATAGTTATACACAATAACAATAAACTTTCTGCAGCAGACTTCAAAAATAAAAATCTCTTGATCAGAAGCTCCGATTGAAAATTCCTTCGGTGAGAATGTGCACCTATGTGTAAATCATCTTCAGTAAAAATTTCATGAAAATCCGTCGGCTAACGAATGAGATATGCCCTTTTTATCACCGCTGCCCAGAATATGACGAACTTAAACACGAATTTTCAACAATCTTCTTTGAATACGATATCTTTTATCTTGAATGGATCTTTACAGATCTGGAATAGATCTGACACGCTCTTGATACCAATTGTTAGTCCCGTTTCATTCAAACAAAAGATATAACGATGAATATTACGAAGAACACAAAGAAATCAATGAACTAGATACGTTTTATTCATTGATAAAGAACGGAATTCACTTAGAAAACCGGAGGAATTCACACAGAATTCATGGGTGTTAATAAACCCTAAGAACTCTATAAATAGGGTTCTTGATAAGCTTGGCAAATAAGATAAGTGCAAATCTCTCTAACAAATAGGAGATATGCATAACAACTTACCTAAAATAAAGCTCCAAGTAACTAAGTCTCATCTTTGAGTCTTACCAATACTCATAATCACTAAGACTCATAATCACTAAGACTCAGAACACACTTAGTCTTAGAAGTCACCTAGACTCAGATTATGACTCATAATTACTAAGACTCATAATCACTAAGACTCAGAACACACTTAGTCTTAGAAGTCACCTAGACTTAGATTATGACTCATAAGATTTATAAGTTGGGTTTTAATCATTGGTTTTTCCCAACAATTATCATTGAACAAAAAGTAATACAGTCTAAACATGTGCATAGTAATACTTAACATGCTTTGAACACGAAATTATATTCACGTCCATTAGGGATTTAGTGTATAGAAGATTATAGCATGAAATACACATCCTAACTTGGATTATAAAATTTGTCAAAATTCCATCTCTATGTGTCATTAGGATATCCCAATATTATTAACAGTAATTCACCTATAGTTCATGCTTCCGATATATTTTTTTTCTCCTTAACATATTGCATATATTGAAACATAAATATATCAAAATAAGACGATGAAGTCGATATATATGATTGATGGATCACAAATTAACTTAAACTAGAATAACCTTTTACTATCAGTGATGAAGATATCTCAATATAACAAGCATGATATTTTGGCAATATGATACTAAAAAATTAATTATTCTAATAAGTGAATGATCACGGAATGTTTCAGGATATAATTACCTAAAGACAACTTGTAAAGATGAAATAAACATCTTACCATTAACCCGCGATTACGTGACCGAGGAAGATCTTGAACATATTTTTCAAACGCCTCTAATCTTACTTTTCCTTTAACTTCTATGGATTCCGGCCAGTTGTTACCAATCAATTTCTCACCACTACAAAGAAATGATTATGTATAAGAATAATAAACCCTAGACAATCCGACCGCAAACTATGACTTCTATAATTTTATGGACGAAAATCAATTTGATATTTGATTATCTATTATGTTCAAACTTCCATATAAGCAGAGCCCTAGTTGTCTACAACATTAATATTATGTTCACGTAACAATATATATTGGTGAAAAGTTTATAAAATCATAAATTTTGGTCCACTTTGACAATAATAAATTACTAACCATCTACAAGCAATCAGATACGAGTAAATAAAATAACAAAACAGCACATTCACAAAAAGGCAACCAACAACGTCCTAAAAATATGGTCGATCCTATGTGATATGACCTTTGGGGCATTTTGAATATAATATGACCAAACCCAATATTGATCAGACATATACATACGTCATCCAAGAAGCAATATGGATTCAAATAAAAAGATGGAGAAAGATCCTATTTGATTATAAGTCGAATCCCACTTAAAGTAATATTTCTAAAGGCACATGATAACATTTTTGAAATACGACTCTTAGTCTTAGTTACAACTTTAAAAAGAATCTTGAATAAGTAAAATGTAAATTGACAAGACCTTTTAAAGAAGGCGGACGCTGATAAAGTGACAGAAGAGCTTAGTTGAAGAGATCCATCCCAAAGTTTTTCAGCCGTTACATGCGGTGACTTTTCAGAAGGCAGCTTCTTTTCATCTTGCTCGGTGCTGGCAGAAGGTGCCAAAGAGGCTATCTCAACACTCGAAGTACTATTTGTTCCGCCACCTTTTGAATAAGAAGCAGTTTGTTTAGATAACTCTTCCAAAGAATATCCTCTGCCATTCAGTTGATCTGAAGACCCGTTGGGTTGAACAGAACTCTGTTGTAAGATCTCAACAAGTTTCATATATTCAGGAGTTCCCATTTCCAGAGGCATATTCGCAGGTCCATAATTTGCAGAAAGAACCTTTATCAACTCTTTCAGATTAGCATCAACCGAAGAGTTTTCTGCACGGTTTCCAATTTGGCTACATGGTTTGCGAGTTTCTTCATCTAACGTATTCTCGCCCGACTGACTAGGCTGTGACGCCATTTCATGGGAGGCACTGCCAATTTTTTCGATTCCATTTCCAGATGTATTTGCATTGAAAGCTGGTTGAGTTTCTGTAAGATGATTCTGGTGATGAAACTGATCGTCAAACTGATGTCTGACACTCACTGGTTTTATAGACGGTTGATTAATAGACAATCCCGCTCCACCATCTTGCAAGTTTGACTGTTGAGGAATGGAACGCCCAGATGTTGACCCGGCAAGATGATCATTATCAGGAAAATCTTGAAAAGGTTGAAGTATCATATTGGCCGGATGAGTACCTTGAACCCCATTTGACCACGTTGGGTGAACCGGTAAGTTGATACCACGCTTCTCTTCCCAACTATCTTTCAACATAACCCCAAGATGTGAAACCACTCAGGCTGATTTCCGATTTAAAGAAGGAACTGAAAGAAGATAAACGATCATGATGAAGCCAGCAAAACTTATATAGTATCGAAAAGAAAATTTTGTGCGCAGAAAACTAAAGCAAGATGAAGATTTTATCAAACAGGGCCAACATCCCATGTCATATAAAGCTGAACAAAATTTTACTTAACTAAGTTACCTAGCATTTAGACAGAGATGCTTAACGAATGCATTTATTTCTAAATTTCGTCTAAGTGCCTAACTCACATACAAACTAACCACCACGGTGCTCCTTATTTTATGTGAAGCGTGATCCTAATGCTTACATGGCGCTTCTTTAATTAGTTCCCCCTTCCTAAATAAAATACAACACTGTTTCTTTTATATTTGTCCCAAATTATATGCCAATTGCTTGTTCCAAACAAAAGTGGCCAAATCTTAATTTAGATGGCTTATGTCACATATTTTCATTTTTACGCTCTGTCTCTCTTAAATCTAAGATAAAGCAGTTCACCAGATTCCTTGATTCTATTTCTTCAAGGCCTAACGGTGCTTTATGAAAAAAATTATCTATTTAGTCATATGTTAATGAGATCGGGTCTTGCAATTTGTGTTTTATCATAAGTTGATGATTTTAAGTTAGCTCATGGTGTGTAGACATAAAAATCTGGGTCCAATCCTATACCGCCAATATCATCATTAAGGTTTAGTAGTTTGGTTATCATTCGGTTCATGTATTTGTTACTCTGGTTCATAAGATTAAATTCAGTTCTTCGCCACTGCCCACATCAATATCTTTTAAATAAACCTCTATCAATCTAATGTGATTGTGACAGCTTGCATAAGCAGTTGGGTTTCATTTTTCTTTTTTTCCCGTGTTACAAATGTGTTCATGTTGATATGGCAGGGGTCATTCACATATGCGGTTATGGAGTTTCTGGAGATACACAGTAATATCGACCTGAAAGTTCAAAGTCTACTTTATCTAAAGCTACTTTGCAATGCTGAATATTTGCTGCGGCGGATTTTAGCTGCTCAGTTTGCAATTTCTTTTAATCAATATATTACTTCCACAAATAGATATATTACTTCCACAAATAGAGTACCGTTTGCTTTTCCTTACATAAAATGGTCCATCGCAATATGTTTAGAACGTCATGATTTGATGTGTCCCCTTGCCTTGCATTCACCAGGTGTAAATCCGAAGAATATTGATAAGAGTCTATAAAGAGAAGTATAACAACAAAACAAGTTGATGACACTTACTGGTGATCGTGTGATCTTGAATCCTAATATCCTTATCTAAGGTGTTGTTTGATTTTGACTTAAAGCGTGAGATAACTTATTTCAGTTAGTCATTTACATATTTATATTTGAATTATTCGAGTAAGCATTACTTAAAAGGAAAAGTCTATGCGGTGATGGATTCCCCACTATTTTTAAGTTTGTTCATCTCCTTACTGTGTCTTCCCAAAAAAAAAAAAAAATTATCCTTCAAACGTCTCCCCCACCACCGCTCCCAATAGTCTATCCTTACACTCCTGTCAATCATTTTGCCTACCGCCACAGTTCGTCTCGCCACTGAACTTTACACTCCCCTAGATTTGCTTTTCTTTTTGTTTACGACACTATTTCTTAATTGTTAATAATATTTTTTTTCTAAATTAAAATTGATGATTGCAATTTTTAAATTTTGGCTAAAATAAACAATTAGATTGATATGGAGATCCTAATTGATAACGAGAACAAGTTGCAAGTTGTAACCGTACATGATAAGTAGATAATGTGTGATGAAAAGATGGGTTACAAGAGAATAATGTGAGCACTTAAAGACTACTCACAAGCAAAACCAGCATCGTTACCAGAGAAAATTTGGTGGGGACTTGGTCTTATCTAAGGTATTTCTCTATACTTATGTGAGGAAAACATGTTTAATTTATCGCTTACCTTATCTTGTAGTATGTTTGTGTATAAATGGACCATAAGGTAGGCATGGATTAGACTTACCACCACTTTACACTGGATTTTTATTATCTCTTTATTACTACGACCAATATTGAAGAATGTACCAAGATAATTCGCGTATTAAACAAGCTGATCTTGGCTATTAATATTGTGCCGATGTATTATAAACTAATGTAAATTAATTTTCCGGCCGAGTAGAGTCTTTTTTAATAGCCCTCGTGCGAATAACAAAGAGATGGTATACCTACCAATATTTTACGAATAACCAAATGTAGCTTACCTAAATCTGTGTGAGCCTAACAATACCTCCCTTCAAACCGTCCTTTACGCTAAAAGGTTAAAGATTCGGAGAATGGATGTCTCCAAATAAACTCTCTAGTAACGTTGCCTACCTATGTTCTCAACTTATAGCATACTAAAAACCAAGGCATATCTATATGAACTTGGCTACTTATGTCGATTAATCATCCTTACCATGCATATTTAAGATTTCAATTATGGGTACATCTGAAATCTATAACTAATTGGATTGCAAACAAAGATACAAAACAAATTGGAAACCATAACGTCGAGCAATCCTATATACCACGCATTTCCTCTCTGAGAAAGACGGAAGTGATACTAGTTGAAAGGAGAGTTGAATGAGTAGTATAAAAAGGCGGGGTATATTTAGGGGGTGTTTGTTTGGGCTTATATAAGCGGCTTATGGCTTATTGACATTTCGGCTTATGTTTCATAAGCCCGGATTTCCTGGTTTATATAACCGTTTATGGGCTTATTACTGTGTATTCTGACATAATAAACAGTAATAAGTCCATAAATGGTTACATAAGCCGAAAAATTCAAGCTTATAAAACATAAGCCGAAATGTTAATAAGCCCAAACAAACACCCCCTTAAAACATGTATCAAGGGATATAAAGTTCGAAACATTTACACTACCAATAATTTCATCATTTTACTTAAAAGGCAGTCTATTAACTATACAAAACAGTTGTTATTCTCGAATTCATTTTTTCTGGAAAAATATATAAACTGAAGGTCATACCGATTTTTCCGTTACCTCTGTCAGTCATAAAGATGAATTAGTTCCTTAACTAAAACGGTTCGAGTTTTTCGCAAATTAGCTTCTTCAATTTTTTTTTTCTCACAAACTACCACTAGTACTAATATAATTACTTCAGTTTTATAAAAATAAAATATATATTTATTTACTTTTAACTCCACCACAAAGAACCTGCATAAATATACCAAAAAATACAATCAAAACATTTTTAAAACCTTAATAACAATTACAATGTAAGCTTATTAATCCTAATTTACAATATAAGCCCCAAATTGATTTTAATAATTAGTTATTATAAAACTTTTATACAAACAATATTAATTATTAATAAAAAAACACAACTATTACATAAATTAAATGGATAAGATTAAAAGCACTAACCTTTTTCTTCAACTGTTATTGAGAAACTTTCTGGGTCGATAACTTTTTTATTCTGTAAATCCCTAATTTATATAATCGGGTCGGATATGGGATTTTCTGATTGGGTTGTAATAAAATTAGCTCATGGGCCTTGAATGGTAAGAATAGTTCGATTGAAAGCCCAATGAGAAATATATATAGTGACACCACTCGATCGAAGGAGGAGGAAGCCGAGTGATGAGGTTGTCTTAAAAAAATAGGACTCGAGTTCGTGATACAACATTTTCGTATAAGATAATTACATCATGGTTTACGGTGCTCCAACATTGTCCTAAAAATTCTTTTCAAGAAACCCAATGCAAAGCTATAACCGCGAACGATGCTTATTGAGTTATTGTAATCCAAATCATAAAACAAGTCGAATATATTGACAAGTACTCGAACAAAAAAATGATTTTTTCCTTCAATTTATTGTTTAGGTTAACACTAGATACCAAAAATTAATTTTCGACGAGTATACTTTAGTGCAAAAATGAGTATTAATCCCTTGAGAGCTTGGAATAGTAGATGGTTAATGTAGTGGTAGTAATAGGTTGACATGCTAAGAGAAAACCAGGGGCGGAGCCAGACAATTTATTAAGAGGGTTCAAAAATTTTCCAACCTAATAAGCAATTTTTCTATTCTCAACCTAGCAAGTATTAACGGCTGGTCAAAGTGTGTTTGACTCGGCGTTTTACAAGTGGCTTATGAAGTTAATAATTAACATTAATTCAACTTCATATGGTAATGTAAAGTAACACACGTTTTTACTCCTTAGTTCGGGTATAAGCTAATAAGCACGTAAAAATAATTTTTTAGATAAACATATTGCATTATGATACAATGCAAATAGCTTGTAAGAGTCTTAATAAGATCGGTCAAATAAAGAAAAACTATGGCAAAAAAACCAGAAATGTTGTCATATATTATAACATAATGCTAAACCAAGCTAACATTTGGTATGTTATAACTAATATGAACACATAATAAATACTTTACTGAAATACCAATACTTACAAAGGATGGAATTCTAGAATGGTCGTTGATGAGTGATTCAAGTGAAGCATATTCCTTTTCCATTTTATGTTCTCGTAGCTCATGATCACTTTCCGTCTCGTTCCTTCAAATTCTGCAAAATGTAGGCTTAATTGATTATAGTGATCATCATAGAACACCAAATAACCACTAAATAAAAGTTTAAAAGAGTTGCAAATAAAATATTTCTTCATAAAGTAAACTATTTAAGAGTGGTGCAGTGGTGCTCTAATGTGCATGACAAAGAAACACTTCAAAGTTCAATCTTTATAATATAATTCAAAAGTGCAAGTATTTTGATATTGTAAAAAGACACCTATAAGCTGATACATAACATATTTCAACATTACTATGAATTTAGCATAGAAAAAATAACTCAGCTTCATTTTAAAAACAACAATTTGCAACTAGAAAATAGTACATCAAACATTGTTATCATTATTCCCATCGAGGATTTTCATCAAGCACTTGATGCTCATGAAAAAAGCCACACATAAAAGACTCTCTTCTTCTATTTTTAATTTTCGTATCATTAAAGCTGTAAACAAATCTGCAATAATATTGCATAGAACGTAAAACCCATTTAGAAAACAAGCACATTTAAGATCTAAACCAAAACCCAATTAAAAATACTGAAAATTAAAAAACCAGTAAATAAAAAACTAACAAAACAAGTAGAACCATTCTGGTATAGTAAACTAGCAAATAACGTCAAAATCAGGGATTAAATCAAGTCTTGAGGATATCGATTGGAATCTGAGATAGAGAATTAGGGAAAATCAATGGGTTCAACAAAACAAAATCAGTGGGTTCAAAGAAAATTATCCAGAGGGTTCAATCAATCAAACTAAACCAAAATCAAGAGATTTTTGTACTTACTAGTAGTAGTTTTTCAAAACCGAGTGGGTTCGATTGAACCCTCTGAGCTTAGTGTACCTCCGCCCCTGGAGAAAACTAAAGACACTCGTTAAGTGAATACGGGATCGACCCTCTATTCATCTTAAACATGAGAATTAAAATTCCGGTGAGGTATGAAAAGATGAAGTATAAGGTTTTAGGTTTTGAATTGTGTACTTTATATGAGGTTGATTGTCTTCTATTTATAGTTATGGTATTCCACGAAAGTTAGATCTAGGGTTATTTTCATGTAGGCCGTACTAGTTGAGTTAGTATTATGCAACCCAGACCAATTTTATGTAATCATGCAAATTGAGGATTGAGATCATTGCAACCAGATTAATGTAGCTTGTCGAGAGGGTGTAGACCACGCTGCTCTGTGGCACCTCATGCGTAGAGATGGCAACGGGGACGGTTATGCCGGGTATTGCATTTCCCATCCCCATAACCAGATCCCCGTCCCCATACCCATAACCGTAACCATCCCCGTCGGGTATTAAAATTTTGGCCCCATCCCCATCCCCATCGGGTAACGGGGATCCCCAGCGGGTAATCGGGGAATTTTCCCCATTACAAGTTTTTAAACTTCTATTATAAATAACTTCACATTTTGTAACTACCAACAAAAAAAACATAGGAATAATAATAAGCAAACACTTCAATCGCCAAAATAGCAAAATTCATACGGATATATATATATATATATATATATATATATATATATATATATATATATATATATATATATATATATATATATATATATATATATATATATATTCGGGTATCCATCGGGGCCGGTTTCGGGTACGGTTATGGATACCCGATAGGTAATACCATCCCCGCATCCATCCCCGATTTTTGAATTCGGTTATTATCCGTACCCGTCCCCGTCCCCGGTCAACTCGGGGATTTACCCGGTCAACTCGGATTCGGTTTTCGGGTCTCCATCGGATACGGTTTTTTTTGCCATCTCTAAGTCATGCGCTATGTATGTTGCCAATGAGGTTATAACATAGTCTGATACGTTTGACAAGCCAAAAAGAACATTGTCAAGTAGATCGATCGTAGAGACAAGAATTGTCTCCATGTAAGACTATTTTTGTATATATAACCTACAAACTGTAGTTAACACAAGGAATGCAAGACTTTCTTAGAGGCCTAGAGGATAATTGTTTGCAACCTATCCTTTTGATATGTAAGGGCTCGCACCCTACATCGCTTTGGGGTAGGATCGGCAATCGTCTAATTATTTTGGACCCTTAGAGTTTTGTTACTTTAGTTAATGAGTTTCTTTAGGATAGCTATATTTAATTAAGTATATAAAGTTTTGAGCCTTGATTTATTAAGATGTGTTAAGACTAATCGTACTACGGTTAAACGCGTCTTTACAAACCAAACCAAGCTAGTATGAAACATAAACGTTGATACGAAACCAACAAGACAACCTCACCATAATAATAATAAAATAAAAAATGAACCAAAACATAACATAGAAAAATGCACGTTGTACTGACTATTTGTGCAATGAGTGCTTTGTTTGTAACTGTGAAACCGAGATCACCTATTAGTAAGGTGTCCTAGTATCGTTATAGATATCCCTATGTAAATATTCGTGGATGGTTAGAGAAAAAGTTCAAAAACAATTACAGAGTTATCTCAGTTAAGCCGTATACATCTGAGTCAAAAACTATTCTTTCCCGAGTAATCCAAACAAGGATGAACCACTTCGTTTACCCACTTACCTGTTTTATATAATGATATAATTTTACCATGCCCACTTACCTGTTTGATATACTTTTATCATGGTTTATAATATATCAAAATGGTAAACATAGGTCTTTTGAAAGTAATGACATTAATACAAACTTATCAAAAAATATGTCGAATTTATCCTAGCGTAATCCAAAAACAAATTGCTTCATTACTTTGAGATGAACACACCATCTTGAATTGTTTGAAAAAGTTGGATAGTTATATGTTAATTTTATTAATATGTTAGATCGAACTTTATAAAATTATGACTTTGTTGATCTCAAAAGGTTACACACGTAGTCAGGTTACAAGACCAATCATGTCTCAAACAAAATTGACTCATGATGTGAAATTATACAATAACTTAACCATGTATATATAACATTTCTTAAATGGAAAAACACTAACAACTTATATAAATCTTGAAAACTTTTAGTTCTAAAAGATGGACCATCGTCTAGAGTCTCAAAATTGTTTATGGATTAACAATGACATCAACTTAAAATAACGTTTTGAAGTACGTTTAAGTACCATACTTCCTTGGCAAGTTATATCGAAAAATACTATAATGAGATTGCTTTTTAATTAGGGATTAATTACTTGTTATATTCTCTAACGGACTTCTAATTTTGAAGGTCTAACTTTCATAATTTTTATGATGACAACGGCCCCGGTTATACTAACCTTAAGCTTAATTCAATAGCTTGATAGACCTTAATTTAAAAGTTACAATGATTCGATCTCTACAAGACCTCGAGCAATGGAAACATATTAGAAATTTTTTTGACAAATCAAGATGGACTCAATTTCTCACTAGAATAATAATACAAACTGATTATAAGTCTAAAATCAATTTAGATAAATCTAACCACTAAAGTACTTGTGTCTGTGTGCACAAGAGGTTTGAAAACCTAAACAGGATCGAGTTAACTCTTATAAACTCGAACTACGCTTGGTATCCGCTTCAAACTCATGTTTCAGCTCAAATTCAACTTGTGCTTGAAAAGTTTGATTTGTTTCGATTATTTTACCAACTAGAACCAAAAATAAAATAATGGAACGGAAAGGGCCAATCCGTTTCCAGTTTTGGACAAATCCGAATAACCAGTCTTTCCAAATATGTGGAACCAAAAACCGAATTGAATACAAACTTTTCTCATCTAGTTCTTGTTCTGCTCGATCTTTTGGTTTTGTCGTTCCGTGTTATTTTGTGCCCATCCCTAGTTTGTTTGCATTACTTATAAGTTCACGACTCGATACTTATACATCATGTGTGTGTGTGTGTTTTTGTTTCTAGTTCTAAATATCAATACCTTTTAACGGATTTTGTTACACATTTCTGATCAAGAACAGTTTTTCTAACATTAGTTAAATGAAAAATAAATGTCACAAAAAAATAAATAAAATAAAAATAGTAACTCCAAAACCGGACTTTAAAATTGTGTGAATCTGTGGGTGTTTGTGTTTGTCTAGTAGCTTGTACAATTTCTTATCCGTGAAGAAAAAAGCATATATTATCTTCTTTGGACTTATATCCAATCCAACCCGTGAATGTATGTCTCTTATATATATATATATATATATATATATATATATATATATATATATATATATATATATATATAGAGTTGGTTTCATTTAAGAACCATGTAATTATTTAGGAACCATTAGGAACCATTTTTAGGCAAGGTGGCAATTTTGTAATTAAACTCAAGGTGGCAATTTTGTAATTAAGTCAAAATTGAGAGCCAAATTGGAAATCAATTAAAACCACTTTAAAATCCTAATTAACTTTAAATTAACATATCTAGAGTATAACTAGGTTTTAGGAAAAACTAAATACACCATTACAACAAGCATTTAATTATCTTTCCAACGAGCACCCACTTGATATACTTTTGACGACTTTTTTTTTTTTTTTTTTTTTACAGTGAGTTTCGGTATATACACTAGTGTATATACTAAATATTCACCAGTGTATATACTAATTCACAAAAAACACATCTGAACCATATATACTATACACTAGTGTATACACTATATTCACTAATGTATAGTTATACACTAGTGTATTTATACACTACAGTAGTGTATTTATACAATAGTGTATACACTATATTCACTAATGTATAGTTATAGACTAGTGTATTTATACAATATACACTAGTGTATACACTATATTCACTAATGTATAAGATGTATTCTCTATTGAATACATGGTATTCACTGGTGTATATTGTATATTCACTTGTGTATATTGCGTATTCACTGGTGTATATTGTATATTCACTTGTGTATATATATATTGTATATTCACTTTTGTATATTGCGTATTCACAATTAAAAGGAAATTAATATAAAGATTCGTATACATTAGTGAATATAGTGTATACACTAGTGTATAGTGTATATGGTTTAGATGTGTTTTTGGTGAATTAGTATATACACTGGTGAATATTTAGTATATACACTAGTGTATATACCGAAACTCACTAAAAAAAAAAAAAAAAAAAAGTCGTCAAAAGTATATCAAGTGGGTGCTCGTTGGAAAGATAATTAAATGCTTGTTTTAATGGTGTATTTAGTTTTTCCTAAAACCTAGTTATACTCTAGATATGTTAATTTAAAGTTAATTAGTATTTTAAAGTGGGTTTTAATTGATTTCCAATTTGGGGATTTGACTTAATTACAAAATTGCCACATTGCCTAAAAATGGTTCCTAGTGGTTCCTAAATAATTGATGGTTCCTAAATGAACCCACCTCTATATATATATATATATAGTTTATATATATATATATATATATATATATATAGAGGTGGGTTCATTTAGCAACCATTAGGAACCATTTTTAGGCAAGGTGGCAATTTTGTAATTAAGTCAAATCCCCAAATTGGAAATCAATTAAAACCCACTTTAAAATACTAATTAACTTTAAATTAACATATCTAGAGTATAACTAGGTTTTAGGAAAAACTAAATACACCATTAAAACAAGCATTTAATTATCTTTCCAACGAGCACCCACTTGATATACTTTTGACGACTTTTTTTTTTTTTTTTTTTTAGTGAGTTTCGGTATATACACTAGTGTATATACTAAATATTCACCAGTGTATATACTAATTCACCAAAAACACATCTAAACCATATACACTATACACTAGTGTATACACTATATTCACTAATATATACGAATCTTTATATTAATTTCCTTTTAATTGTGAATACGCAATATACAAAAGTGAATATACAATATATATATATACACAAGTGAATATACAATATACACCAGTGAATACGCAATATACACAAGTGAATATACAATATACACCAGTGAATACCATGTATTCAATAGAGAATACATCTTATACATTAGTGAATATAGTGTATACACTAGTGTATATTGTATAAATACACTAGTGTATAACTATACATTAGTGAATATAGTGTATACACTAGTGTATAAATACACTACTGTAGTGTATAAATACACTAGTGTATAACTATACATTAGTGAATAAAGTGTATACACTAGTGTATAGTATATATGGTTCAGATGTGTTTTTTGTGAATTAGTATATACACTGGTGAATATTTAGTATATACACTAGTGTATATACCGAAACTCACTGTAAAAAAAAAAAAAAAAAAAAGTCGTCAAAAGTATATCAAGTGGGTGCTCGTTGGAAAGATAATTAAATGCTTGTTCTAATGGTGTATTTAGTTTTTCCTAAAACCTAGTTATACTCTAGATATGTTAATTTAAAGTTAATTAGGATTTTAAAGTGGTTTTAATTGATTTCCAATTTGGCTCTCAATTTTGACTTAATTACAAAATTGCCACCTTGAGTTTAATTACAAAATTGCCACCTTGCCTAAAAATGGTTCCTAATGGTTCCTAAATAATTACATGGTTCTTAAATGAAACCAACTCTATATATATATATATATATATATATATATATATATATATATATATATATATATATATATATATATAGTTTCTATTCTAATTTTAATATAAATTATGTACATGTGATTGGTCTCTTTGGTCTTGTTTTCCACCAATATATACTTGCTATTTATAAAGTTGTATATAGTAAATTTGACTTTGTGTTTTCAACTTGATATTTACATAATTAGATTTTATGTAACACTTTAATCCAAAGTAACAAAATATCACTAATATGACATGTGTAGTTGTTAGTAATACATAGTAACCAATCGATCGTGATATCGCAATCTTCCATCCTTAGGTTTACGTACAGTATCATCGAACGATCAATGATGAAAATAACTCATACATACCACCTTCATGGCTCAATCTCATACGATCTCTCAAAGTTGGTATATGGTAACTTTGAAATTAGTTTTAAGAAAATGATAAGTTACTAGTAGATCATTAGATATGATCTATTGGATATTTAAAATTGTACGATAAGACGTAGAATTGTTTTATTGATTTAATGATAAATTTGAACTGTACTTCGGAAGAGAAATGATGTGACCGCGTGTTTTTCTTGGTTTTATTTGTTTGTATTAATATAACAAAATTATTATGTTTGTATCATAAGGTTGTATAAGCACGATCGTGTGTCCAGGATCGAATTATTGTGTTGTTTCATTGACATGACTAAAGTCATATACTCATTGTCGAATAATGAATTTTAGCGTTTTCTGCTTAGTACTCTACTAGGGTCGTCCAGATATATAATTTATCGCAACTTTATGATGAAGCAAGATAGATAATCATGAATGTACTCGTTTTCGCAAGAAGATAAGGGTTTACCCGGAACAAATTGGATACAAAACTATGATTAACGGAAATCTAGTGTATAAATATAAAACCGGTCATGTGGATAATTGCATATATTCATAAACTAATATTCAACTTATCGATAAAATATATCGTTTTATTGGGGGTTTTATCTTGATATATGTTTCGGTCTATTAATATGAAAGACCACCAATTCACATGAACTCTTTGATCAATATTGTTGAAAGTGTTTTCTTGTTACATGTCAAATTATATGATGTGTCTTGTGCATTAGGAATTTGAAGAACCAATATTCTCTTTAATTTGTGGTTTTTAAGTATTCAAAACCACCATACAACAAGCACCACGTCGATTTCATTTATTCTCTCTTTCTAACAACCAATCAGTTTCTTAAATAAACCAATCGTATCTTAAGTCAATCTTTAGGCTTGTTTAGTTAGACATATGTATCATTTTTCTTTATTTTTAAATGGGTTTACAAAAGCTTCTCATATTGTAGTACATGTAGAGGAATATGGTGTACAACAAAGAGTCAAAGAGGACACTTTATTTGATCACAAAATCTTCATGGCAATTTTATTTTAAGCAAATTATCAAAATAATCAACTATCACTTACACTTTACAAAAATAAACATCTAATTCGCGACGGATTTCTCGTGACATTTTTTTCGTCGCGAAAGTACACATATTTTAATCAGACTAATAAAAATTCGACACGTTGTCGCGACACTATTCATTTCTCGCGTCAATATTCATTTTCGCGACGAAATGTCTGATTTTTATTGGTCTGATTTTGTTTTATGTAATTCTCGCGACGATAAAGTGTCGCGAGAAATTCGTCAGGAGATTATTTTTATAAAGTGTAAGTGATATGTGATTATTCTTATTTTTATAGTCTAGTAAACAAATCATCAATCATATATGTACTTAAATATTTACAATTAAAAGGCATATATCCATCTCAAATTTACAATTGTGCATATAATAAAATTATATTTAAGAATACATATATCTAGATTACTTTTGCAAGGCAAAAAGTTTTACTATGTGATGTAATTCTCATAATGTTTCCTTAGCTTCAATGGACTATATATATATTTCTAATAATCAAAACCTTTTTAAGAAATGTATTTTGTTTGTTTTTACCATTTTAAACATTGGCTAGTGGCAACAATAAAATTATTGCAACTTTTTACTATGATCTTCTAGGTAAAATATATAAAGATCTAATCTAACATGCATGAATTTGATATGCAACTTGGCAACTAGCATAATTTGGTAGGCCCTCTACCCATTAGGCCATTACACATTCACGTGACTAGACGATTAGACTACTATTATTTTCGTACCCAATTATGCACTTAATAGTCATTGGATTATAAGTTAGATTATAAGTTTGTAAGGATGAAATATTTTGATACAAATAATAACTTATAACATTCAATAAAATCAATATATATATATTAAGCATTAATGAGTGTCGTAAGACAAATGATGCACAATCTATGTTTGGTCTTATACATATTTGATTCGAAAAACTTGACTATATGATGACTATCTCTATAACAACTTTAGAAGTAAATCTTATGATCTTGACGAGATCTAAAAGTGATTCAACAGCACGATTAAGAATGTGAACGTACGAACACAAGTAAACGAAGTAATGCACATAGTTATCGTGGTTATATCCCATTATTAGATCGGTTTATCCATTGGGAAACAAATCGATTATATTCTTATTCTTATTAAGTTTCGCATAAAGAAAATATACAAGGACTATAAAGGATGATAACTCTGAACCGGGTTATATTCATAGGCCTGGATGTCGTGTTTGTGATCATTTTCTATGGGCACCTATCATGTCCCGATCTTCGGCACTTCCCTATAACAACCATCCTTGGTTCTTTTCCTCAAGTTACGTGTTTGGGAGGATTCCACATCCTTCACATTGTGTGTTTTGAACCACACGTCGTGCACACGAGTCGATCTGCATGTAGTGATCCTCTTCCAAAGCTTATGCCATGTTGTGGACATATATTTGTACGCCTTGCAAAGTGCACACAACTTGATCATAGGCTCCGCAGCTCAAATCCGCACATTTCAAGTCATTACCCGTCAATTCTACACCGCACCTTGACTTAAATCAAATCCATTGTCAACGCCTATCCTTCAAGCAACAAAGCCAAATGTCACGCGAATATTAACCAAATTCTAGCAATGCTTGAACTTGGATGTCATGAACACCTTCGTCAACAAGTCCATCAAATTATCATAAGTATCTATATTAAGAATAGAGAATCTCCCGTTTTCCAAGATATTTCGAATAAATTTCAACGTGATACCTATTCCTTGTTCTTTTATGATAAACAAGGTGTTTTGTTAAGTTTGAGGCACTCCAACTATCCCCGAACAATGATGCTTTTCCATGTCTAGATCAAGACCACTGAACACATATATGTTACCTTTGACATTTTAGGTTTAAACCCAATAATCCTAGCCATAAACCCATATCAATTTTTGTTTTCAACGGCATTATTATATAAATATATAAAAAGTACTAGCAAGAAGCTAGAAAGGACAATTCTTTAAGTAGCGACCTAAAATACCCATTATACAAAACTAACCTAACTCGCCTCGATATGACACTAAAACACCAAAAAAAATCCACAATACTAGTAGCTAAAAAAACCTCAAACCCCAAACAATAATCGCCTAACTATCGGAACACCTAAAAGAGCACCATATAACCAAATGGGATGAGGCTATGTTGTCCCTTTTATACGCTTTTTGAAGTCGATAATGAATGAATCAAATGATCATATGGGCATATCCTTCGACGATAAGATGAAACATATCAAACTCCTTGTAATGCGGATGAAGGGATACTAAGATTCTTTGTCATTGAACAAAGTATTTCCTCCCGTGAATTATAATTATATATCCAAATTGAATTGACTTGCATGCAGCTAGATCAAATATCAGTCGATGAAAACCACATATTTATAAGTGTATAGTATAGAGACTACAATATTACATAAGAAACCCTACAAAACTATAATTAGTCGTCGAAGCCAATATAATAAACCTAACTATGTATCATTTTGGAGTAATGATATAAAGACCTTACTAAAAAGACTTAATTATTGACCTAATTTACTCAATAGGTAACACATAAGATTATGTTATTTTTATCTTCTTTTATATTAATCATTTGATTTTTCAAGTGTTACATATTATTACATTTTTACGTCCATTTTTTTATTGATTTGTTAGGTCTGCCAATCATTTTTCCTTTTCATAATCTAACACTAACATATGCTTTAATAAAAATCTATAGGTATTATTCTAAAACTCGATTAAAAAAACATGAACGTATGAATCGACATCAAAGTTACAAATATCATTAGTCAAACGAGAGTGAACAATAAAACTCTCACTCTATATATAACATCCTCATATCACATACAAGTTACACCATACACATACAGTGAGTGAGTGACAATGGAGTCCTCTAAGCAACTCACTGCTCTTCTTCTCATCTCTATGTTCTTCATTTCCACTGCCACTCCAATTGCTCTTGATTGTGTTCCTTGTGGTGGAAAAGGCAAACCCGGCCACCACGGTCCCTCCAAACCACCAACCCACAAACCACCCACCACCGGTAAACCACCATCCATCCACCCACCTCATGTTAGACCACCTATTGTAAAACCACCTGTTGTGAAACCACCAGTTGTAACTCCTCCAATCACCCTCCCACCAGTCGTCAAGCCGCCAATCACTATCCCACCAGTCGTTAAACCACCAATCACCCTCCCACCAGTTGTAACTCCACCAATCACCCTTCCACCAATACTAAACCCACCTGTCCTCAACCCTCCATCAGGAGGAAAGCCCGGAACACCATGCCCACCACCACCGTTTGTGCCCGCACCTGCAGCTACATGCCCAATTGATGCACTAAAACTTGGAGCATGTGTGGATCTTTTAGGTGGGTTGGTTCATATTGGTTTGGGTGATCCAGTAGTGAACCAATGTTGTCCTGTTCTTGCTGGATTAGTTGAGCTTGAAGCTGCAGTTTGCTTGTGTACAACACTAAAGATTAAGCTATTGAATATCAATATATATCTCCCACTTGCTCTTCAGTTGCTTGTTACTTGTGGCAAAACCCCTCCTCCTGGTTACACTTGTTCTATTTAAGTTTTCAAGAATATTCCCATAAAGGTATAACTTTTTTGACTCATGCAAACCCCTAACCCTAATCTCTCTCTCTCTCTCTCTCTCTCTCTCTCTCTCTCTCTCTCTCTCTCTCTCTCTCTCTCTCTCTCTCTCTCTCTCTCTCTCTCTCTCTCTCTCTCTCTCTCTCTCTCTCTCTCTCTCTCTCTCTCTCTATATATATATATATATATATATATATATATATATATATATATATGTTTAAGCAATTTTTTCAGTGTATTAATGTTATTAAATTCCACTAATCTGATAAATCTTTATTGACAGAGATTAGTTAACTTTAGATACTTCAAACAAAAAAAATACAACACATAAGCACTTTATAGTAATTCCAACAAATATATTCTTGGACACGTTTTAGTAGGCTTGTTTTATTATTGTAGTGTCCCATTTTTGACCAATTATATTAACGAATTCATCGTAATAAGAAATAATTGACATATCTAATGAAATATCATCTGATAAATTCAAAGTGAATACATAATATAGATAGATTATGTATAAATCTTTCAACTAAGAAGCTAAGTGTTTAAAATATATGTAGAGTATGTATGAAAATCACATATGGTATGTGTAATGGGTACGAATACTCCTTTAATTAAATACTTAATGAATGTATTTACTTAATGTGTTAGTGAGACATCTAATTATTATAACACCTAATATTAAAAATAAAAATATTTTTCAAGATAAAAAAGTTTATCTATTTTAACCATAATGCTAGATAGATAATCGTAAACAAACGATCATTTTGTATAAGAGTTTATGTTCTAAAACTTGTACTCCCTCCATTTTGACTAAATCAATAAGATACAAACAATCGTTTTCGCTAGACAAATGGAAAGCAACTATACATTGTCAAAAAGGGCGAGAACAATGCGAATGAATATTAATCATTCCAAGTTTAATGAAACGGGTCCATTTCAATGAATTATCAAACACGTTATGATTATCTTAATTATTAATTTCTTCGAGAATATGTATTAACCTTTTAATATGCGATGCTTTGATTCGTGCAGGGGTGTGATTGATGAATCCACATATGATCGAAGTCAACACAAACTTAAAGATCTAAGAAGTCTCTTCGTTTGGATTGCTTAAGGAATTGAAATTAATTTTCAATTTTTTCTATTAATGTTTCAATTTTTTTTGTTTGAAAGATAATTATTAATGTTTGATGCATGGTTTGCTAAGTTTGTGTTTATGTAAGGAATTGACCTTAATCAAGGATTTAATACTTTTCGGTTATTAGATAATGAATTTTTCAATATTGTATTAAGTTATGATTTTATGTCAAACTTTCTGCTCTATGCTATATAATACAGTAATGGTTGAAAAAGATGGAAAAATTGCAAAGAAATGCAATGAGCTTTTATCAAAGTTATTATTGTGTGTAACAAACTTTGTTTTTTATTAAAAAAATCAGCAACTTTAGATATGTTGTGATTGTATGAAAACTTAACTTGAAATCTTGTTAGTTTTTTTTTATTTAACTTATTTGAGTTTTTTTTATTACCAATTGGGTCTAATTCATGTGGTACCGTCATCGCAAACGCTCAGACCCGCATGTGAGACAGAAAAGTCAGGGGTTTGAATTTTGGCCCCGACCCATATGGATGATTTGTGGATTAGTGTTTTACGTGACGTTGATGTTATTTCTGGATGGGGTGGACACATATTGCCAAGCTGTAATGAAGACGTTGAATCTGAATTCCACATATTCTACTCGTGCAAGATAGCTAAGGGGTTGTGGACTCAAATATCTAAATGGTGGCGAATCACGATCCCAAACCTAAGTCACACTACCCACATCCCCTTAATCTCCGTTTATGCAATTTTACCAATTAAATACCGCAAGTTTCCGGACATAGTCGTGCAATCATCCCTTTGGGTCCTCTGGCGTTTCAGAAACGAAAAAGTGTTCTCCACGAAAAAAAAACCAAACACGAGCCTCTTATGTGATGATGTCATGTGTTCCGGTCTTTAATGTGGATAAATAGTCGAAATAGGTTGTCCTTGTCTAATCGGTTAGGTTGGTGTTTAAACCCTCAACTTTCTTTTGACGCTATGTTGTAATCTTGTACTTATTTAAGCCCTAACAACTTGCTAAGGGTTCTTTGTTATTAATGAAATTATCTGCTGTTTTAAAAAAAGATATTGTCATATTAAGATATGTACGGAGGTCATGAATAACTTTCATTTACCTTTAATTTTTTTAATATTACTTTTAAAATACTTATGGGCATATTTGTATTTTATAAAAGAAAATACATAAACTCTGGTTCAGTTAATAATATTGTACGGTTTTATTGTCCCTTGAAGTACGTGCATCTATTGTAGGTGTCGTCTTCATGTTGCATGTTTAAATAATACAACAAACTGACCAAAGCGACAGATTTAGCTTTAGTACTACTTTGGATTTCTATTATATTTGTTATAGTGTATGTATTACCAAAGCCACAAATTTGGCTTTAATATTAATTTCCATTTCTATTATATATTGTTAAATTGTATGTATTTCCTCAAAATTTGTTTAATTATTATTCTAGTTATCTGATGATGATTATACACCACAAAATGCACAAGCTATATTCAAGAGATAGCGTGGTTTAGACATGTATTATAACCTTGTAATTAGCTAGGCGGATAGATTAAGGACCGAAATTAAGATCATATATCATTGTTATATAGCTAATTCCAAAGTAGCTTGGTTACGGACATATGATTTATAAGGGTATGACAAACCTTCAACATATTGAGTGACCAACGACCTCTCAGTAGGACAGCGGTCTCTAGCAAATTGAAGTTTATCAGTGAATGTGGTGTTATACTTGGCGACACTCATACTACCTTTCTCTAAGTTCAAAAACTCCCTTTGATTACGTTGTTCTTACTGTTAATCTCTGAAATAAGTAACTGACTCATGGTTTAGTATGAGAAGGTTTATAGACAGAGGTTTTGTATCCAATTGATGAAGGTTAACAGTCTACTTATATTATGTTCCGGATAACTAATATTGGTCGATACCTTATTTCCGAGGTTACGAATAAAAACAAAATTAACTAGTATTAAACTCGTATTATCGTCTGTAAAGATTAATGATTTGACTTCAAAACTAATATCACATGATAACTTATTTTCATGTGTTCTTATATAGTTATATATACTCTCGGAGGTGAATTTTGAGGCTCGGAACAATTGAACGCTCTCGAAGATCGGCTATGTCCATCTTTAGGTTAACAATCTAACATCTAAAGAGTAAATATAATTCTTTTTTACCATAGCATTGCATATTGTTGATGTGATTTTGCCCAATTTTCTAACCTTAGAAAGTGTACAAGTAGACATAGTGAAAGTTAAATATAAGTTAATAGTAATGTTTTTGTGGTGAAGAATGAATGAGGGACCATTACAATATGGATGCACATGACATTTGTTTGTCATCACTCCATTCGAAACATGTGGTAACATTCTACATGTTTGCAAAACACAAAAAAAGAAATCAAAGATTCCTTATCTTCAATCTCGTGAACTATTCCTTACAATATTTTGGTAAATCATTATTTATATATCATTATGATCATACCATATCTAGACACACAAGAATATATTACACATATCTAGCCGTAACCATTATATCTTTCGGTGTAGCAATTATCATTTAATTGGAGTAGTAATAGGCGGTTAATCAACCCCGCTAATGCTTATAAAGTTTAATCCAGTTATGCCTTTGTATCTAGCATTTTGCTAGTGTCGTATGTTTGTTTCTTTAATAAATAGGTTAAAATACAGTTTAGTATCTTCAGTTTGGTTTAGTGAAATTTTTAATAGCCTAGACTATTAAAGATGGAGAATAGTACCTTTAACGTGGGTAAGTGCAATGATTAGTACCATAAAGTTTACTAATCAAAATTTTTAGTACCTTATATCCAGAGCCGAGTATAGAACCTAAACAAAATCACTATAAGGAAAACCAAAACCAACTTGTGGCCTTAATAATTGAAGAGTATAGGACCGAGAACCAGATCGAGATGTGTTTGGGCAGATTTGATCAAGCCGATGACCA
The DNA here is from genome assembly GCA_910822075.1 of Senecio squalidus. Lineage (NCBI taxonomy): Eukaryota > Viridiplantae > Streptophyta > Magnoliopsida > Asterales > Asteraceae > Senecio > Senecio squalidus. The sequence goes on from CAJVGC010000060.1 coordinate 65,909,434, forward strand.
GAGATGAAGACTAAGACGACTAACGAGTCAAAAAAAATTAATTTCTACTCAATATTAAAAGATAAATACGTATGATATCCTCACATAAACATTAAAATTGAAACTTAAAATACCGTTTAAGGTATTAGAAATTCCGCTTGGCCAAGTTGAAGGAACCATTCTCTACCTTTAATAGTTTAGGGTATTAAAATTTCCAATTAACCAAATTAAGGATACTAAACTATATTTTAGCCTAATAAATATTGTAGTTAAAGAAAACATAGTGAATACTTAGATGGTAATTTATTATTTTAAGACATGTATTTTAAATGATAATTAAGTATACATGTCTTAAAAAAACATGATTACAACCAAACCAATGTTGTTAACCTAATGCAATTTAGTTTTAGAAAGGCCTAAATGGTGTGTATATTGTTGAGTTTGTTAATTTTAACTATAACAAAGCAAAAGTGTTTTCGGTTGTGATGTTATAGATTTATGGAATTTCTAAACACGGTTTTTATGGTAATAATTGTGTTGGGCTGAAATTGGAGTGATGGATGAAACTTCAAATTTACATCAAAGTGAATTGCGTATTAAGTGTTTAATTCAGATGAACATTTTTAACATCCGAGTTAAACCTTAAATAAGTCAACACTGTAGAAGATTAACTCCGAAGAACAAACTTAACATCCGAAGTAAAGTGAAGTCCATCAGAGTTAAAGTTTAAAGTGAAGAGTTAGTTGTTAGTTCATCCGAAGTGTTTTTAAATAAACACAAGGAGGTGTAGTTTGTAATTTAAAGTGTAATTTGGAGTCTATAAATAGTGGAAGAAGCTATAGTAGTAGGTGTGCTTATATGTGTGAGTTTTTTGAGAGAAACTATTTTGTTATAATTTTTCTCGTCATATTTGTGGTTTTGAATGAAAAAAATATTTAGCTATTAACCTTTTAATTCATCAATTTAATAACTAAATCATGATTACGTCATTGTTTAGTTAAGCTAATCACCTACTGGTTTGTTTTAAGATATTTCAAGATCTGTCAAATTGCCGTGCTACTATTGATGTTATTTTGATATAATTCATGTACGAAATCTATATAGAACATATGTGGATGATCTTAATACGCCAGAAGAAAAAGCCAAAGATGTTGCGAATTTAACGGACATCCGTAAAAATCATAAGATGTTAGAATGTGAAAAGAACATCATATCATAATATTCCCCAGAATAATGAAATCATGATTTATTGGTTCATGAGTTCATCATGGACCAAATTTCTTTCTTTTTCTTACAAGATTAGTGAGACCAATTGTGATTTCAAAATAAAGAGTTCGTGTTTTGATGCACATTTTGGACATAGTGTTTTGATACTATAACGAGCCATTAAAAAATGTAGTTGATTATTGTTATTTTAACTTTACGTTAAATTATGTAATATTTTAAACCCCTTCGCAACATATGGGCTAAAAGATTCCTCGTTAAGAACAATATTGTATTATCGAAAGTTTATGAGAAAATTAAATATATCTCTAAAACTTCGATAGTTTTGTGAGAATTAAATCTATGGGCCTCAAGCTAAGCGTAAGCTAAACTTAATAAAACACCACTTCTTGACCCAAATTTCTCAAATACCAAGTTAAATATGGCGCTAGGCGATGGCTAACGCCTTTTGTTATCAGCCGCTCCTAGTATTTGAAGTGATGGCATTCGACGATTTAATTGGCTCTTAAAGGAGCAACATTCAGCGGTAACAAGTGAGACATGAAGCATTGCATGTATTTTTTTTTATGTAGAAATGATTAGTAAGCGTGTTTAAATCATTTACCGGTAGGAAATAGTAGGTTGAGTTGATACAAGGATACATGATATGTGTCACCTAGTGATTGTGTTTTGACCCTTATCGTGTTGAAGGTGTAGGCAAATCCAAACACCCTTTCACTTCTAATGTCATTGAATGGACCGAAAAAATCAAATATTCTACCTTAGTTATGAGATAAATACATCGCTAATGTTTGGCAACATCATTACATGAATCAAAAACTTGAATAATAAATATAACATCCCCCATATCCAAAGAAAGTAGTTATAAGTACAATTTATGAATGTGAGAAACAAGGACGGTATTTGAACTTGAACTCCCATTAAACCAACCAACTTAAACATCTCTTAAAATCAGTACATCAACAGACTCAAAAACAATACCAACTACGTCTCAAATCTATTGAAAGGCGACTCCGCTAGCTACAAAGTCTCATATTGGTCGAACACTGAAACCCTAAAAATGACAGAATTTTGAAAAAGAAAATAAAAGGTTCAAAAAGAGTCAAACAAGAAAAAGACCTTTTTACCCTGAAATTTGAGCTATATATATGTTACAAATCAAATCCTCTCGGTTTCAAAGGATTGTTTCACCTACCTACAGACTTTCAAGGCCTCAAATTTGTTTCCCACCGTCATTTCTCTGCTATTTTCCCTGCAAGAAATCTCACACGACTGCATTTTTTCAACTTTGCCACTGCATCTTGTGTGTTCCCACGCACCAAATCAATGTACGTTGCGGTAAGAACGACATCTGGGTAATCAGGTAATATAGACAGCGCTAAAGTCACAGACTCGTGGGCCCGATCAATGTCACCTTCAGCTGCTGCTATGGCTGCCATGTTAGCAAACAAAACCCCACGTGCCTCTTCAGGCTTCAAAAACAAAGAGCCGGAAGGTAATGATTGGTCAAGGGCGTTATTGGTATTTGGCTCTTCCTGATCTACAGCTTTCCTCATTTGCCATATGTCACAATCCTCTTGGCTGTAGGGTAACTCGGCATTATTATTTTTACTATTATTATTATTATCACTATGTTGCCCTGAAATGTAACTCGACAAATGCTCAGACGCTTGTTTAGGCTGGTTCAAAAGACAATAAGCTTCCGCTGCATAAACATTTCCTAGAAAAACATAAACCCTAGAACATTCTGGAAGTCTCAAAAGAGACCTGGCGGCAGACAACGCCTTCACTGCATTCCCAAGTTCCAGGTACACAAAAGCCAGGTCAGCAAGTACAGCTTGCAAGATCATATGGTTCTCTTTTCCGCAAAGACCTTCATATTCATTAATAGAGCTCTGTAACAAAGGATTCACCACCTTCAACTCTTTTGCTTCCCCGTTTGAACTCACCTGACCAGGATCCATATCCAGACTTGGATCTGGACCCACTTTTGGATACAACAAGTGCAACCCATTCAAAAGACAACTTTTAGCAAACGGAAGTGAAAGATTCGGCTCAACCTGCCCTAAGTTTCTTGAATTCCAACACTCGATAACTAGTTGTCTCCATTTTCCCCTACCGATAATTTCAACATTGATATCCGCTTTCTTTTCAGAAAACATTATACAGCACTCAGCAATTCGAAGCCATAAAAGAGGCCGATTAAAGAAAACGGATCCGGCCTGTTGAAAGTATCTAACCGCAAGTACAGGTTTCCCACTAGCTAAATAAACAACCCCACAGTTGTAAGCAAAAAGGACAGATTTGTCTTGTGAGTAATTCAGCAGTTTCATCGGCTTTTCCTTCCTTTGTAAAGAGCAGTTTCCAAGTGCTTTCGAGAAAAAGACGGCTGATGTTTGGAATTTTCCAAGTTGATAATATATGCATCCGAGGTTGTTGTAATACAACGCTGAAGTTCCTGACTCAGTTTGACTAACAGATGCCATTAACAGCTTTATCGCTTTTCTGTGGTTATTTCTAGCGTACTCGAGCTGTGATTTTAGAAACAATGCGAGTGAATAATCTTTCCCACGTGCTATATTCATAGCCATTTTGACTTCACGTTTTGCTGCTTTGAGATTCCTTGTCAGGATAAGGATCCAAACTTTGTATAAATGCACTTTCAGCCTTAGATCAGGTGAAGTTATAAGAGAGCCATCAAGTTGAGCTTTTGGGAGGTCGTTTGAGTGTCTTGTTAGGTTTTGCCCCCCACTGACATCGAATGCTGATATTAGAGATTCAAATGACGCTTCCTCTGAGAGAGTTCGGGATATAGGGCTTTCTGGGCCATTTGTGTTAACAGGTGAATCAGAGTTAATTGATTCTGATGTCAACACATTGTTGGGTGCTGAGGATTTTGTTACCAGACTTGTTATTTGTTGTTGCTGAGTGATGTTTCCGGATTCACCTAGACTGCCTCCTAAGCTGTTGCCACCTACTCTTTCCAAGTAATTGATCACGTCCTGTAACAGAGGTTATAGTTTTGCATAAGTACATATTAACAAAAAAAGATGACCAAATATGTTCATTGTAACTAATTTAGAGGGTGTCTGGGATTTGCTAATCTTAGCTGCTTATCTGCAAACAGAACTTTAATATAAGCAGTTTATAAGCGACTTCAACCTGCTTATTTGAAACTGCTTAATTCCCTCAAAACTAATGATAAGCAGTCTGAATAAGCAGACCTTGTTGGACGCAAACCATGTGGATAAAATACTAATGGATTTAATTAAGGGTGTATGGATTGCCTATTAAAAGTGTTTATCTGCTTAGTATTTTATAAAATAAACATTTTGGAATAGCAAATTAAAGCTGGTTATTTTACTCACAAATTATCAGAGAAACAGTTGGATAAGCAATCTCAAAACTGCTTATCTACAGGGTCGAAACACAATAAACAGTTTTGATAAGCCATCCCAAACACCCCCTTAGTAAAGAGCTAATGTTTTAGATTTAACAGATTTTAAGCTAAATATTACTGTCCAGAAAGTACTTATTTTATTCATTAGCATTTTATTTGTAACGAGCTTCCAATACATTTAGCCTATTTCCCTTTATGTTGATCTTAATACCAGTATATAAGACAATAATTTCGCTTCCTGGTTCTAGTAGATCTTAGTAGCATCCTGATAAATTTTTATTTTACATAGATGGGCAGGAAAATAAGACACATATAATACCCTTTTCTTTTAGTCACTGTCAAAAACAAGGAACTTACAACAGCTCTCGAGGCATGGCGGAATACTAAAGAAACGTCCAGTAACAATAGGCATACATGACGTGCGACAATCTGTAGAATAAAACAAACTGGTAAGCATACTCAAACAAATCATGTAACACAATTAATACAAAATTATCTCTTACGTCATCTAATGGGTCGATATTTTGATATAATCTCTCTAAAATAGAGAAACACTTCTCATATTCATGTAGATGGTAGAGAATGACTGCCTGAAGAGAAAAAATATGGAGGATCAGCTAATATAATCTTAGAAAGACATAATTCAAAAGAACATTCAAGGAAAGAAGATAGCAAGCATATATTGGCTTACTATGTTGAACATGGTCGTCGAAACATCAAAATCATCAGATGAAATGCCCTGCGCATTATTAGTGGTAGAGGCTTGATTGGCCAAAACGATATTTCCCTTATTATTTCCCACAGCTTTGATTCTGTTGTTCAACTCCTCTGCATTTTCCCCAGATGAAAGGGCTGGCCTCTCGTTTCGTTTCTTAACCATATAAATAAATAATGTCAAACATGTGCATGCAAGAATTTTTTTAACAAAATATAGTTATAGCAACAAGAATAAATAAACAGTAATAAAACACACCTCCAGAGAACAAAACTACCACTTCAAGAACTCATGTTCCACATTATTTTATATTGTGGTGTAGATAGAGTGAAGATGTACAAGGAACAACCGAGCAAAGGATAATCAAAGAACAAACTTGTTTTTATTGCATGCGAGAAGGTTTAATTGCAGAAAATAGCAACCTACTTACCTAAAATTTCACTTTGCAGCAAAATACTAAAATTATTACTCATCATATCAATCTAATTTTTTTCATGATGGTAGCAACCTACCACCTGATAAACTGTTACGGGTCACGTGAGGATTTTTAAGTTTGATTGCAACCCAATACTACCCCAACACCAAAGAAATCTCTCCAGGTTTGATTAAGATTCATGTTGTAGTTTCAATCAAATTAGTATTACAGATTCAAATTTTCTGATTTTCAGATCCCAGTTTCAGTTTAATGGCAGCAGTGGTCATTTAGAAAAGAAGATAAAAAAAAGTATTATTATTAATCATACAAGTTGGAACAAAAAATTTGATATAAACCCATTACCCATGTCAAAGTGTTCTACAACATTAATCTTGAGCATACCTTGAGATTATCAAGTGCTTCCAAAAATCTCTTTGGATTTGAAAATCCATCTTGAAAGTTCTCCGCAATAGCAATGTTATGAAGAATCTATATATAAGAAGTGCAGTACATTTAATGGAAATATCCATAAGAATTTAACAATAAAGAGTATGGCTCTGATACAAAATAAGATGGTACAACCTGGCCCCACATGTTACCATATAAATACACCTTTTCAGCATATTATTTAAGTAATACTCAGCTAAATAGAGCCAACACATTCAAGGATTCCTGATATACTAAGCTACAAGCCTACAATTTGCTTTTTTTATAAGTTGTCTGAAGCTACCAATAAATTCAGAATCCAACAATGAAAATTCAAAGAGTTCAAGGAGGAAGCGCTATTGTCTACCTACGGAGATTTCTAGTAATGATATATAAGAAAATATTTTCACTGTTAGCAAAACTAATGTCGTCTCCCAAGTGTCAAGAACAAAGAATAAAGTTAACTCACACAAAACAAGATGCGAATGAGACAACTGACTATCATGAAATGCATAAAACAGAGCTTTTAATTTGCTGATTCCAAAAAAAAAATGATAGTAAAAAGCTAAAAAAGATAACCTAAAATCTCAGTAGCTTATGACCTTACGATGTGATAGTATTAAATACTTCTTCTCCGAAAAATGTGACTATCAACCTTCAATTGTGAAAACTCTAAACAAATAAATCACAGACTCACTATAAAACAAATTCAAAGGTTGAATATAGACGGTAAACCCATTCATGCGGGTCATGCTAGTTATCAAGGTCTTTAAGAGACATTTAGAACACACATGGTGATAGAAAAGAAAAGGTGCTGACACAGAAAGAGCTACATGGTTGAACCCATAACGATCAATCATGTATTTAGCAGCAAATCATAATTAAACATCATTTAAATGACATCAAACTGTGAAAATAGAGAAAGAAGGTTAGCACCAAATAAAATAGACCATGCGACCAATGACAACATGATGTGATTAGAAGAAAGAGAACGATGGCCCCAGAGGCATATACGAAAATGATAAGGCATAAAGCATGAAGCTAGTAGACACACATACATAGTCATTGACTCGTCATTTTCCAAAAAGAAGATGAAGGTATACACTTGTTAAAAAAGAAGCACCATTCTTGCTTTTTTGCATTTAAATGTTAGACTTTGTATTAAGTCATGCCAACTACTCAAATTCTATTACTTTCTCATACTGTAAGTCAAATCCTTAACAAGTTTCAACAAGTATAGTCATATCCACCATTATATCCATTTACAGCACGAATTAAACTCCCAAACAAATTTTTACAGACTTAAAACCCGGTGGTCATCATGGGACTGCATTTTGTGATGCCCGATGCCCGCACTTGCCTATACTTCTCCATTTCCCTTTATCTTTCCGCATTCCACATCAGTCCTGTCCACTTTATTAAGATCATATAGTCTTAAACTGACCCCAAATTCCCTAACCAACTATTTACACAAAAAATTCCATCAACCGAGACACAAGTATACCGTACCAACAGTGTGACACAGGTTTCTAAAAGTCATGATATATCCTCCTAACTCCTATAAAAAAATTGAAACGTGCCAAAATCAATAAGATTATGAAGAGTGAAAATGTCTAAGCATTACTCTTTCTCTCTTCTCTTTATTTCGTTACGTATCATCACCACCTTCTTATGATGACAAATTAGGCAGCCCATAAGATAAAAGGACATGCCACTATTATAACCTCCTAAACCATGTGCCTAGCTAATCCTACTAAGAAGATGAGGATGACATATGGCAAAATCAAAAGAAGAGAAAATGTCTAATCCTTACTATTTCTCCCTCCTCATATCTTCTCTTTGATTTTGTAATTACAGTCCTATCCAGTGCAAATTGCAAAACAAACATAATCAATCACCACATAATCGCATATACACACAACTAACCTACAATATACATTTCAGTATTCCAATTAAATCGAAAAACCTAAATTCATGCAATCAAAAACCTTAATCAATAACAATTATCAATTAAACAGTAAACACACAAACTAAACACATATCAAAAAGCGAATTCACCTTCGGATCATCAGTCTTCTTCTCCAGGATCTGATTCAACACCTTCAAACACTCAACATACTTCCCTGACTGAAACGACGAATACGCATCCCTCGCTAACGCCTGAGTAACCGAAATCAATTCCGCATCAATCGCCGGCGACACATCACCACCACCACCTCTACTAGTGTTGTTGTTGTTGTTATTCACTGCTACCGTTTCCATTTCCCCAAACTTACAGATCGAAACAATCAAAAATCACAACGAATTACGAAAACGAATCGAATATAAAACCCTAGCTTTTTCAATTATTATTTCAATCAATCAAATCTGCATCACGAATGAAGAATTAATCGATTTCAAACCCTAGAAATTTGTAAATCTTATTTATATTTATATATAAATATATAATATATAGATATAGATATATGTATCTATCTATTGTAGAGTGAGAGAGAGAGAGAGAATCTAGAGATAGAGAGAGTATGAGGGTTAGTATTGCTGCTGCTATCGAGTCTGGGGATGTGTCTGAGTTTAGCGATTTGGGTTGGGTGTGATAAACTGACGGTCAGTGATGGTGGGTTGTGTGACAGACGGTCGATGTAGTTTACGGTGAAATGATCTAACGGTGGAGGACTGTTTGTTTGTCACCGACTGGGATTGGATGATTATCGTATTATTTTTTGTGTATTGATTTGTTTTGTAAATATTATATACAAAGTTGTCATTTTGTAAACGATGAAAAAAGATATGAGAGATAATGAGTGTTTTTAGTTAGTTTGTATGATTGGTCACATATCAATAACTATCTATTTTGTATACAACTTTTTGTAAACTCTTTGTATGTGTAGCATTTCTCAGATAGATCATTAGAGATTGTTATTATGATTTAAAATTTAAAATGAGACATTTGAAGATTAAAAAAATAGTTAATTATACGGATGGTCCTTATCCAATTATCCAAATGGCACTTTTCGTCCTATCTTTTGAAAAATTATATGGATAGTCCTTTGTTTGGAATTTTTGCACATGGACAGTCCTTTGGTCCGTTGGGGTTAACTCAATTCTGTTAGTTATATCATAATGACCAATTTACCCTTTTTGTCTTATTCGCAAAGGACCGTTTTGTATTTTTTTTCTTTTTCTTCCTTTCATCTCTAAAATTTTCTTTTTTTTATTCTTTTCTTGTTTTCCAAATTTAGATTTCCATAAATTATTTTTTTACAATTTCTTTCCATTATATATACACAAATCCATTATCTGGGTTTTCACTAATGATCATATCAGTGATTTTTCTTCATTTCATCGAATTCGAAAAATACAATCTCATTAACTCCTACATACATACATTTTCAGTTTCAAGTTTCATCAAACAAATCTACTAAACTGACTAAAATTCAAAAAAAGAAAAATCTTAACTAGCACTGCATATTCCAGCAATCGAAACCGAAAACCTACAAATCGAACAAACCGACGTCGTTTCATCATTATCCTCATCCTCCTCCTCCTCATCACCACCACACGCCACGTCACGCGCCACCCTTGGTGGCAAAAATCTACCATCAGCAAACAAAATTCCTCCTCCACCGTCACCACCACTCACCGTCGTCGTTTCACCGTCAAGCACCGCCTCTTCACCAAACCGTCGTTCAATATCCAAAAACTCACCAAGCGACGACAGTTTCAACTCATGTCCACTACACAACCACCACCACCTCCTCCTCATCCTCGACCGTTTCCTCCGCCGTTGCGTAACCAAATCTGTCACGTTCTCGTTTCTCCGACGGCGCGTGACGGACGGTGTACGGTTTCCGTCGCGGCGTTGCGACGGCACGCAGAATGTGATGGTCGGAAAAGTGGTCGAGACGCCCATTAGTGTGCCGAGAGATGTACTCCGGACATGGAAAAATGAACTGGTGGATTCAGTGTCCAGATCGGAAGATGAGATTGATGAGATTGTAGATTTGTTGTGGTGGTGGGGTAGTAGGTAAATTAGGGTAGAATTGATTTGGATTTGTTTTCTTGAGGGTTTTGGAACATTTTCCCATTTAAGATGTATGGTGATTTAGTGATATGATTTGGGGAAAATCAAATGTTGAAAAGATTCTTGACTTGGAATTGAAGATTAGGGTTTGGATGGAAAGAGTAAAGTAGAAGATAGAAATGTTGGATTAGGATAATGATTTTGGGTTGGAATGAATAAGACAAAAAAGGGTTAAATGGTTATTTTGCTAAAACTAACATAATTGATTTAACACTAACGGACCAAAGGACTATCCATGTGCAGAAATTCAAAACAAAGGACTATCCATGTAATTTTTCAAAAGATAGGACGAAAATTGTTATTTGGTAATAGGATAAGGACCATCCGTGTAAGTAACTCTTAAAAAAATTCAAATCAATTTTTATTGCTTTTTTTAATCAATGTAGGATATGTTTGGCAATAGATTTTAACGTGTTTTCCAACAATTTAAAGATTGATTTTATTATTTTAAAAAAACAAACTCATCTTATCAAATTTTTGTTTTGATAAATAGTTTTAAGTTTTTTGTATTTTTAAAATGCTCCTAAACAACTCTAAAATCAAAAGTTAATTAAAGAATCTTTAACATTATGTTCCACATATTTTTTTTCCGAAGAAATAGAAAGAAAGAGAAAAAAATATGAAAAATTAAAATAAAAACGTGTTCCTAAGTTTTTAATTTTATAAGTTTTTTATATTTTTCAAAAGTTTCCGTCCTTCAGCTTCACCTTAAAGCTATCAGCTCCAACATTCATCTTGTTTTATCAAACATACACGTAGACATATTCTTTTTATTCTACAAAGAAAAAAGTTATTTTCGACGGAGTAACTCTGATTCCGTAACCCAGTTGGATAAAATAGAAGGTAAACATATTCGTTTTATTCATATTCTTTTTATTCTACATATTCTTTTTATTAATACTAAGTTAACCAAAAATCGAAAGAATAGAAGGAAAATAACTATATCTTATATATATATATATATATATATATATATATATATATATATATATATATATATATATATATATATATATATATATATATATATATATATATATATATATATATATATATATATATATATATCGAGGTTGGTTCTTGTAAAACAAACTTTAACGTAAAATAAGTAAAAAAAAATTAAAAAATAATTTATAACGTTAGATATTTTGGATTATCGTTCATTTTAACCATATATCAAACTTTAAAAAACGAAGTTTTGTTGTACATCAAAAAATGGGTAGTTTTATCGTTGTGAATCAAATTTGAATATTTACTGCATAAAATCAATGAATTTGATGCACAGCCCCTAAACGACATATATTTTGATGCATATCAAAACTTGCTTTTTTAAAGTTTGTTATAATTGAATAAATAAATATAATACCAAATTACACATATTATAAATTATTTTTTCATATTTTTTTACTTAATTTACTTTAATTATTGGTTTATAAGAACCTCCTCCTATATATATATATATATATATATATATATATATATATATATATATATATATATATATATATATATATATATATATATGATGTATATGTTGTTTATTTTTAAACAAGTTACAGAATACAAATTAAATAAAGTGACACTTAATAATGGCTTGGTTACATTAACTCGTGGTTACTTGACTGATTTGAGATACTTAAAATTATAAATGATTGATTAATTAGATAAGCATCTATGAAACCAATTTAAAATAAAAACTGATAACTTTTTTGTTATTATATCTATAATCTATCTATAATATATATTCAAAGAGGTACATTAAAAGTCACTTGCTATAGTATTGGACGTTAAATGAATTTTAAGATTAATTTCACACGTTTGATAAAAATGATGATGTCATAATAACATTATCATTAGCTTTTTTCATTTTAGCTCCTCCAATTTAAATACAGTTTTAACCTTTCATTTTTAATATTTATTTAAAAAAACATAGTTTGAGACAAATACTTTAAATCTTAAATTATTTATATATTAAACTTTTTTAATAAAACAAGAAAGATTTCTTTATTTAATCTCTCTTTTTCGACTTTTCCTTTTCTAAGAAAAAATACAAATCTATAAACGTAATAAAAAAAATAAAAAAAATGTTAATGTTGACATACAAAAAGAAACATATTCTATAATTTTGTTTTATTTAACAATAAACGAATTTTGTTTATTATACGAGTGTGGACTAACTATATCAAATAATAAAAAAGAATATTGACATAAAAAAAAGAGACATCATATCTATTGATACATACAATCATACGAGATTAATAAACATGAAATAACCTAAAACATAATTTAAAATCTCAAATTTGATAGTGTATAATCATCACAAATACTGAAATGACCCACATATAAAACTTAATAGAATGCAAATCTCTCATTGACTTTATAAACACCATAACTCAAACTTTTAAAAACTTTTGAGAACACGACAATTTATTTAATTTCTTTTCTTTATATTTCTATACCCTAAAAATAAAACTTGAGAACACATTATTAAACGTCATGTTTGTAACACTTTCATGTCACGGCTAACTAAAATTCTATTTACATCTTCCCCGTTGAATGGCCCGACCCCAAATGTACTTAAGTTATTTATTCTAGTTAAAGACGAAGTTGTTACGGAGAGCCAATTATAAGATACTTAGAACAAATGATTGCTATTTTTTGATAAGATTAAAATGTAAGAAATGGTCGTTACTCAACTGATTTATGTCACTAGAAACACAAATGATTCATAATTAGATAAGCACTTATGAAACTAATTAAAAGAACAAAGAAAACGATACAAACTAGTTCAAATATATATTTTTTAAAAGACAGATCGCGCAAGGAATTGGCGCGCGTGGAAATCAAACCCGAGATCTCATTGGTAGAATCTGAAATGTTCACCACTCAACCATCCTTTTGGATCTGTTGTCATCTTATTGTTGAGAAGCAACCTACAAAAGAGCTCATCCAAACTTGCCAAAAATGCGACATTACAAGTCTATCTCTTAACGAGTGCGATACATTGTGGACGCTCTTAGTCTATATGGACCCAAACTCCGGGGCCGGGCACCCCGAGGTAATTCACAAACAGAATGTAGTACCCTGGAGGAGCAAGCATTCCGTTTGCAGGCGCAACAGCAGTGATTACATTATTCTCAATACCCGTGATAGCTGGAACGAGTAAGCGTTGGTTTTGTGAGAAACCGTGAGTAGTGAATGGTGGGTACAACATGGTTACCTTAATCTCACCCAGCACTAAGGGGTCTCCTGATGCAAGTGTAGCTGCTATCTTAAATGGCTGTCCGTACTTCAAGACCAAATCAGTACCTTGAGCATCGATTGCGGGTCTTTGTTTATCGAGGGCGGGGTCTAAGTAATGAGGGGTGAATTTCTCGACCCGAAGTTCAGTTGGGTACTCTGTATCAAAGGTGTAGAATTTGTGCATATTGCTTCCGGCAACCAAGACTCGTGTGTCGGGTAACAACGCTGAACACGAGTGATACATCCTAGCAATGGTTGTAGGAGCCATTTCTTTAAATCTGTTACCCATAGGTTTGAACGGTGTATATAAAGCAGGGGTAAGATTAGCATCTGTGGAGTCTTCCCAACCCGAGGTACCTTTTTTCGCTCCATTAAGCATTAACATATCACCCGTAGGAAGGTGTATTAAGTCGCCCATCGTCCTTGGTGATGGCATGTCCTGTTCTTTCACCCATACTCCATCTCCCAAAGGCTGGATTCTGTTACAATCTTGGAGTGCAGGAAGGTACTGTTTCTCAGTGACGTGTCTTGCGTCTACGACTTCATATGCATTTGGTAAGTTACCACCACAAATTACAATCTCGGCATTTACAGGTTGATTGTCAGGGGTGAGCTTTAAGGGGAAAAGAGCAGAACTTCCTGAAGGGGGATAGTTGCGAGAACCGCCTGCTAACTCTGGGAATTCTTTAATGACCTGGCCAGTCATTGGAGCGAAGCTGATGGCTCGATTGTTGGCAAATAGGAATACATTACCATCGGGAAGGAGGAACTGAAATGGGTACAAGTTGTTCTCGACAGGCCTTCCAGGTCCCAACGCTGGTGTTGTAGTTTGTTGGAGGAACGGGAGATCAAATCTTTGAGGTTTAAAATCCAGTTGTGGTGGCACGATCTCGTAGCTGTACGAGTCCCTACCTCCCAACACGACTGCGCTCCCATCTGCTAAAACCTGGTTCGACGCGTACCTATATATAGTAGATTGAAACGTAATATGTTAACTAAATCATGTGTCAACATATTTGGGACAATATTCTTTAAATTCATCTTACCATCTTACATCAGCAAGAGCACCTATTCTAGTTACAAAGTCCGTCTTAGGATCATTATTGTTAGCGAGAAATCGAACAGCTTTGTCACCACTGAAAGTCCCTCCAGTTGCTACGAGGTTACCATTAGGCCACAAGTTTCCTGATGAGCACCACGCGTCACCTTGTAACTGCAAAAATCAAAGTGCTTGCAAATTAATTAACGATTTCATAATTCAAACTACAATGGTGAGTTTCGAATATTAAAAACAAACCGTAAGGGGCCTATATTTCGAGGTCTTCCAGTCGTAAGAAATGGCATGAGCATAGCAATCAGGCTCGTTGTTTGCGTCTGGGTTTATCGGACAATCAGTCCCCTCAGGCAGTTTTAAGCCTGAATTCCCAAGAGATGTAGTATCAAACCAAACGACTTGATCGTTAGGCATCAATTGCAGTTGCATTGCCGCCACACCAGCATTAGGATTATCGATAGCCCATTGGCCCAAGAATGCTGTCTCAATCTCTGGCTTTGCGTAATCTGATCCCCCATCGTTGGCACCAGGCTCTGGCTTTGGGTCGACTATATCTCCTTGGGCGGAAATGAAAGAAGGCGAAAGTAATATAGGGAGGACGAAAAGGAAAAGGAGGTATGTTTTCGTTAGTGAAGCCATAGAAGGGAATTACTTTGATGATTTATTAAACTAGCATCATTAGTTATCTTTTTATACTGTAATAACCAAAATACTTGTGGTATTCAAACAACTTAAACTCCTACTTAAATGGTTTCTATAAATAGTTTCTGTTACTAACACTACCTTTCGTTTTCAGCTCATGACTCGGGCTCGCTACTATATATAAGCTTCTCTGTTTTTCTCTCCGAGTATCTACTTTGACCTTGTATCCGGTCTCTATGATTTGGGAGTGCCGATTCCCAAAAATAATAGAGACCGGTTACATTTAAATGGAAACATACCAAAACACATTCACGGTTGGCCCTAGAGACCGGTTATATTTAAGTCGTTTTAATCTTGTATTATGATAAATCCTAGATTGTGTTTTGCTAGAATTTTAATGATTTGTTTTGTTAAATATTTATCTTAAACGGAACAAGTGATCAAGATTGAACTAACTTAATTGGTAAGTTCGACAACATTTGAGGAGTTTTTGCAGATAGAAGAGCGTGCTTTCTAATGAAACCGGAACTAGAAATATAAAAATACCATGATTTGGAGACGGATCTAAATCGAACGAGTGACTTGGGTGGTAGTCTTCCAAGGATCGCATCAATTAACTCTTTGCATAGATAATGTACCATTATTAGTGGTATACTAAAAACATTCCAAAATGCCTTAAATCTCACTTGAATGTGTATGTTTTTTTAGGTAAAAACGGGTATGTTGATTACGAGATTAAGAAGATACAGTTGATTTGGTTACAATACGTAAATCGATCTTGTATAGTGGACTTCATAACACATGAACTTGAACTAATTCGGCATCTTGCTTAACCCTGAGTGACAGCTAACTAAGACCGGCGTCACAACTATATAAATGATCATTGTGTGATAAACCTTGCTTAAATGAGAAAATCAAACATCAAGAAACATATTAACGAAAATTACTACGTTCTTTCTCAACCGGCGTCACAACTATCTTGTTTGTAAGTTTACATGTCATCGGTACGTGTTGGGCAAATAACATAACCATACCGAAACCAAATATTAAAAAAAATAATGAAACAAAAAGACCCACGAAGTTTAAACGGATTGGGAATCATCTAATCCTCGTATAAACTGGGTATTAACGCTAAATTTGCATAATGTAGTGCCACAAGCTCATATACATCCGAAAGAAAGTATGGCTGCTCTAACAAGTCTCCGTCTAACAATTCAAGGCTTCCGACACACATATCCATTTCAACTTTATAAGAAGAATCTGAAAAATTCGTAAGTGTTGAATGGATCCCCGTCTCAGGATTATAAGTTTCAAAATCCTCGGCGTAACTTTTTAAACAGAAAACATTATCTACCCCTTCAAATCTAAGACATGTTGCATTGCAAGCCTTAGACCAAGATGCAACATTATTATGTTCTCTCCACACACAGATCCAAATATTATCATACTCGATGGAAATAAAGGCTAGAAAACCTTTGACGATTGTTAGGTATAACGACAAAGGATTACTCTGTTTATGCGGCAATGGTATCTCGCCAAAAACATTAGTACTCAGATTGAATGTCATTATATGACAATGAACCATGTTAACTGGATCATGTCTGACTATCCAATGTAATGCCCCATCGACTAAACATGCGTATGAAAGGACCTTTATATTAGAATACGGACTAGTATGGAAAGGAATCGCACTCCAAGAGTTTGTCTTCATGGAGTACAATAATGATTTTTGCGCAATTTCTTCGTCATTGGGGAATGGTATACTCAGAATCTTGTAATCATCTGTGATTGGGTCAAAACCAAACCCGACTACTGTGTATCCATAATGGAGATTAGGAACGGATAACTTGCTCCCAATTGAAAGGTTCCATAGACTAATAAAACGTCTATATTGTTTCTCAACGAGGCAGAGAAGTCCATTACATGAACCATAAAAATAGAAATTATTCATTGAGAACTCGAGTCCGTGTTCCTGTTGCAACGTTATTAAATCTTCAACACCATCTTTACTGAAATGAATACACTGTCTGAGAAGGACTTTTCGCGGAGTTTTTGCAGATAGAAGAGCGTGCTTTCTAATGAAACCCATGCTAGATATACGAGAATACCATGATTTGGAGACAGATCTAAATCGAATAAGGGATTTGGCTGGTAGCCTTTCAATGATTCCATCAATCAACTCTTCACATAGATAACGTGACATCGAATAATTCTACATACACCATCATTTATGCAGGTTAAATAAATCATAAATATATTTTTGCCTAATGTGTTAGTACTAGCATCAACACTTCATCTGAAACTAAAATATAGAAACTTTGTATTATCATATAACTTCCTAACTGAAATCCACAATAGTAAACAAAACTAAATTAGTAGCAGAAAGTTGATAAGAGGGTATGGCTAAAACTAAATTAAGGCGGTATTCGGATCGATTATTTATACAGCTAATTATGTTTTAAACAACTAATAACGTTATAGAGGTTGGTTCTTGTAAAACAAATTTTAAGGTAAAATAAATAAATAAAAATTAAAAAATAATTTATAACGTTAGATTTTTTGGATTATCGTTAATTTTAACCATATCTCAAAGTTTTGTTGTATATCAAATTTGAATATTTTATGCACAAAAACAATGAATTTGATGGAGAGACTCTAAACAACATATATTTTGATGCACATCAAAACTTTTTTTTTTTTAAAGTTTGTTACAATTGAATAAATAAACATAATACAAAAGTACACATATAATAAATTGTATTTTCATATTTTTTTTTACTTATTTACATTAAGTATTGGTTTATAAGAACCTTGATGTTTTGACTCCCATAAAAAAACTTATTATGGTTTAATACACCTTAAGCAATATACATAAAGGATTAAAAAAGTTCGACGAAGAAAATAAAACTTACCGAAGATTATTGAATGCACGAATTGTTGGAGAAGCTAGGCTGTGACAAAGGTTTTTATGAGCGTATATGGCGTTATATACTTTTGCTTGGTAGGCCCTCCCGAGTATATAGGATAAAAGATGATTTTGATGAGTGTAAATATATTAATTTAATTTAGAGTTAATTACATAATTGGTCCCTGTGTTTGTTCCAAAACAACGGGTCCAGTCCCTAGGTCACAATTCGTTCGGGTCCAGTCCCTGGAACCTATCTTTAGTTGCACGTTTGGTCCTTCCGTCACATAAAATGACTAAACTACCCTTATCTTTTAATTTTCTTCCTTTTTTTATTCTCTTATTTCATTACTTTATTTTATTATCTTCACGTGTCACCATATGATTGGTTATCTTTTAACTAACTTAGTGTTCTTTGAACTAGAACCATTCACACCGCCTTTAACATTCCCAGAAGATTCAATCACCTCCTCCTCAACGTTAGTTGAGTTATCGGAATGCGTGTTTTCGCTATCATCCGTTTCTTCATCTAAGTTCACATTCTTGATTTCTTCTTCTAAAGAACCATCATTTCCAGACTCCATCCTAATCAAGAATTCAATCAAAAACTAAAAAGTAAAGTAAATTTTGAAAATTTATTTAAAACCCACACAAATTTATATAATCTAAACAAAACCCAGATTAAAATATAACTTTTTAAAGTTTTAAAAAAAATAAAATAAAACGAATTTGAGAGTGAAATAAGTTTAACCAGAAGTCAAAACCGTCAAAAATTGATGAAATTTGATCAAATTTGAACAAATTTTTATGAAAAATGAAGATGAATTATATGGGTTTTACCTTAAGAAGATGAATTGCAGGTTGGATTGTTGAATTTTGTGATGAAATTGAAGAAAATGAATGAATTTTGGGTTGAAATTGAAAGTGTGTGTGTGTGTGTGCGTGTGTGTTTAGTTACGGGGAGTTATTTTATAGGGAGAGTGGGAAAGGATTATGGATGAATATGATGATAATTATAGAGATAATAAAGTAATGAAATAAGAGAATAAAAAAAGGAAGAAAATTAAAAGATAAGGGTAGTTTAGTCATTTTATGTGACGGAGGGACCAAACGTGCAATCAAAGATAGGCTCCAGGGACTGGATCCGAACGAATTGTGACCCAGGGACTGGACCCGTTGTTTTGGAACAAACACAGGGACCAATTATGTAATTAACTCTTTAATTTATGATAGAGTAAATTGCATAAATAGTCCCTAACATTTGCTTTGATAGCAGATTTCGTCTTTAGAGTTTTGAAAGTGCATGTATCTTTCTCATGGGAAGGATATTGTTTTTGAGAGGTACGGTGTATACAAAAGGTCTAGATGTGTTCATTATGCATAAACTGTCCCTATCAGGGACGATATCCACAGTAAAGAATTCTCACATTAACAATAAATGTACTTTTAAAACTCTAAGAATATAACATGCAATATGAACAGACGTTAGAAACAAATTTATGCAATTAACTCTTTTTAATATTAGTATAACCTTATTGTATTGAATTTCATTTTCCTTATAATTAGGTTTTGTAACGGTTTGTCTTTTATTTTTTCTTAATACTCATATCTAAACCACATGTTCAAATATTGATGATATGGATATTATATTAGTGTAACTAAACATATCGGTTTTTAAAACGGGCTAAGAGATGTGGGTTTGGGATTCAAACGAAAATGTTCACGGGACGTTTTGGATCAACATGTGAACACTTTGAGCTTATAAAATTTGATCAAGGAATGCTCATGTTCGGCTGGTATAAGGTTAACGAACTTGGCTACAAGCTTATTATTTCGACGATATCCGCCCAAATCCATAACTGTACCAAAACTATGACAACATTGAAATTTTTTCTTACAAATGGTCCCTTTTAAGAGTAGTTTGACACATCTCAAACGAAATAATGTTACAATTACATCATGACACAAAGTTTATACGATATTGAATGTTTTTTCTTTTCTTTTACCTTTGTGTCAACATAATAAGTTACAAGCAAGGAGTAGGTTCCGAAAGGTATGAATATTTGTCATGGCTAAAAAATTTCTAAAGCATTTGCTAAGACATTTGTCATTGAAAAATATTTACTATGTCTAAAACATTTGCTAAGGCATTTAACATGGCTAGAAATTTCTAAGGCATTTGCCATGGCTAAATAATGGCAACCCTAACCGACCCACATGATTTCGCATGAAATTGCACACGAGAAGAGTAGTATGGGTTTATGATTTGGAAAAATAGATGAGTTAGAAAGAGAACCACTGAGCCTTACTAAAAGGATATACCAATTAATCTAGTAAGCTATCCAGCAGATCGAGCTGAGCAGGTCAAAATGGGTGAAAATGGGTGAAAAGTTAAGAATCGGTTAAAATGGACACGGGTTGAATGGGTCAAGGAGGTCATTAAACAAGTCGATATGTATTCAGAATGAATAAAACCTCCTAATTGGCTTTATTTCAAACTTAGATAAGTTCTTAATCATATTTGCAACATTATTTATTTTGTACAAATCAAGAAGAAACAAAGACAAGGAAGTGATTGCGGGTTGACTAAACCCGTTCTCACCCTTTTAAAAAAATACCTTTAAACCAACCTGTCTCGGTATATATATATATATATATATATATGCTAACAACGCAATAAATTTGGATGAGTTTAAATTAAACGAAATATTAAAGTCAATAATCTAGCATTGCCCGTACAATTGAGTGCCACGAGCTTCTATACATCCGTAGAAAAATATGATTTGTCAAACATGTCTCCATGTAACAATTCAAGGCTTTCCACACACATATCCATTTCAAGTTTGAAAGTAGAATCGGGAAAACTCTTGAGTGTTGAACGAATCCCCGTCTCAGGATTATAAGCTTCAAAATCCTTGACGTGATTGTATAAAAAGAAAACCTTATCGGCTCCTTCACATCCAAGACTTTTTAAATTATAAGCTTTAGACCAAGATGTAACATTATTATACTCTCTCCTTACCCATATCCAAACATTATCGCCTTCTTGAGAAATAACAGCTAGAGAACCATCGATGATTGTTTGTTCTCTTGTTACCCAACTAGGTTCTGGCAACGAGATCATGCCAAATTTATTCGTATGCAAATCAAATGTCATTATATAATAATGCTCTATGTTATCTGATTCACTTTTGACCACAAAATGCAATGCTCCATTGACAAAACATGCTAGTGAAGTTACCTGGATAGAAGAACACGGAATAGTAGGGGAAACGATCTCATTCCAAGAGTTTGAATTCACCGAGTAAACAAATGATTTTTGTGCAACTCCTTCGTATTTGGGGTAAGGTATACCCACAATCTTGTAATCATTGGTGATTGGGTCAAAACCGAACCCAATTACTAAGTTTGCAGGAGGATTAGGGACGGTTAGTTGGCGTCCAATTGAAGGGTTCCATAGAATCATTGAATTACGGTTCTTTACAAGGCAGAATATTCCATTACATGAACCACCAATACGAATATTGTTGCTAGCGAAGTTTACTGAATCTTCCCCATGAAACGTATATATAAGATCAATAGAATCTTTTTTGTAATGCACCTTCTCTCTAACAACGAATTTTCGTGGAGCTTTCACAGATCGAAGAGTGTGCATTCTGATGAAACCGGGGCTAGCAATACGAGAATTCCATGTTTTGGAAAGAGATCTATTTCGAATAAGGGATTTGGGTGGCAGTCTCCCAAGTATTTCACCAATCAAGTCTTCACATAGATAATCCGACATTGTATGATTCTACAATATGTTTTCCAATATATAATTAATAATACTAATCTTCAAAGTACTAAATTCACAATAATAAATATCTTTGCCTAATAGGCAATATGCATACATATTTAGAGCTTATGCAGCCATGCGTTATGGTCGGTGTTATGTCTCCATAACTTGAGTTATGGCTGCCGGACCGTGTTATGACCGGTGTTATGAAGATCGCGTTAAGTATATAACGCGTGTTATGAAATTTTCTTTTTCTTTTTTAACTAATATTTATAAAGTTTAATATAAATAGATGGGCTAGAGTTTCGTGTTATGATTGGGGGTATTTTTTGTGTTATGTTATGCGCTGAGTTATGATGCTGCGAACGCTCTTAGGGACTAGTCAACCAAAAAGGTTGTGGATTTAAATCTCGAAATAGACACGAGTATACTAAAGAAAAATGTAATGTTTCAGGTGTCAACAAAGAATAAAATCACTGACCTGAATGAGGTGAGGATGAACGATCGTCATTGATGAGAAGATAGGGAGAGGGTTTTCAAGTACGAATGTATATTTATAGTTTCTTTCTTTGGGCCCACCTGATATTTGTTAGATAGGAAGTTAGGAACTACGAAGGCTTTATGGCCCAATACGTACATGTCCTTTTATTTTGTTTTGTGCAACTAAACTCTACCGTAAAAGATATCGAGCCGAGTAAAAGTACTCGAGCCGAGATGGGGGTACGACTCTCTTCCAACCCCATTTCTGGTTGATATATAGACATAAGAAATAGTCCTAAAAATATGTCTAAATAATATATGAGAAGTCGCATGGAATCTCACTTATTATCTCTCATTCTCCTAACCAATCGTTTTTTTCATCCTCCAATCAAATCTGTAGATCCACTTTTATTTAGGTCTCTTTATCATTTTTTTTTCTTTGACATTCTATTTGTAAAGTTTCACTATTGAATCAATGGTCGGTCACCGGTGGAGAATGAGACCCTTATATTGAGTGGATGTTTAGAATGTTTGATATTATTAGTGTTATAGATGTGGTTTATTATAAGCTCCGTGTAACAGCTCTAGGCGTTCGACGCACATATCCATGTGAACTTTGAAACAAGAATCTGAAAAACTCTCTAGTGTTGAACGAATCCCCGTCTCATTATTATAAGCTTCAAAATCCTTAGCGTAACCGTTTAAAAAGAAAACACTATCAACTCCTTCAAATACAAGACTTGTTAAATTGAAACCCTTGATGATTATTAGTGGCCTTGTTATCCAACTAGGTTGTGGCAATGGAATTATGCCAAAAACATTAGTACTCAAAGCGAATGCCATTATACAATAATGAACGATGTTATCAGTTGATTCGGCTTGACCACCCAATGCAATGTTCCATTGACAAAACACACGAGTGATTTCACCCACATAGAAAAGCACGAAATAGCGGGGGAAGTAATCTCACACTGTTTGTCTCCTTCATGGAGTAGAGAAATGATTTTTGTGTAACTCCTTCATATAAGGGGTAAGGTATACCCACAACCTTCAAAGAATGTCAAAACTTATTGAGCATAGCTCCCGAGATTATGATTAGAAAAACCTATATAATTTTTTATTTATAATTTGGAATATGGTAACCATAGCTCCGGCCCGGGATATATAGTTAAGAAACAAATTTCGGAGCCTATGGGGATATATAGTTAAGAAATAAATTTTATGCCTATAGCTATTGAACTTTAACCTCAAAATAGTAACCGTTTAAAAAACCCTCAAAAAACTACCACCGACTTCTAGGATGTGCGCTTATTAACTTGTACATTGACCGTTAAATCACCCTTAATCATAGCCCAAGGTACTATGTTTAGCATTTTCATGATTGTTTTTAGATTTTATGTTGAATGACTTTCATTATTTATCGATTTACAAATACTTTTATTTTGTTTTTAATCTCCATAAACAATATTACATATTTGTTCGTGATGGTTTCTTTAATAAATGATTTACATATCTACATTTACGACATTGTATGCATGATATCAATATACTGGTCAAGTGCCCCACGATGGTGGCTTACGTTCCACGATCGTGGCTTAGGTTCCTTGAAATAAATGGTTACCTACTACGGATGACAGGGTTCCTTTTTCATTATATGTGTCGACTAAAAATCACTAATGTCAAACTATTTTTTTTTTTGGAAACGTTAATGATTGTGCAAGTCCAAACCCTCAGCCAACGCCCTTCACTATCCTTTGACCTTCCTTGTCACGACCTGTCTCAGTCCCTTATGATGCTCGATCGGTTAATTCCATTTTTTTCTCTTAAACCCTAAAGCCTTCGACTTGGTCATCCACTAGCTCGACTCTTTTCACACATCTTTTTAATGTTGCGGTGACTTTGTTTTTCCTAGGAGGACTAATTGTATAGTAGTATCTATTTCGAGTAGAGTACCTTTTTTGCAGAGGCTTATATTTCCGATGCTTGTCAGTTTGTCTAATTTAGGAAGTAAGTTTTGAGGGTAGTCTACTCGATCTAGTTTTGTTCATCAAGTTTGTTTGCTTAAAGTGTGTTACACATTTATTTTGTAGTATATCTTGTTGTAGAAGAGTTTGCTAACAATGTAATTATTTTGAATTCGAATCTGTTTACTTTGAAGAAAATATAAAAATAAATACTGCTAGGTCATCTAATATCGCACAATCTAGTGCCACAAGCTCCTATACATCCGTAAGAAAATATGATTCGTCTAACACGTCTCCGTGTAACAATTCAAGGCTTTCCACACACATATCCAATTGAACTGTGAACGAAGAATCTGCTAAACTTAGTGTTGAACGGATCCCAGTCTGAGGATTATAAGCTTTAAAATCATTTGCGTAACTCTTTAAAAAGAAGTCTCTATCCGCTCCCTTAGATCCAAGAGTTTTTATATTGAAAGCCGTAGACCAAGATGCAATATTATTATCCTCTCTCCGGAACCAAATCCAAATATTATCACCTTCATTAGAAATCACAACTAGATAACCATTGACGATTGTTAGGTGTCTTGTTACCCAACTAGGTTCTGGCAACGAAATCATGCCAAAAACATTCGTGCTCAAATTAAATGTCATTATATAATAATGAAGTGTGTTATCTAATACACCTTTGACCACCCAATGCAATGCTCCATTGACAAAACAAGACGGTGAATTGAGCTCGATAGAAGAACACAAAATAGGTGTGGAGGTAATCTCACTCCAAGAATTTGTCTTCATGGAGTAAACATATGATTTCTGTTCAAGTACTTCATATCTGGGGTAAGGTATACCTACAATCTTGTAATCGTCAGTGATTGGGTCAAAACCAAACCCAATATATATGCGTGTAGGAGGAGAGGGAACGGTTAGTTTGCGCCCAATTGAAGGGTTCCATAATATTGAACGTCTTTTCTTAATGAGACAGATAATCCCATTACATGAACCAGCAAGACTGAAACTGCTTGCAGAGAGTCCGAGTGCTTTTATGCCCGGGTATCTGTCTCCTAGATTCAAAATAATTGATTTTACAGCACTATTTTTATTGTAACGAATCCGCTGTCTCACAAAGACTTTTTGAGGAGTTTTCGCAGCTCGAAGAGAATGCCTTCTTATGAAACCAAGGCTGGAAATACGAGAATACCATGATTTGGAGAGATCTCTAAAACGAATGAGAGATTTTGTTGGTAGCCTTCCCATGATTTCATCAATCAAATCTTCGCATAGATAATCCGACATTGTATGATTCTACAATATAATTTCAAAGATAAACTTAACAACATTAATACACAATCTTTAGGAGAAATAATTCATATATGTACGTAAACCCTAGACTAATAAATGTGTGAACAAATAATATATGATTATTATATCAGAGGTTGGTTCTCGTAAAACAATCGTTTAACTAAGCAGGCAAGAACATATAAACTTAAATATGGTATGAACAAATGATAAAACTACTCACCGGAAAGAATTAATCGGAGAATGAAATACGTAGCCTGAGATAACGTGGATATCTGATGGTTTTTTGATGCATTTAAGGGGTGTTTGTTTGGGCTTATATAAGCGGGATTATCACTTATTGACATTTCGACTTATGTTTGATAAGCCCGGATTTTTCGGCTTTTTTAACCGTTTACGAGCTTATTACTGTTTATTATAGTCCGTGGGCTTGTATAACTAGCTAGATTTTGGCCCATTCGGATATTTGTATAATTTTCAACCTTGGTTTATTCTATTTCATTGGTCACACATTAAATTCATCTCAAATGTTTCAAATTCAGCTGGTTTATGACAAAGAAAACTACCTAAACAATATCGAAGAAGTACGAAAACTGAAGAAGAGATTCAAAGATTGAGCGGAAGAGGCAGGCAATTGGTCGATCGGTTTGTATCCGATATCATTTTAAGAAGTAAAATACTTGAAGTCTCTCTTAATCTTGAGGATGTTATGAGGTCACTTAAGTCCATCAAGGAGGATGTCGGTAACATGAAGTTGAATTCATCTCCGAGTACAAAAACTATTGTTGCCGACCCGAGAACTTCACAAGTGTCGAAGAAAGTATGGGATGAAATCGTAGTGGGGATTGATCATGATGTTAAACTAATAAGGAACAAACTTGTTGAAGATCAAAGGAAGCTACTAAAGTATTCAATGATCCTTTTGTTAAGTATCATTTCCATCTACGTCTGTGGGTTGCAGTTACTCAAACATACGAAAAACAGGATTTGTTGATTCAAATTCTTGCATACATGGATGATGAGTTGATTCATATAACGTTAGACTATAAGCTATTTACATGATAAGAAACGTCGCATATTCACAAACCGTGATACGAGCATCATAAACGCCCCAAGTATTCGTTCATTTTTGTTGTTTTATACCCGATAACGTTACTGTTCACACGTCACTTCAGTATTAAATTTCCTCATTCATGGTGGCTTCTAATGGTATTGGATCTACAACATACTAAATTGGATTATATTACCGGTGAGATATCATTACTAGTTCACTTAAGGTTCCTTGCAATTTTGTATGACAGAAATTTCCCATCCTCGGTATGCAATCTTTGGAACCTTCAGACCCTCATCATTCAAGGTGTAAGTAATGAAACTTGGAAGTTGCCAAATGCCATATCGAAATTGGTGAATCTTAGGCACTTGTGTTGTCCCAATGTTATTTTGATGTTTCCTCCAATTCAGAAACCATTGAACTTGCAAACCATTTCCAAAGTCGCGTTAGGAGGTAGGCCTAATAGTTGGGTAACATATTTCCACGGTATCAAGAAGCTTTCAACTGTAATTTTCCGAGATATAAACTGTGACTTCAAATCACTCCTCTTCCTCGACACACTGAGCATTAGTTTTACTGTTGTAACCTTAACCTTAACCCCAACAACATACTTGATAATCTTGATATGAGCATATGCATGTATGTATGATTGTGTGAATGTATTTTGTGAGTAGCTAGTTTTGCTGGTAAAGCTAAACTTTGCCCGTTCTGATCTAGATCCGTTGTTCAATCCACCCATTTTCACCTCAGCGGTTACTATTAAACAGATTACATGTATATAGCTACTGCTAATTTCACTAATCGACAAACTCTACAATAAGACTTCACAAAAAGTTTGATTAATACAAACACATGAATTGATATTAACGAATAATAAATCCTTACATACATTTGCAAATGCCTTAATTGTTAACGTCGACCTAGAAAAAGATTACCATCTTTTTTCAACATCTCCAATATAGATTCTGAATTCCTCAAATCTTGGCTCTCTTCTTGTGACTCGTCTTCAGTCTCTTGAGAAAAGTCAACGCTCGTGTAAGTCCGAACTCCGGGCCCACGTCCTTCACAATCCTTTGACCTGCCTTGTTGAGCCCGCCTCACTTCCTTTTGATGCTCGGTTAATTCCAACTTTTTCCTCTTAGACCCATTTGACCCCGAGCCTTTCACATGGTCATCCACTAGCTCTACTCTCTTTACACAACGGTTTAATGTTGCAGTGACTTTATGTTTCTGTGGAGGACTAGTAGCCTCTATTCTTGAATACCTTTTTTTGCAGAGGTTTATTTTACCGTTTCTTGAAAGTTTGTCTAAAACAGGAAGCAAGTTTTGCGGGAAGTCTAGTTTGATTTGTTCACCGTAAGTAGAATTCCAAAAGGCGATGGTTGGATCAGAGATTGAGGAATTCGGGTGATCAAGAGTTGCTTCGAGTAGGGTTGCTTGGAGTTTAAGAGAGGTTGAGTTGAAATTTATCGGTGGCCAGCTGTTTTGCAAACACTTGAGAACAGCGATCCATAATCGATGGAGTTGATAAATTGCGTTTTCGTGCTGCAGTTCAAAACCCGATAGCCATTGAAGCAAGGGAGTTGATATAATCTGGATAAAAAGGGGAAACAGTCGTAAAAATTAAGCCACGCATACATCCATTTAGAGTAAGAAAAAAAGGTTGGTCTGGCGGGGTGTGTAACGTGTCAAAATGTTTTGAGTCGAAACAGATTGGTCCAACCCGTAAACACTTTTTTCATATAATTTCTTCAACTTTAATGAACCCACCACTAAGTCTGCAAACAGAGAGACATAATTACATATGCTAAAGACTGAGAAGTCGAAATACGAACCTCGACAAAGGAAATAATGTCCTCTTCAAAGTGATAAGATTCCACGATACGTATCAAGGTAGAGAAGACCCTGAAATATTTAACAATTGTTAGAACCACGAATTAAACACAATGATAGAACGTTTTTTTAACCCACCTGGAGGTAGTATCAAGAATCTGAGGATTTATTTTCGCCTCTACGTATGATACACTTAGAAACCTAAACAACTCAACCCCAAAAAGTAATAGCATCAATTATTTATAAAGACGATAACGAGTGAAAAGATGAATGTTAATTTAAGGAAATATCTAAAATATGTCTTCTTACCTGCCAGCACACTGCAGGCTTGTTTTGGTGCAATGTAATCTCTTCTGATCGCCAATATCGTTATTATTTCTACATTCATCGGATGATTCATGAATATGTTCAAGCACACATGCTACGGAGTCTCCACATAAGGAAAGAAATTTATAACACTGAGTCTTTTCTGAAGGATCAACCTTTGAATAGTCTTCAAGAAACCGATCGAAGACTGGAAACAGAATTTCACAGCAATTGAATGACACGTAAAGTGACTTCCATGGTTCAACAATTTCAACAACATCAAGCTTCTGTTGTGATCCCGATGAAAAAACGACAAAAGGGTATGCCAGGAAACGAGAGACCACGAGATCCAAACTGTCATCAAATTCTGGTTTACCATTTACGTGATCTTTCATACAGTTTGCGATAACAACCCAGAAATTTAAAGAATCCGGTACCAAGAACTTGTTCAATAAACATGTCAAAATGTGGATAATAATATCATAAGAATCATACGACCTGAGTAATAAAGTCACAAACTCTGTCATTTTCCGTGCATCAAAAGCCAAATCAACCATCGTATGAAAGTAAAGTACTGCAAAATACGACACCGGTGAAACCATGTTATTGTCATCATTCATTTGATTCAAGTTTTCAGTGTATTTCCTGTCCAGTTCCATCTTATAAAGCGGAGATCCCAAAATCGACGGTTGTAATTCCTCAGTAGCAATCTCTATAAACTCGAGAAATGTTGGACCAATACAACTTTCAGATAAATTCTTTAGATATGAAATGATAGTATTGATGCATGCCATAATGTCACTAAAAGCAATGTTTGCGTTTGTTAAATTAAAATGAACTCCCTTCAATGAAGAGCGGTGTATTTTTAAAGCAGCATCATACCCTACCTCCCCATGACTGATGAAAACGTCAACCATTTTGACAAAAAAGTCAAATTGACCTAATTTCCACGGCATCCATTTGACAGGGTAACGCTTTCCATCATCCGATTCCATGTTTCTTGCAAACGCGTAGTTATCGATCAAATCAACACAAAAATTCCACGAACAAATGTTTTTATTGGGTCCGGCTCGAAAGACAACTTCGAGCATAGGTTCTAGAACGGCTTTGATAACCAAAGGGTGGTTAACAAAGGAATCGAGTTTATGAAGCAAATAATTCCACGTATTTAAGCAAGATAAGTGAACTGATAAATCGCATTTGCTTGACATGATTCCGGTTAAAGGTGTCATTATGAGTTTAATGCTCTTGTTTAATCCATTCGCTTTAAGGATATCATCGTTATCATCGTATGTTTGTTGTGTTGAATCTTTTGTTACGGATTCTTGTGTTGGTAAAATAATTAGAGAATCAATTAAAGCTTCCCACGCAGTCTGCAATTTAATTATTACAATTTAATGCCATTTGGCTTACAACCTTCTAAATCCCTATGCTAAAAAAAGAGATTATGATTGTAATCGTATAGTTTTAAGTAGAGGTGCAAATCGACCCTTTTACTCATACTGGGTCAGTTTGGGTTCTGTTATAGTTCAAAAGAAAACAAAACAGTTGAAATGGAAACATGTCAAACGGGTTACTTTCAAGGTTTATTTACGCATACAACCTCAGCAATCAATTTATTCAAAATGATATTATAACTAATCTGAAATCAAATTTGTAATAACGTTGTCTTTTTTATTTTAAATTAGTTTTTAGGAGAAAAAAATGTTTGTGGGTCAACCCAACCCAAACCGTTTCGAACCAATGCAGAATGACCAGTTTTGACCCGTTACTCAATCTGCCAATCTCGCTACCTCTAGTTTTCATTATCATATATAATACGTTAAATATTGATAAAAGTTAAAATATGGACAAAAGAGTGTT
Source organism: Senecio squalidus (assembly GCA_910822075.1). Classification (NCBI taxonomy): domain Eukaryota; kingdom Viridiplantae; phylum Streptophyta; class Magnoliopsida; order Asterales; family Asteraceae; genus Senecio; species Senecio squalidus. The sequence goes on from CAJVGC010000060.1 coordinate 65,940,086, forward strand.
TGTGGGTCAACCCAAACCAACATGTTTTGACCCCATATAAGAGTTTCATGCTCTGATTCGTATTAAAAAGTTACCTGTGAAGCAATCTTGACTTGCGGGTCACTGTCAGAAAACGTCTGTTCAGGAATTTTTAGTAGCTGATTGATTAATTGCCTAACTTTAATAGCATACGGTCCAATCAGGCAAGTAAACCATCCCCACGCTTGCATTGCTTGAATCTTCATTCCTCGTTTTAATAGTTCTTCCAATGCAGGAAGTAGTTTTCTCTTAACATCCACAATAACTATCTGTTTTAACAAACAATATAATACGCTCAATACAAACCAAAGACTACAAAAAACATATTCTTATAATAACTTATAATTCGTAATATTTAAATACTACCTTGGAGAGAGCTACTGGAGGAGGACATATTGTCGATTTAATTTTTAATAAACATCTTTCTGACATATCTTTCTCCCGTTTATCAGCACTAACCAGTCTTCGATATATTGGTGGAGCCCACAAATTCGATGTTTCTCTCATCTTTTCGTTCACTTGAGTTGTCAGCTTCATCACAGCCTACACCAGTAGCCATTAAAACAAATAATAATACTAACTAAAAAAAAAGTAAGATATTTAAGCACATTTTTATACCTGCATGGCCTCGAAGGTTGTGGATAACGATCCAGAAGGATTATCGAGAGCATGAACAATTGCCCGAACCAAAGATTCAATATGAGCATTTAAGAACGATGCATTTAATTGTTGAACTGATACACACCATACTCCTAAATTACAAACAGACTGAAAAAAAACTATACATCTTAGTTTTATTGAGCATATGTTTGTAAAATGTGAAATAATCTTAACGTAAATGCAAGTTGAACCTTAATTCGAGTGGACAGAATGACCTTCTGCAAAGAACTTAAAACCAAATCGACATCATCTCCTGCCATACCCACAAAACCCAGATTAAATAATCAAATTAACTCGACAACTATCAAAATTGTTTTCATAACTTCAAGTTGCGGAAGCTCGTCGAAATATTTCCTATTTCAACAAGTTTTACTAGAACTAATTATGTGATTCGAATTATTTACTCTCATATGATCACTTTCAAAACGCACATCCAAAATGAGCTACTTTGTTAATTACACCTTTTTGAAATGGACTAGTTAGATTACTTACTAATAAGCCACATCATCGGAAAAAATGTCACATTAGCAAGAAACCGTACATCATTTACTATAATTACCATAACGAACCACTAACTTTAAGCACGCTACTAGTATGACTAATTCACTTATCAACCAGCTTACCTGAGATACCGGTAACAATATTCGGATGATAAATCATGAACCCCGTACATTTCAAAGCCTGTACAGCTCTGCATTAACACAAATCAACACACATATTAGCAGAGCCGAAGGCAGAATTTCATATTAACCGGTCCGTTATATATTATTAAAAAAACACATAAAACACATTTTAATTTGAGGGGCTCGTTATCTATTTTTTGGATTGGGTTGCGTTAGAACTAAAAATTTATATATAAATTGTTATTGGATCATAAGAATTTACAAAGTGGGCAAGCGGACAACAAGCTACGCCGCTAACTTATATAAATTAAACTCGTTAACAAAAAAAAAACCTACATTTCTTCATCATCATCTGAAATATCAACCGCCATCGATGACAGAAGAACATGGAATGAATCAGCCAGCAATTGAAGAAGTGAAGGCACAGTAGTTGACTGTTCTTGAAATTGTAATAACGTCGAATAAAGACACGATTTTTCTGATTTTGAGTTGGAATTTTTCAAAGATGATAAAAGGGTTTTCAATTCATCCAATTGGGTCATAGAATCACCCATTTTTTCTTTACTGAAATTTGATGGGTCGATTTAATGTGTGTGGTTATGAACCCTAATTTTGGAAAAGGGGTTTATGCAATTTTCGCGCCATATATATAAATTTTTGTCTTTTTGTTAAATTGACGTTTAACAAGTTTTTTTTCTAACTTGCGCGACAGGTTTACTATTTTATTATTTTTTTTCTAATTTTGCACCACAAAATTAGTATTCATATTTTCTTTAACGAATTGAGTTCGTATAGGTTCAAACTTGGCTTGCGTTGGTATAGGCTCGGTTTGAATCAAACTTTTAGGGAGTCGAACTCGAGTAGTAACTTATCTCATTTACACCTCTATCAAAACTCAAAAACAAATCTAGGGATTTCTCATTATCATCATACTATAAGCTCTAATTAAAATCAAATAATTAACTCCAACAATTAATCAATCAATAGTTTTAATAATACACATAAAGGATATTTGTTTTAGCTTATTGCTTATTTGCTTATTTAAAAGGCTTGTTTGAGGTTTTTGTAAGGGGTATGCGTTTTAGCTTATTTTTTGGGGATTACTAAGCATACATATTTGTTTCGATTTATCATTTATAAGTCCATTTTCTTTACCTTCTTTTTTTCTTTGTAAAAAGACATATACAAACGAACCACACAAATTATTCTTAATTTTATCCTCATACTCAAAAAATTTGTATCTATCCAAGTTAAAATAAACTTATATTCCATAAAATAAACAAGAAAAGAAAAACATGAGAAAAATTTCCTTTAAAACATAACGAATTCGGTGAACTAACATGCAAAGTAAAACGGAAAAGTAAATTAGGGTTGGGCTTAATACCACTTGGTTTGATTGTATTGACGAAATTGTTTAGTTTAAGGTTTCGACAAGTACATCCCAATAGTCGGGACCATACTACTTTACCAGGTTATTGCCCTTAAATGGTAATGTGATTGTTGGATATAGATGTCCATATTTATCTTTTAATTGTTAGATTTTCACAGTCTTTACGGCATATTTAGAGACGTTGTGGGTAAAATTATCATTTAATGTTGTTGAATGATTCTTAATGGTGTTACAATTATCGTTAACATCGTTGTAATTCGTAGCATTTCATTACTTTTATATATTAGTATTAATATTTTATCATAAATAAAATTTTTTGAAACTATTAGATTATTAATATATCATCCTAAAATATAATCATATTTGATAAAATTAATAGAAATAGAATAAAGATAAATGAAAATTGAAAACGTTAGAAGGATATGTTATCATCAATTGGGATAAGTCTAGAAATGTACAAAACTTTTACTTTGAAGTCTATAATATATATCAAACTTTTAAATAGTCGATTGTATATATTCACATATATGTGACATCAATATAAAATGTCACGTTATCGGTTTATTAAGATTTTATTGGTCGGATACATCCAATAACAATATTTGCAAGTTCGATACATATAATTGACCATTTTAACAACACGCATACGTCTGGTTTTTAAACAGGAAAGTCCAACTTGTTAGGATTCTAGATTGGTTACGTAAACGAGTTTATGGATTGGCTGAAACGTAGATCCAACGTGTCAATTTAATCTAAACAATACATTTTCTACATGTTCTCATTAAGTTATGATATATGATATATTAGCCCCCTCTTGTTTACTTAAGTCCCACATTGTCCCTGGTTTTTCTACATAAGATATAAAGCGTTAAAAATAAAAGTTTATCTAGACGATATAACGAGTACTAGACACTTAAAAACACTATTCTTCTAGTATTTTTTGATGCAAAATACTCATTAAAATATTTACACATTTTTCTCTAAAATATTATCTTTTAGTTAGTATCATTGTTAATTTACTAATTAAGCCTCCAACGATATTAATAGGTAGCAAACATTCGAGACCCGTAAACAATTTGGAGGCCCCAAACAATCATCCACCTCACCCCAACCTAAAAGACACTCTCAACATTCTCATAAATTTTTGCAATCGCTTAAGCAATATGTGTATTTGTGGCTGTAATCACTAAATTGTTCTTGTTCAATCTATCTTCGACTTACATGTCTGTAACCCCTTTTCATACGTTAATCTCATAATTTTTAAAACCAATTTTTTTTTTCCGTCTATAGCAAACCTAGGGGGAAAAAGGTTAGACTAGCCGCATAGGCTTCCAACGACGTCTATATTTTCTCCGTAGAACTTTTGTTCAGTAAATATTATGTTACGACCAGGTTACCACTCTTTATTCATAAACTCCGCAAAAATGATTATTGAGTCATAAACCATATATACGAAAACTACAAGGACTATATCTTAAACATTCTCCAATATGCATCAAACCAACTCATATCCAACAAGAGAGAGAATTGATTTGCACAAAATAGTAAATAAAGTGCAACAATGGCGATCCAAGCATCCAACTTGATCATAAATAACCAATCTTTATTCCCCATTATAAATACCCATTTCATCTCATATTCAATCTCATCAAAATTTACGTTCAATTCTTCTCCAAATCAAAGAAAATTCATATCTTTCACATCATCTTCGAAACCAGTATTGAATCATATCGAAAGAACGAGTGAAAACAAGCGAAAACAAGCGTCTATGACTATCGGTTCATCGGTCCAGGTAACGGGTGGGAAATTGGTAGTGAAAGATAAGGTGATATTAAGTGGCGTGTCTGAAAAGGTGGTGGCTTTATCCGGGTTGGATTCGGGGTATGCTGAAGGTGGTTTTATAGGGGCTGTTTTCGACGAAGAGAGTAGTCGACATGTTGTGTCGTTAGGGCAGCTTAATGATGTTCGGTTTGTGTCGTGTTTTCGGTTTAAGTTATGGTGGATGAGTCAGAAAATGGGGAGTAGAGGGAGTGAGATTGAGAATGAGACACAGTTTTTGTTAATGGAAAGTGTTGGAGATAGTGAGAAACTTTACGTTGTTTTTTTGCCTTTGGTTGATGGGGCGTTTCGAGCTTGTCTCCAGGGTAGTTCTGGAGACGAGCTCGAAGTTTGTGTGGAAAGTGGTGATGTGGAAGTAAAAGGGTCTGTTTTTCCACGCATGGTTTATGTTGGTGTGGGGACAGACACTTTTAATACTGTTTCAGATGCAGTTAATATTGTTAAACTGCATCTGAAAACGTTTAAACAACGTGTAGATAAAAAGCTTCCCGGGATTCTTGATTATTTCGGGTGGTGTACTTGGGACGCGTTTTATCAAGACGTGACTCAAGAAGGGGTTGAATCCGGTTTAAAAAGTTTAGTCGAAGGTGGGACGCCTGCAAAGTTCGTCATTATTGACGACGGATGGCAGTCCGTCGCCTCGGATGAGAAAAAGATCGAAGAATCACAAGAAGAACCGTTAAAGAGGCTAACGGGGATAAAAGAGAATGAAAAATTCCAAGACAAGGATGACCCGACAATTGGGATCAAGAACATAGTAAATGTTGCAAAAAATACATACGGGTTAAAATATGTGTACGTTTGGCACGCGATTGTAGGGTATTGGGGCGGAGTCCGCCCTAACATGGAAGGTATGGAGGAATACGGGTCATTGTTAAAATACCCGATAGCTTCAGAAGGGATTATCACAAATGATCCTCTATGGAAAACAGACGTTCTAGCTAAACAAGGTTTAGGACTAATGAACCCGAAAAAAGTGTTCAAATTTTACGACAATTTACATAAGTACTTGGCTGAAGCCGGTGTTGATGGGGTCAAGGTTGATGTTCAAAGCATACTGGAGACGCTGGGGTCCGGTTTAGGTGGTCGGGCTGCACTAACCCGACAATACCATCAGGCTCTTGATGCATCCATTGCTCGGAATTTCCCTGATAATGGTTGTATTGCTTGTATGAGCCACAATACAGACGCCCTTTATTGGTAAGCTTACTTAGCCCTTTTCTTATATATTGCATATATTTATGAATTTGATTAGTGAGTTCTTATGAGTCGAATATATATGTAATCAGCTCCCAACAAACGGCTGTGGTTCGGGCTTCTGATGATTTCTATCCCCGTGATCCTGTGTCACACACGATACATATTGCATCAGTGGCTTACAATAGTGTGTTTCTTGGAGAATTTATGCAGCCCGATTGGGACATGTTCCATTCATTGCATCCTGCAGCCGAGTACCACGCATCCGCCAGGGCGATAAGCGGTGGTCCTATATATGTGAGGTAACAAAATTTGCGAATTTATTACCGTTTCAAATGATCAAAAAGTATAATGTATTGGTAGAGGTTGAAAAGAGCCGAGTTGGGTTGGGTTGACGCGAAACATTATTGTTCAAAATTATTGATTCTTACAGTAAATCGTTTTGTTAAAATGGGTCGAAATTGTATTCCCCCTGCGTTATCGACCAATTAATAAGTAAAATGGGTCGAAATTGCTACGTCTGTGTAAATTTCTGGATCACAAATGGCTTACTTTTGAATCATTTTTTTTTTGCTAGTGATGCTCCCGGGAAGCATAATTTTGATCTTTTGAAGAAACTTGTATTGCCTGATGGTTCTGTCCTTCGGGCCCGATTACCTGGTCGACCTACTACAGATTGTCTATTTACAGATCCTACGCGTGATGGAGTTAGTTTGTTAAAGATTTGGAACATGAACAAATATACTGGAGTTCTCGGTGTTTATAATTGTCAAGGAGCAGCTTGGAACAATATTGAACGAAAGAACACTTTCCACGAAACCAAACAAAATGCTATAAGCGGATCAATCAGGGCTCGTGACGTGCACCTTATCTCTGATGCTGCATTGGACCCTGATTGGTCAGGGGACTGTGTGGTTTACCGTTACCATAAACAAGAACTTCTTATTTTACCTCAGAATGAAAGTATACAAGTTTCGTTAAATGTTCTTGAACATGAAATATTTACAGTTACGCCGATTAAGGTTTTAGGGTCGGGGTTAAGTTTTGCCCCGTTAGGCCTTATTGACATGTTTAACGGTGGTGGAGCCATTGATGAGGTGGATCATGTGGTCGAAAGTGGTTCAGTGATTCTGTCTATGAAGGTTAAGGGATGTGGACGGTTTGGTGCCTACTCGATGACTAAGCCGAGAAGGTGCGTTGTTGGACTAAATGAGGCCGAGTTTGTTTATGATTCGGAATGCGGGCTGGTGAAGTTAAATTTGATTCACATGCCTGAAGATGGAAAGTGTCATGATATCAAGATTTATTTATGAATTAACTGTATTTGTTAGAATAAAGAGAAATTATAGTGTTATATTGAAGTACTAATAATCGATTTTTTTTTAAAACGCACGTAATTAGTTTTAGTCAGGTTTAACAGGTTATCGGTCTAAATTTGTTAGTAACAAAGATCTAAGTACTATGCTTCGAAAATTAAACATTCAAACATAACCGAAAACAACTAACAAAAGATCCCCTCGAGTCTTCAAATAGTCATTATACCCATATCATTCACAAATGAACACAGCCTAAAATAGACAAAAAGAAACAAGTGAAAATACGAAACCACCAACTAAAGCGGAAAATCTATCTTCATAACAGAATCAACATTGTATGCCCGTTCACAGTTCATCCAGTCTTTCGCACAGAAAAGCGCCTCAACTGTCTCAGGCCTCAAAGAACACCGACTATGGTCCATCTCTTTCACAGACGTATTAAAAACCGACTCAGAAGAAACAGTTGAAACAGGAATCATCAAAATATCATGCGCCATTTTTGATAAGGTCGGGTATTTAGATTTATTCAGCTTCCACCACCCCAAAACGTCAAACTCGTGACTCCTAGGCAACAGCGATTCTTCCAGATACTGATCTAGTTCCGACTTTGACTGTTGACTAGTACTCTCCATAACAAAATCATCGAAATTTAGAAGCTCGAGCTGAAGTTCATTTCCCGACCCATTTTCTTGTCCTGTGTCGCCAAAAACTTTTTCAATAAAAGATGGAAGTGCAATGTATTCTAGAAAAAGCTCGTGAATCCCTTCATCTACAATTTTGATGTACGATGCAGCTTCATCTCCGTAAATCTTTGTAAAGCTGAACTCGACTAACTTCATTTTAAAACGTGGGTCCATAACAACTGCTACAGCTAGTATCATACAACAACTTTTCCAGTATTTATCAAAACTTTCTTGCATCGGTTTTGTTAACGTGCTAATGAAACAATCTTCACTTGCGGAAAAACGTCTTAGTTCCAATTGAACATTCCATGCTTCTTGAAAAAACGTATTGGCAGTAGACACAGTTGATGATGTGAGCAGATTCGCTGTATCAAAAAACGGCTTCAAACACGTGCAAAGATTCTCCACAAGCTTCCATTCTTCGTTACTCGGGGATTTAGTGTATTCAGGATCTAAAATATCTAAGCAACAAAAAACCTCTTTTAACTCAGAAGCTGCAAGTAACATTTCATAAGTCGTATTCCACTGCGTTTGATCATCGAGTGATAAGGTTCTAGTACTCAGTACTTGAAGTTGTTGCTTAAGTGTAACAAATTTCTCCTCCAACGATTCAGACGTTTTGACATACTTCACACAGTCTCTGACTCTTTTCACTGTTTCTTGACTCGCGATAAGTGCATCTTGCGCAATATAGGTTAAAGATTTAGCCAAACAATTTGTGAGCACTAACTGACCATTCAGAATGGTCGGACTCTTCTCAGATAGCAAACTTCTAAGATTGTTAATCGCGGTTTCACTAACGGGTTGGTTTATAGTAACAGAGAGTAATCTTCCTCTCATGTTCCAATCTGAAAGACTGGACGAAACTGCATGGGACAAAGCGGAATCTGACTCAGGAAACGGTTCCATAACAACATTTAGCAGTTTTTTGTGCATATTCCATTCACTGTCGATAAACTGTCCTGTCACGAAAACGTAACCAGTTGTGTAACTAGAAGTACAAACATCAAGCGTAAGAGATATTCGTCCTGGCATTCGATCAATAAGATTTTGAACGGGTTGTCTTTCTTTAAGAAAAGTTGCTATACAATCCCCTTGAACTGTAAAAAAATCAACCATATTGAAATTCGGTTGAAGGTTACGCACAAAAGCCATGTACCCGAAGTGTTCAACCATGTGAAGTGGGTAGTCATGTAATATGATCATTCTCGCCATTTCTTCTCGGAAACTGTCAGAGTCGAATGTGGGGTAAGAAACAACTGGGGTTTTCTGATGACTCCTTCTCAAACGCTTTTTAGGCTTGTCTGTCTCAGGACTCCCAGTATTAACATTTGTTTCCGAAGATGTATGGTTTCTGATGTAGTGGCGGCTCATGTGACTTGTGCCGGAAACTTTGGTACCTATGCTGTATACAAAATGCCGGTCACAATAGTTACAGTAGGCCCGTCTAATTCCCTCGCTGACAGTTTTGAGAGTGAAATGTTCCCAAACTGCAGACCTCTTTTTTCTTTGTTTGGTGGGTTGTGTTTCTGCGTCGGTCTTTAGTGGGTCGAAATACTCTTGCTGCATTTCTATGTTACCTAGTGCGTTACTCTCTTCAGGAATAGTCTCCATTTGGGACGAGAAAACGATGATCTGTTTTGCATACAAGATTCAACACAAAAAAGATATTAACACACAAGTTTGATATTAACCGACAAACTATGTATTACCCGTGCAGTAAACGAGTTGGGTAACAGACCTAAACACATCCCCACTAATATATAAATGCAGGTCTGAATGAGGATGTATTTCGGCCTAATTCTCGACCCTTTTACTACATCTGCAGGTTCATCATTCAACTCAAATATTGGACAAAAATCTATTTAGCAAACAACCATTAACCCATTCGAAAACTTTCTTCGAAAAAAAGATTGGACAAATCATAATGTTTTCAGACTTACTCTAAAAGGGATTGTTTTCATCAAATTTCAAAAAAATCAAAAAAGATATTCTTTGCACCAGTAAATAAGTATTCAACTTTTTTTTAAAGATATGAACTTGTATAGACTCTGCTCGAATCGAGTTTTTAACGAGTCGAACTCGAGTATCTACATTGGTTCATCACACTCTTATCAAGAATCAGATTTAAAGATTTCTCATCATTAGACAATTAATCAAGAAACAGTTTTAATAATAATACATATAAATACAAAGGAATGTTCGTTTTAACTTATTTTTTTTAGGCTTATTAACTTATTTTAAAGGTTTCGATATGTTTTGGCTTATTATTAAAATTACGATTTTACTTGTTTCGATATAAACAAGTTATTCACAATATTATCCATCAACCTCATGAAACCCGAACCTACAACTTCTTGGTTTCCGTCTTATAGACAAACATGTTTAAAATATTTAAGAATAAAACGAAAAAGTAAATTAGGGCTGGGCTTAATACCGATATGATTGAAAGTGGAGATCCAAATTTAGCCTGCAATTGTGGATCGGAATGGGCTGGGAGGAGAATTGGGGCTGGGTTTGGTGTTTATATTTAGAGATCGTAAATATAAAACCCTTTAGGTATTCGGACTCTTTTTAGATCCAATAAACCGTCCATGTAGTTTGACTAAATTGCAGTTTTCGTCATTATAGTTTTATAAATATCAACGTAGTCATTGTATTAAGTAAAAGATTTTAATACTCATAGTCTTAAAAGTTGTTTACGAATAGATTATTACGCTTTTTGTTTTCTTTTTTATATTATAGAAAACGGTTCTTATAATTTTGGGATTACACTTTATTAATGATAGTACAAACAAATTATACATATAATACAGTTTTTATCTTTATAAGCAGGGCCGTAGCGTGGGCATGTGCGAGGTGGTCGACCGCTCCGGGCCCCCAAATTCCTGTGGCCCAAATTTGTATGTCTCGAGCTTCTATATTTAGTTAGTTTTGAGGCTCAAAAAAAATTTGATATAAGAAAAGGCAAAAAAAAAATTTGATATAGAAAAAGGTCCAAAAAAAATTTGATATAAGAAAATGCCCAAAACAATTTTGATATAAGAAAAGACCAAAAAAAATTTGATATAAAAAAAGGCCCTAAAAAAATTGATAAAAAAAAAACCCAAAAGAAATTAATCATTACAAAACTCTAAGATTCTCTCCCTGACTCCCTCTCTCGATTCTGCAATTGAAATACAAATCCTTTTTGTTTTTAATAATTCTAGTCTTACAACTGATCCCACCTTAATGTAAGAGGTAGTTTTCTATGATGTTTTTTTGATTAATAAATTTAGGTTTGCTTTACTATGTCATGAAAATAACAATCATGAAGATGATAATGTCACACATGATAATGAAAATAAAAACGAGCAATTTGTTCCGCCTTTAGATATTTATGATCCTATAAATTGGGAATATCTTAATGATAAATTAAGAGATATTTTAATTGAAAAAGGGCCTACAAGAGAATCAAATTTTGATTATCCTAAATATAATATATCTAGACATTTTACTTATGCTGTTTTTACTATAAAATATGATAATGGAGATACTAGTGATCGAAATTGGCTAGTTTACTAAAAAAAAAGTTGATAAAATATATTCTTTTTGTTGTAAGTTGTTTAAACCTAATAATAGTAATATTAGAGGTGCTTTAGGGAATGGTGGATTTAAAGATTGGAGACACCTTAGTGTTAGACTTAGAGAAAAATATATTGGACAACATTAATATTGATACTATTATTGATGATTTTGCATCTAAGAAAGCTCGAAAATGTAAACTTTAGTCCTAGTTTTTTATTTTGTTTTATTCTATTGTAATATGTAGTTGTTAGGTTGTTTGGCTAATGAGGCATGCCTCATATTCTTTTCCTTTCCATGGGTGGAGAGTCCCCAGCCTTCAATTGTAATAACTTTTTCAATTATTAAAAAAAATTCGGAGGTGCCGCCTTTTTTTATTCAAAAAAGATGTTATTAGGGCCCCCACTTTTTTGTTTAGCTCCGAGCCCCAAATTAGCTTGAAACGGCCCTGTTTATAAGTTTGCAAATATCGACATAGACCATGTATCCTATTTAAATCTTTATTTGTGTGGTCCTGTATATAATTTTACACTTTCAACAAAAGCTACAACTACTTTACGAAACATTTTTATGTAAACAAAACTCTATCTTTCATCTCTATATAAAAAACCTAATAATTTGGCTAAAAACTCTAGCTTCGGGCTACAGTTTGAACAACTACTTTACCAAACATATATTTTATATGGATATCACCTATGACGGAAACGATTTATACAATTAACATGTATAAAAAAAAGTTGCGCATTTTGAAAATTTGGGACATAAACTGCACAAACCAAACCAGATGCAACTAAATTAATCACTCAAACCTATTTATCAGTCATTATTACCATATCATTCACAAATAAACACAGATGAAAAATAAAATGTAAACATCAAACAGACAACTAAATCGGAAATTCCATCTTCACAAGAGAGTCTACACTCTCTATCGGTTCAGAGTTCAACCAGTCTTTCGCACAGAAAAGCGCCTCAACTGTCTCTGGCCTCAAAGAACATCTATAACGGTCCATCTCTTTCACACTCGTATCAAAAACCGACTCTGAAGAAACAGTTGAAACAGGAATCATCAAAATATCATGTGCCATTTTTGATAAAGTCGGGTATTTCACCTTGTTCAGTTTCCACCATCCCATAACATCAAACTCGTGAATCCTAGGCAAAAGCGACTCCTCCAAATACTGATCTAGTTCGGACTTTGACTGTTGACTTGTACTTTCCATGATATAAACATCAAAATCCGTAAGGCCAGGCCCATTTCCCGAACCATTTTCTTGTTTTGGGTTGCCGTTGACATCAACTAAAGATGGAGTGAGACGTAAAGGAAGTGCGACGTATTGTAGAAAAAGCTCGTGAATCCCTTCATCCACTGTCTTGATGTAAGTTGCAGCTTCATCTCCGTAAATCTTTGTGAAGCTGAATTCGACTAACTTCATTTTAAAACGCGGGTCCATAACAACTGCAACAGCGAGTATCATACAGCAACTTTTCCAGTATTTATCAAAACTTTCCTGCATCGGTTTTGTTAACGCGCTAATGGAAGGATCTTCACTTGTAGAACCACGAGTTAGTTCTAACTGAAGTTTCCATGCTTCGTGAAAAAACGTATTGGCAGTAGACACAGCTGATGATGTCAGCAGATTCGCTGTGTCGAAAAGAAACGTCAAATACATGCAGAGATTGTCCACGAGTTTCCATTCTTCCATACTTGGGGATTTACTGTAATCTGCATCTAAAGTGTCTAAGCACGAAAACACTTCTTTTAACTCTGAGGCCGCTAGTAACATTTCATAAGTCGTATTCCATTGTGTTTGATCATCAAGTGATAACGTTTTCGTACTAAGTACTTGAAGTTGTTGCTTAAGTGTAACAAATTTCTCCTCCACCAATTCAGATGTTTTCACGTACTTCACACAGTCTCTGACTTTTTTAACCGTTTCTTGACTCGCGTGTAGTGCATCTTGTGCAATACAACTTAATGATTTAGCAAAACAATTTGTAAGCAAAAGTTGACCGTTGAGTATGTTTGGATTCTTTTCCAAAAGCAAACTTCTGAGACTATCAATCCCGGATTCACTAACGGGTTGGTTAATAGTAAGAGAAAATAACCTGCCTTCCATGTTCCAATCCGAAAGACAAGCTGAAACTGCATGGGTTAAAGCAGAATCTGACTCAGGAAACGGTTCCATAACAACATTTAGCAGTTTTTTGTGGATATTCCATTCACTGTCGATAAACTGTCCAGTTACAAAAACGTAACCTGTGGTTTGATACGAATTCCATAAGTCAAGTGTAAGAGATATTTGACCCGGCATTCGGTCAATCAAATACTGAACAGCTTGTTTTTCTCTAAGAAAAGTGGCTATACAATCTCCTTGAACCGTACTAAAGTCAACCATGTTGAAATTCGGCTGAAGATTACGGACAAAAGTCATGAAACCCAAGTGTTCAACCATGTGAAGAGGGTAATCATGTAATATAATCATTCTAGCCATTTCTTGGCGGCAACGGTCAGCATCAAACGCGGAGTAAGAAACAGATGTAGTGGTTCGGTAACGCCTTTTAGGTGTACCCGCTGAGTTAACAGGCATTTTTGAAGGTACAATTAACGGGGTTGATGGATCTCTGTTCTTGTTACGTAGAGCAACGTGGCAACCTCCATTAGCTATGTGGCGTTTGAGGTGACTTGTTCCAGCGACTTTAGAACCTGTGCTGTATGCGAAAGATTGGCCACATTCTTTACAGATGGCACGTCTAACCCCCTCGCTAACATTTTCGATAGTGAAATATTCCCAAACTATAGACTTCTTTTTTCTTCGTTTGGTGGGTTGTGTTTCTACATCGTTCATTGGTGTGTCGAAATACTCTTGCTCCATCTCTATGGTAACTAATGCATTGTTCTCCATCGGATTGTCTTCCATGTTCTAATATCAGACATATAAAGAGATTAACGAACGAGTTAGAGCTTGGCTTAAAATTACAAATACACCTAAGAAAAATAAGTAAATTAATTTATTTTTTTTAAATTGTATACGCCACCACTAAGAGGTAAGGTTAACCTGAGACCTCAACTATATATTTTCACATTCTATTCAACTCCGCCTATTCAAGGGATTCTAATACAGTTTTACACCAACAAATGCAGGAAACGTGTCGGACAACACACCAAAACACAATCATATCATATTAGGTTTAGAGATTAGTCATTAACAACTTCAGTTTAACATTTGAATTCAAAGCTTATTAATAGTCATCTGAATTAGTCAATGTAATGGATCCATAAAGCTCATTTACGGCGTAAGTGACATTTATGCAAAAGATCTCGCCCATAACGGACCACAAAATTTACCAATACCTAGTTGTTCAAATACATTTCTTCCTCATCTCTATTCCAAAAGTGAGATGGAGAAGAAACACATTTGTTGCATTTAGGTAAATCTCTAGTCCGCTATAGCTAAGATTCTAAACATGAATGCCAAATAGTACACTAAGGGGTGTTTGTTTCGGCTTATGTAATCGGCGTATGAGCTTATGTAATTTTTCTTAAAGCTCATTTTTTCGGCTTATATCAAGCTGAGCTTATGGCTTATTCAACTTGATAAGCTAAAAAAAATGGTCAACTTATAAAAAAAAATTACATAAACTCATAAGCCCGTTATATAAGCCGAAACAAATTGCAAAAATTATCAATGTCTAATTCCTAAAACGTGCCGTCCGACCCGTTGACTCCAATTGCAGGTGCATCACCGCACCAAACCAGATTCAACCAAACCTTAATCACTCCTTTTAATTTATAATTTAAATCAAATTTGAAACATTAATACATTCAATTAACAGATTAAAAACAAAAAACAAACAAATTAGGGGTAGGGGCTTTATATAATATATTAAATAATCTAAATTATATATATATATATATATATATATATATATATATATATATATATATATATATACCCGTTATGGTGATGAAAATCGATCCAGGAAGAGGCAGCCTGCAAATCGTGGATCCAGAAAAAGGTTGTTGGAGATCGGATTGGGCTTGAAGAAACCCAATTTGGGGGCGATAAAAATATATAATGATAGATTTTAAGAATAATAAAAAAGAAAAAAAACCTAAATGTAGATGGACTTTTTAGATCCAATTATTTAGTAGCGTCTGGTGTAGGCACAGCCCACCACTTGTTTTCACATTCTTTTTAAACATCTCATTTAGGAGCGAGAATGTGACGCAAGAATATGGAGTGAGAAACATTTAATTCTTGTGATAAAAAAGGTGGAGCGAGACACATTTAATTCTGGAGAAAAAAAGGGTGGCGTAAGAACTTTTCACGAACATGATGATTATTTTCGAAATATTGTTATGTCTAGAGAGTATTTTAGTGATCTTCTCAACTTTATGTTACTCAAGAACGGAAACAACTACAAACGAGTTGGTGTTAGATTCGATGGTTTGAGCGTAAAATGTTTGTTGCAACTTCTAGCTACAAATATGTCTTTAATATGATATTTTATCGGTATAGTAGTGATTTTAGAGTTTTACTTATGTATTCGTAGAGGTAAGGTAAGGAACTCGTACGTATAGAATGCCATAACGAACAATCAGAAACTATGAGATTGATAGATAAGAAGGTTGGGATAAATGAAAGAGATTGATATGGATGTTGATCGTTCTTTTCTTTTTCTTTCTTTTGTGTGTTCAAATTATGAGTACGAGAGGAAACTGAATTCATAAAAATGAAGAAATATCTACGCTTTTGTAGAATTCAATTACTTCAAATTGACACGCAAATATGTCACATGATGGAATTCAGTTACATATCCGTCTAAAATCCTTCAAAGTTTATTACAAACACACCGTTACATATTATGCAAAGTTTACAAACATCCCACTGAAACTCACAGATACTACATTGAAGGTTCGTCAAACAAAAGTATGAAAAAATGAAAACCATTACAAAGAAAGGTGTACAAAACTGTGAATTCGGTACTAGACGGGAGGAAAATCAATACAAACAAAATAACTTGGACTGAAACTAAGCTAGAGCAACAAGAATGGGTTCGAATCTATTAAGACTGTGAAACATTGTTTAGAATCTAGTCCTTGGTAAAAGGTTAGGTTGGGTTCAAAGAAAACTACGGATTTGGGCTTAACAGACCGAAATTAGCCTTTTTTGGTTAAAAATTCACATTAAAAGTTCACATCACTTGATTTTAACATAAAAGTTCAAAGAAAATTGTAACTGCATATGACACAAGAGAAGTAAACAACATTGGAAATGCATAATAAACAATTCATAATTGCATATGACACAAGTCATGTAATATGATCTTTTTAGACATTTCTTGGCAGGGACGGTCATAGCGGGTGAGGATGTGGATGTAGCGTCTGAGGCGACCTGTGCCAACAACTTTAGAACCTTCGATGTATGGGAAAAAGCATGTTTGATTCCCTGACCGACATTTTTTATAGTAAAATATTCCCAAGTTTTAGACGTCATTGCTGTGTTTCTGCATCGTTCATTGGCGTGTCAAAATACTATTGTTCCATTTGGGGACTAGAAAACGACGACCTGTTTAGGGATTCAACAAATTATTACAAAAATAGGTATGCATAACACGCCTAACAAAATTATGCAAAGTTTATTTGATTGTACCTATTCAAGGGACTTTGATATGGGTTGCACCCATATGGAAACGGTTAATACAAGAAATGTACCGCATAGCACACAAAAACGTATCCATATCACACTGGCACGATTCAAATAACTTTTTAGTACTTATAACCGATCTTCAATACGAGTATTAACTTTAGTGTATACATGTGGGTATTCTAAACGGTAATAGTATATGATAAATTTACCTATTTGTAGTTCTAATACGTTTCTTCATAATCACTATTGTCAAAACCAGCTCGTCTCGGAAAGTGAGACGAAGAAGAAACGTATTTAGAACAATTTTCTACCAACTACAAATTGGTAAACTCCGATCCCTAAGATAACAAACATAAATGTCAAACAAGTCTTTAACTTAAACATTAACGCTCTGTTTTCGAGTCTAAAATTAAAGGGAAAAAAAGTAATGTAAAGAAAAGAAAATTAAAGTAAAGGAAAATATTTATTTTTACTTTACGATCACCCCAAATATGACCGGATTGTTTTATTGAATAAAATGTATAAACTTTACCTTCTAATCCTTTCCTTTTCTTTGCTTTCCTTCCTAAAGAAAAACTTGAGAACACGACAATTTATTTATTTCCTTTTCTTTACATTCGTTTACCATAAAAATAAAACTTGAAAACACAGTGTAAGGATAAAGTAAACTACAAAAATAACATCAATTAATCAATTAAACACAATTTAAAACGAATTTGGACTAATAGATCCAATTAATTCGGCCCACTCCACGACTAGTTTTTCTTTTATTATTCTTTATTTTTCAATTAATCTTTTAAAAATCAGACTATTATAATAACGGGAAAATTGTGCCCGCGTGTTACGGCGGATATTAGGAACGTATTTTAAAAAAAAAAATTCAATAGAAAAACAAAAATTTAACAATTGAAATTTATTTAAATAGCAGCGAAGAGATCCGAACTCAAGTCTCTTAAAAAACAGGGGATGCACTTCAACCAGTAAAACGACATTATCTCTAGTCATAACTTTGCTATAAATTGTGGATACGTGTTAATTGGTTTTTCTTTAGAAAATATTGATATATAGTGTGATGGAGGTAGTTCAATGTGAGCCTCCCGCATACTAACCATTACAACAAAATATTATTTGGTATAAGTTTTCCTTTCTAAAGAAAATAGGCGTAGTAGTTTTATATAATTAATTATATAAAATAAAAAATAAATTAAGACGTAGTACTTTATTTAACATTATAACCAAAAAACCGAATAAATGTATTCACATAACATTACTTATTCATATATATATATATATATATATATATATATATATATATATATATATATATAAAAGAAATTAAAAAAGTTTATTTACTAAAAATTTTATTTAACAGTTTAACGAAAGAAAGATAAAATAAGAAATTTAATCAAGAGATAAGCAAAATAGATGGATCTATTTTGTAATATTTCAGGGTTTAGGGACCATTTGGTCTTATTTGAAACTTTCAGTGAATTGTTTTAAAAAAAGTGCATCGACTGGGATTTGAACAAGGCGGTTATTTTACCACTTTGATAATTGATGCTTTCGATATGGATTTTGGCTCCATATTGTATATATATATATATATTAAAAGGCTCGATGCATTGTGTCATTGTGTGTCCACGTGTTGCGACGAATATTAGAAACGTAAATTAAAAATTATTATTTAAGTATTTGTAAAAGATTAAAATAAAAACCGTGATAAAATTAAAGGACTGTAAAATAAATATCAAATTCGAAATTAGAAAAAACCCGACTTTAACTATTGAAAATTATAAAAAGTGAATAATAGATATAAAGTAAAGTTTTTATAAAAATATTGGCTAAAAAGTGTGTAACGAACGAAAAGTTGCTTATTAAACGCATGATCATAGACGGTGTAGTTGTTTAATTTGTTTGACGCTTGACGGGATATGTCCTTAACCGCTGGCCCAATAGACGTTGTAGTTGTTTAATTTGGTTAAACATTTACTATATATAAAAAAAAACGCTAATACTGTTAATGAAACAATGTCAATTGCTATATTATATAAAAGGAATGGGATTACAATATGTTTTTCACTTTCATATAATGTAAAGTACGTTATTAGGTTTATTGTATGTACCATCTTTGTGATTTTGACCATATTACAGTTTTCGTTTTAATATTTTCGAAAATAAAAACACTGTTTGTTGAAAATCTTTTGTGTCGATATCATTTTTGACAAGGACGACTTATTTTATTAAATCTTTTGATTTGGTTGAACATGACAAACATGATATATTATAACTTGAGATGGTCCTAACTCGTTTTCATCTATGCGATTAAATACTTGAATTACGGGCTAATCATAAAGTGCCTCTTAATTACGATCAAAAAAGAAAATTGGACATGGACAAAGAGTTGGCATAACGGTGTTTGATACTCTCGTACACATCTTGAAGTCGTGTACACATTTCATCAATGCCGCTAAATCATAATCAAAAAAAATAACCGATGACAAGAATATAAGAGATATAATATACTAACAGAAAAGAAAGTGTCATTTTGTTTACATTTAATGACTTTATATATTAACACTTCGTGTTGAATTATATATTTTGTGATTGATTGACATGTTAGTATTCAATAATTCAACCGTGTGCAAGTGAAAGCAAGAAAACAATAATAAAAAAGTTTAAAGTTATATTCCACCCATTCAATGTTCACCTTATATCTATTACACGGAATATTAGATGGATTATTGAAGCACAATTATTAGACGGATTACATTGTGCTAATATAATCCATCTAATATAATCCGTCTAATAGTATCATATTGGTAATACATGTTAATATATTCTAATTAGATTTTACTAAACATTGCTTTCATAAATTAAAAAATGGTCCAAAATACAATAAAATTATGTGCATATGTATTTTTCAGATATATGTCCGGAACTATGTTAAGCAAAATCCATTCTAATTTAGTACCTCCCCAAGAGTAACAAATGTAAGATTGTTGGTATTTTTCTAACCTAAAATTCTTCAAGACGGTAGGTTCAATTTAAAAACAAATTGACAGTAGAAGGAGTAACCCACCTGCGTCTATCCATGTTTCGTGATTAATCTGGTCCAAAAACATGTATTTGCCTCGTTTAATTTCATTGTTAGTTAAGTAGTCGATCCAACCTTGTTGTATCGTTGCCTACACTAATGACCTCCTCCAAAGAAATATAACCCACTCATTTTTTTCCCTCCAAAGCCAATAATACATAAATAAAAAGTAGCAAAAATGCTTTAAATCACAACGAGAGCACATGATAATACCGATTAAAAGCGGTAGTAGAAACTATCGACCAAAAGGACCCTAAAATCAACAACAATCTAGGTATTACAAGTAAAAATCCAATAATCAAAGGACGATCCGGACATCTAAACCTCGCAATCACAAAGGTACTTAAGGGCAATAATCTGATAGAAAACATGAAAACAATAAATAAAAAAACCGACCATGACCTATAAGAAAACACATCCCAATTGCCAACACTCACACATAGTTCTAGTAGCTTGTTTATAAAGTTTCAAGACTAAGTTTTTTTTCATCGTGTGATCGATACTTTGCACCCGAAATGAATGTTTTTCGAGAATAAATCTTAAAAAAATGATTTTTCTAAATGTTATTTCTGTAAAATAAATAAAATATACATGGTTGTACCAAATTGCCCCAATACAAAAGGTATAACTTTATTAAAAGTATACAAAAATACAAATATCATGGAACAAGAGCTTTTATATAAGTGTACTTGCTCCAGCCTAATAAAACCAAAAAATATTTGTACCTTTAGCCACCTAATTGGTACAAGAAGGAAAACAAAGATAATCATAGTAATAATAATGGGACCATTTTAAAAAAATTGAAAGTTTTTTTTCTTCTATAAAATTCCATATAAAACTAATTTTAACCAAGTATTGGCGGATTCTGTATCGACATACAAGTGTATTAGATTACAAAACGCATCATCGTTCAACAGATTGAAGAGTATCAAAGGCTAACCCTTCCTGAAATGCTAATATAAATGTCTCATGCCAAATCAAAATGCAAAATACATACATATTGTTTACTTTAATAAAATTTTCCGACTAAAATAAGGAAATGTAATATCGTCTTATATCGATACCAAGCGACATATATATCGATTCCAAGTTACAATTTTGTAGCAAGTCTTTTGTATCAAATTAAAGAGAGGTATGGAAAAGTGCACGTACATTTAAAGTTAATAAAAAATAAAAAAAAATACCTATGTACACTGTCACTACAACTATTATTAGTAATTAAATAGAAAAAGGTTAAATTATTTGTGATGGTTTTGGAATTTAAATAATGTGAAAGCCAGCTAAGCCCAAACACAAAGGCAATTAAGGTCACATAACTTAACGTGCTCACCCAATCCTTCTTGTCTCTTCTAATTTTCTATTACAAATCTTTCTTTTTTTTCTTTTTAAAAAAAAAAAAAAAAATGTTTTTAAAGATTTAAAAGTTTAAATTTTTTAAAATAATTTATCTTTATAAAAGAGTCTTCTTTGAATATCAGGAGTGCAAAAGGTATAATCAACCAAGAACTCTAACCCAAATTTAACGGGCTATTAATAGATCACACCAAGTTTTGTCAAACGTAACCTAAGTTTATAATTGAATTCAAAATGTCTATCACTTTTCTTAAAACAAGTTTAATTTAGAAGAAATAAAAAGTCTTAACTATGTATTAAGGTTTTAAAGCAAGGGTCTGCTAATAGTAGTTCGTATTGTTAATTCGTATAAAAAAGTCTGATCTATTGTTGGTAAAAAAAATTAAAATTAAAAACAAGTCATAAAAAAAAATAGGTTTGATAAATAACACATTCATACATGATGATACATTCTAAATAATTGTTTCGAAATACAATTTTTAAAACATGTAATTATTTTTCAAAAATAGTTTAATTTTAACAAAACTAAAAAAGAAAACATGTTCTTGATATAAAAATATTTTAAAAGTGGGTTCCATTCTCACAACCCTCACATGCTTCCCATGTGTTTGCACCGTTGTTCCATTTTCCTTTCCCTTTTTGGTATTTGTTTTCTACAAAAAAAATAAAGCTAAAAACTATTTCCTAATTATAAGTTTATGTCTATAATTATATATTTATTTAAATGTACAAAGAATTTATCACTTCTATATGTTAAACATTTTATTTTATTGGTTAAAGTTGAATAAATGCATTCCCTTTTTCCTAAAATAAAAAGGTTTAAAGATGTATTAATAGTACTAGTATAGAAACCGCGATCCAGCGGTTGATATAAAAATTATTGTTGGGTTATATTTTATTAATGAAACGGTTGATGATAGTTACTTATTCATCATGTAATATATATGTTATTTGTAATAGTTCATAGTTCGGCCCTTTCAGACCTTAGAAATAATTATGAAGTAAGGTTTTATGGTTCGATCGGTTATAAAACGAATTAAATGATAATCATTTCTCAATTCTCGTCCCCTCTTAATTGTCATAATAAACCCGAAAAGCTTATATGTAATAGTTTGTATATTTTACATGAGTCATTCAGAATCTAAAAATAGTTACCTGTTGTTATTTCTAATACTTTCAAATTATGTTTTTCGACATAAAAATAAATATTTTTTGTTTGGGTCGTACAAAATTTAGTTTGTTTTGGGCCATTTGACTTATTAAGCTCGTTTAGGCAATTGAAATTAAACCATGTTTTTCATAAAAACTCCATTTCGTTTTTAGATTTTTAGTTGCATGTTGTAACTATTTTATATTTTTGTCATGTTTAATCTACCGATAATTTTTAGTTCACATATATATAAATATATATATTATTTATGTCCACGGTCCCAAGTGTCATGTCAAATCATGAGTTCAAATGTCACAAAGTCGTTAGTCTTTTGCTAACGGTAACTCAATCTTTTAATTTTGAAACAATCATTATTTGATTGGTTCTTTAGTTTTATAAAAAAATTAACCTTTTAAAATTTTCAACAGAAGTTTTTCAATTATTTGAAATTTTATTTTTTATTTTTCCTTAATTCCTTCTCTTTTCATTTAAACTAT
Source organism: Senecio squalidus (assembly GCA_910822075.1). Classification (NCBI taxonomy): domain Eukaryota; kingdom Viridiplantae; phylum Streptophyta; class Magnoliopsida; order Asterales; family Asteraceae; genus Senecio; species Senecio squalidus. The sequence goes on from CAJVGC010000060.1 coordinate 65,963,124, forward strand.
TATAATTATTTATTTTTTTATTGAGTTTCATCGGTCGTATTTTACTAACATCATTTGAAAATCGAGATCAAAATCACAATTGTCAAAAAATCGAGATTAAAACTATTATTGTATGTACTTATTAATTTGCACCGAAATCTGTATTATATCATTTCGAAAAAAAACTTAACAATAAACCAACACCATCTGAGAAAAAACATGTAAAAAGTAATATAAAACATTTATATTTTCCTAAAATAAATAAACTAAAAATTTAAACATGTTACTGAATTTAAAAGGCTAAAATATTAAGACATAGAAGTTAAGAAACATTATGTGTAACAAACAATATTATTGATTTTTCCTTTTGGTTTAAACTTTGAATCGATTGTGTGACTTTTTCAAAATAAAACTTTAGAAAGAATAATAAAAGATGGATAGTATTTTAATTATTTTGATTTTATTGGCTTAAAAGAAAAATATTAAATGTTGAAACTCTTAAAATTAAATAGGAAAAAAGATATAAAATATTTTATATAATAGTATAGATTAACAAAAAACCAACATTATTTGAGAAAAAACATGTAAAAAGTAATATAAAACATTTATATTTTCTTAAAATAAACAAACTAAAAATTCAAACATGTTACTGAATTTAAAAGGCTAAATATTAAAACATAGAAGTTAAGAAACATTATGTGTAACAAACAATATTATTGATTTTTTCTTTTGGTTTAAATTTTGTATCGATTGTGTGATTATTTCAAAATAAAACTTTGAAAAGAATAATAAAAGATGAATGGTATTTTAATTATTTGATTTTATTGGCTTAAAAAGAAAAATATTAAATGTTAAACTCTTAATATTAAATAAGAAAAAGGATATAAAATATCTTATATAATAGTATAAATGATGGTCATTGCATATAAAAGGGTTAGAACATGGTTATAATAGGAATTGAACATTCACATTCACATGAGCTTAAAATCAAAGTTTATGTAAGGTGTTTCGGATTACATATTTTTAAAGTATGTAATCTGAAATAGTCATATAATTTTTTGCGTTACCTTTAATACCCATTAATTTTTGGCTTACCACTCATAAGTTTCGTATTTATTCTTCGTAGTTATCACACTAGACCTATAAATAGAGATTTGACAAACACTAAATTTGCGTTACCGCTCATAAGTTTCTTAAATGACACTTATCTTGAAACATATAATTATAAACTAATTTAGTGTGAAATTTTAGAATTGATAGATTTAACGTGTGTATGTTATAGATATCCTAATTTATTAGAGAAAATTTATTTTACTTTTTTTTTTTTTCTGTTTTTGAAATTATGAAGAAAGAAAAAAAGACTTACAGTTGTCAATACAAGGGTTTATTAAAACAAAAATTATACAATAGTACGAGAGGACATTGAAGTACCTTATGACATTGTCTTGTAGCTTTATCATTATGTGTGTTTTACATTTTTTCGGTTCACAAAGTTCATGTTTATGTCCTTCAGGAGTTGTCAAATTGAAAATTTTGAAATTGGATAAAACTCAAACCAAAGGTGGGAGGTACCAAGTCCGAATTCTATTAGGAACATTTATCGGCTCAAAGAGTCATTATTGAAAAAAAGTTCACGTTTATAAACTTTTTTTTATAAATTTTTATTATTGAACATTATTAAATGTATATTTTATAAGTTTAACTTACACTAACAACAATTATTGCAAGTAATTATACGCAGCTATCAAAACATTACGGTCTTTTCTAGTGGATCTCCAATATATGTATCAAAGATTTATATTGTTTTTGAGTGAATAATATTTTTATACTCTAAATTGATTTCAACTTTAATGTATACAAACAATGTTTGCACCAAATTTGATAAAACGTTATTATCAACTAGTTTATTAAGATTCAGTACTTTTATCAAATTATTACTTATTCCGTCCCAAAAATAATGTCTGAAAATTAAAAAACGGTCGAAATAAGATAGGTTCAATTAATGAATTATTTTTTCATTATATTACTCATTTTGCCCATACATTAAAGATGTCGGTTACTTTTAAAGTTTGTAAAGTTAGAAATATTTAAGAACAAAATGGAAAGTTAGTAAAGTTTAACTATTCAAAATTAGAAACATGACAATAATTTTGGGACAGAGTTAAATAGAAATATGAACAATTTTTTTGGGACGGAGTAAATATTTGCAAAATGAATAAAAACTTTAATTTATAATCAAGTACTTTAATAAACAAAATAAAAATAAAAATAAAATATATTTAAGAAAATTGTTTTATCAGTATATTTTTAAAAATACTTAAGATATGAGTTTGCACATAATAACCCCCCACAAACCCAGTCTCCACTTCTTGGACTCCCCCTCTAACAAAAATCCACCCGATCCAATCTATTGTATACCCCCATAAACACTTAGTACATGCTCTCTTGACAGACTATAAGGAAAACTTTCGATACAACGGTTTATGAACAACTTTGTTCCAAACCGAGTAAGACGACAAGTTATCGTTGAACGTTGGGATCACCGATGACCTACTTGCGTTGACCACCTCATATACCACTTCATTCAGGGATTGTATTTAGTTCATACTCTATGGATTTAGACAATGATTTGACCAAACCAATAATTTTCTTTAGATCCAATCAAGAAAAAGTAGTTTTATATCTTCTTCAAAAGTATCTTAATTAAATTAAAACAACTATTAAATTGATATTAGTCTATTGGCTTTATTCATTTTCTTCATATGAAAACGATCTTCTATATTTACTTAATCAAAAGAATTACTGTATTATTGTTATTCATAAAGTTAAATAAGATTATTATATAAAAATAAAATAATATGAGGTGGGGCATGATCAGAGTTGTGTTTTATTATACACCCAATATTCTTCTTGGGATTGGTGGTAAAAATGACCTCCTTTTCCTATATATACTACCTCTTCTCTCCACTTAATCTCACTACTCTTCTTCACACAAACACACACAGTGAGAGTGATTCTAACAACCCTAATTAGGGTTTCAATCTTGAAAAGTGGTGCTCTTTCTATTCTTCCACAGCTTTCTTGAACTGCACGCGTCAATCTATTTCTTTTTCGCCACGATCTTAGTGTGTAGTTCAATAAAGCTGTGGGAAGATAGAAAGATGATCAAAAAAAACAACAAAATCCTAGATCTACTCTTTATTTGCATGGTATGTTTCTCTTATCTCTATAATTCTTGTTCATCATGTTATAAGGCTATTTTGTTTTCTATAATTTAATTTGTCATTAAAGTTAATTCTTGTGTAAAGTTCATGTTAAGTTAAATTCTTATTATCATGCCTATAATGTTAATAATTTTTAATAATAATCAATTTAAGAACTACTTAACTATATATTATGTTGTTTTATATACTTAAAGATGTTAGATAATTATCAAAAATTATCAAAAAATGATGTTGTTTAACAATAACAATTAGCAATTAACAGGTGAAGGTGTCTAGAGTCCGAATTCCTTTATTTGGTTAATATTTGTGTTAAGTGTGATCAAAGACAAATTAACAAATGTGGTTTAAAAGATCTTTAGAAAGATTAATGGAGGTTTTATATCTCATTATTAAACCACTTTGGATCCAATTAAGTTCTTGAAAAAAAATAATTTCCGGAAAGCCTAAAACAACTTTCTTACCTTTTATCAGATAATTATTTTTGCAACGGTTGTTTGCAATGACATACGACATAATTGGGAGTCGAGAAAAGAGTCTATATTTTGTAACGATTCCAAAATAAAATGTAGATCGGTCCACATGGATGATACTTTCCCATCTTCATATTTATGGAATTTTCTTAAATCATATGTTAACTTAAAAAACTTGTGTTTTTAATTGACATTTAGAAAAATATAAATGTAAGATTTTCCAAAATAGGTAATTTGATTTCATATTCAAATTATGTTAAAAGTTGCAAAAAGTGAAATCACATGAGATTTGATTAGGTTTTTCACCATGCTATTGTGTGTAAAAAGGAGTGCCAACCAAAATGTCAAAAGCAAATGTACATTGTTTTGCCTTGGTGAGTTTGGTTTTGCCTTAAAGATCAAATCTTTTTTGTTTCTTATATCAACCCTTTTGATATTGTACGAACCAAAAGGATGACAATAATGGTGCATTTGCCATATGAATCGAATTACATGCTATTGTCTTTCTATGTTATCGTTTAGTTCCCCCTCATCCGATGTGAAACGTATGTTCACTTAAACATTCATCTGCCAATGGGGGTTTGTCCCATTGGTAGGAGGTTGTACTCCCCTAGGGGAGGTCTCGGGTTCGAGCCTCCCTCTGGGGTTCCCTCCTTAGGTGGTTGTTAGGTAAGTACTTAGAGGGTGTTTGTGTAAGCTTATAGATAACTAACTTTGGTGTAAGGTTCGTGGGTCGCATACTGCCCTAAATGGATGTCACTGTGGCCCCGAATCACTAACTTTGCCGTTCAAAAAAAAACTTAAACATTCATCTCCGTGAAGCCAAAATTCGCAGATGGTCCATGATCAACATTTATTTAGATTGTGCTTAACCATGGGACACGCTTGCCTGACCATGAAGGGAATGAGGATGACTTAGGTCCATACTCAACTTCCCCCAAGCGAGCCACATGCTCGAACCAAGACACTATCCAAATTACAACCGTATTCAATTGTTAGAGACTCTTAGCCCAAAAATATGCCTAAATCATGAATCAAATGACTAGGTAAAACCAATTGACAGAGTAACCATTGTCTTATTTGTTAGCATTATATCTTACTTTTGATTTGAAACGTGAGTTTGCATCCAACTTATATACTATATAAAAATGCCTAGTGATCATAGGTGCAATTGGGTCAGTATTGCATAAAACCGAATCCAGACTACTGAAATATTTTAGCTTTTGGTTTGTAAAACCGACTACTTTCGGTCTTTAGTAGGTTCGATTTTTAAGATTTGGGTTTCGGTTTTTATTATATTTTTCGAGGTTTTGATTTTCCAATTTCCATTGGATCCAAAACACATAGTTTATTATTTCAAAAAGAAAGTTAAGGTTTCAATTCACTTGTCCTTTAGATGTGTACTACTTTGGTTCTTCTTGGGATCAAGGAATTGAATATTTATATAAGTATTGTATTAAGGTTTATGCTTTAACTTAAAGGGGTGCAAACTCCATATCTTTAGGTATAATGTTGGATTAAAGTTAAACATATTTGATTAATTTAATGTCTTGAAAACCACCTTAAGTTCAATCACCCATAAAAAAAAATTAATTGTTTTTTTTTTATATATAATTCCACCTTTGTTGAGTCAAGAAAGAACATGTTATCATATTCACAACTTTTTTTGTGTGTATTTATTTCTTATAAGTTGATTTTCGTATAGTTCTTAGTTCTTTTGAATACAGATACGGGGTGATGACAATGTCGAAGCTTTTTGTTTGTATTTTTGTCGTTCAAAAAAAAAAAAAAAAATTTATACATTATGTATTTGTAAAAGCTAGCTTTGAAATTGTAAATGTTTATGGTTATCTTTTTTGACATAAAGATAAAGATAGAACGATAGAGAAATGAGATTGGACACCATTTGCTTTTGTTGTGTATTTTGATTGACAAGAAAGTTTTTTGTTCTCTTATGAAAATAAAATAAAAATAAATTAAACATTTTCAAGAAATAAGAAGTTTTTTTTGGAGCATTGAAGAAAGTTAGAATTGATATATGGTTGTCTTTCATAATATTGTGTCTTCTTGTTCATGATTATGATATATTGGCCCAAATGAATGGCTATTGATTCACATTTTTGACCATTTGCACACACACATCCTTTTCATAACTTTCTTAGGGCACTCGATGGGACATCGCTCACGGCGTAATTCACGCTTCACTCGTGGGCATTAATACCGTGAGCCCACACCATGTCAATTGCATCAACGCCTTTCCCTCTACGGCTAACTTACCACTCGGGTGATCAGTGGGATGAATATATAACCATAACAGGGTTATAATACGCGATGTGAGATCACTTTTTATAGGCCCGATTTATCTGTATATTTTATTTAAAAACCGACACTGATTTTCTGGTATAATAAAGATGGCCATAGGAAATGCCCCTAAACAAAAAATAAATTCATTTAACTTATAAAACCTTTGTAGTTGATGCATGTGTATAAATATACAAATATAGACCAACCAAATTTGACACATTTTTATATACACATGCAAATACTAGATGACAATACTTGAAACGAGTGGTGATGGGAAGTTTGAAATAATTCTATTGAATTTGGCTACAAATATTTATTGAGCTCAATTATTCTTGATCAATTTTCAATGTTTTTTGTATGTTGACCATCTTTTTGACTCCAAATTGTTTTCGTCAATCTTGAAAAAGAAAGAAAGATACCTCGGCTAAATTATTTTTCACAAATAATGGCAAACTGAAAAATGATACAAAGTTTCAAAATATATCTGTTTACTTTTTGTGCTAATAAGAAAGACATATATAAAGCTATTTATTGTTACGGGTTTATGAAAAAATATTTATATTTATCATAAATTTGTTGTCTTGTTTCTAAATGTGTATAATTAAAATGTAGTAATTTTCCATTTTGTTCCTAAATATTTTCAACTTTTTAAACTTAAAAAATTACTGACGTCTTTAATTCAGGAACAAAATAGGTAATTTAATAGAAAAACACTTTATTAACTGTATATATCTTAATTCGACCGTTTTTTATTTTTAAACACTTTTTTTGAGACGAGAGAAGTATGATTTATTAGTAAAATCACAATTAAATTTAGCACTATCAGGTTATATTTTGAAAATTATTTTTTCGGATCTATTTAAAAATCCTCCTAACTCTAAGATCAAAACATTTGTCAAGATCAATAGATAATATAAGAAAAGAGAATGAGTGAATTACAAATGTCAAATTTATATGGAATTAGGAGAACCTTTTTTTGGATAATAGTTTAGGAGGATATATTATTTCCCATTTAATTTATTTATATATATATATATATATATATATATATATATATATATATATATATATATATATATATATTAGAACGTTTTCACGTTTTGAAATTTACCTTTCATGATAAAAAATGAAATTTGATATTATCTTACGAATTTTAACGTATAATAAAAAATTGATTTTTTCAAAATTGATTTTTGTTCCAATAATCTAGATAATTTATATATTATATAACATTATTGTTTGAAAATTAAAATTTGCCAAAATTGGAAATTTACCTTACATGTCACAATAGTCCGCATGACATGATTTTTTGCAATTTTCATCTCACAATGTGCCCAAACACTATCACTATAAGAAATTTATCTTTAATAACGACTCAAATTTCGTCACTAATATTATTAGTAACTAAATTTTTAGTCAATAACATCTTTAGTAACTAAATATTTCGTCACTAATGATTTTAGTTACCAAATTTTGAGTGTTCAGTTTTCGTCACTATACGTATGTCACTAATTTTATTTGAAATCAAATTAGGTTATTTTTTTGTCACTAATTTTGTTTAGTGACCAAATTTAATGACCACTTTTTTTTAATGGTGACTAAAAAAGGTTATTAGTGAGTAACAATTGTCGTCACTAAAAATTTCCGTTATTAAAACCTATTTTTCGTGTAGTGCATGTGTACGTCATCCAAATTGCCAATAACTCCGAAGCTTAATCTTAGCTCAATAACTTAAACATCCAAATGTTTATCAAACATATTTTTCGATGAAATAACTAAGATTCTAAAAGAAGACAATGTTTCTTTTGTTCTTGTAGATAAATTGATTAATGGTTAAAAATTCGGGCAGGTAGTGATAGATGAATTATTTTTCTCTAACCAATAACATGAATGGCAAATGGAATTTATGCATAATACATACATTATGTCTTTGTACCTTACAATTATATACTACTATGTTATATCATGTTTTTATTATTGTGCAAGAGAGACATATACCAATTACTAGAGGTCTCTATGTCTATGCTATATATACATAATTTCTTTCTTAATCAAGTATTAAATAAAGATAGGGCCGGACTCAGGATTTCGGATGCCCTATACACTTTATCACACATATATAAGCGAAATTGATAGTATTTAGATCATTTTATGTAATATATAAAAACCGAAATTAAGGATCTATCTATATATGTATATAACACGAAAAAAGAGCCACTAAAATTTTTGGATCTTTTGCGATCGTCCATAATGCACTCGATAAAACCCGACCCTGAATAAAGACATAATGCATATAATATATCACTTTATACTTATTTAATTCAAATTTTATTTCTGTAAAACATTGATATTATATTTTCAGAATCAGAAAAGGTTTACATTTTCTCATTGACAAGTTACCAGATTTTGTTCTATGTATGAAGTCTATATCACTACTGTATCAACAAATAGTGTTTCTATAGAAACAGTTACTTTACAAAAAATGATTTATTATTTTATTAAGAAATAAAAACACCACTTATTTATTTACTAATTAATTATATATATTTTTATTTATTATGTACATATTTTTTGTAAGTTACGTATTATCTATCAATTATATTTAAATTCGTTTATTAACTTAAATTTTATAAAAAAAAAATGAATTACTAACTTGATGTACAAAGCGATGGTGGTGGAGTTTCGACCAAAAACAACGGCGGTCGGTTACGACGATTCCAACCGTATATAAGGGCCGCAATGGTGGAATCCAATGTAGGTAAATGTGAACCCGACTACTCAATGCCGGGAACTAGATACATAGAGTAATGATGTTGGTTACATTTTTAGGTACACAAAGTCCGGACCAAAAGGGCATGCATGGGCTTATTCGACACAAAATGTCGAGTCGGGCTTCGTAACCAAAATTTGTAGCCTTTTAAATTTGTTCGCTTTCTTTTTGGTTTTATGGGTTTTTATATTTTTGTACCTTTTCTTCTGGTTAAGACATCACCATAATGTATAGGGGCGGAGCTAGCAAAACTTTCGAGTGAGTTCAAAATTAGTATTTAGTAATGTTTGTGTGCAAAATCAACGGGTTTATATACTAAATAAGAATAAAAATACATTAAAATTCGAATTTTTTTCCAATACAGCGGGTTCGGATAAACCCGCTCGGTGCAATGTAGCTCCGTCCTGTAAATAAAATATCAACTTAAAACCTACAAAATAAAAAATAAAAATGATTATGGGCAGAGATTTGTGGAATCTTGTCTGCAAGAACACCCCACCAGAGACCAAAAATGCTGAAAATTTGAAGTAAAAAAAGAAAGAAACAAAAAAATCAATCTCTCAATCTTCATATAATTCAGATCATTCAATCACACACTCAAACCGTACATTTTTATCCATTCCCACTCTAATAAAGATTCTCTTTTTTATTTATACCACTTTCTTTTTACGTCTATATTTACTTTACTTTCCATAAATAAACAACAACTTAAATTGTATAAATTAGGTAATTTCTTATCTATAGTTTATACGCTTAATATCACGGTTCACGACTAATATAGGATTCAACAATCTTGTAACCTAGCGGTTTAAATTATACAAGATGAAACTATAACAACAATGAACTAAAAGCTAACTTAAAGGAGATTCGTAATCGAGATGAACTTACAAGGTCCATCAAATTGAGTGGATTCAATAAGTTGGAGGTTGGAAATAATCTAATTCTTGAAATACAAAGTTATTGGAGGTTGTTAGCGTGTAAATATCTTGCGGAATTTAACTTGTTTAGCTTATAATCAAGTTTAAAACGCTTCTCATACTTTCAACCGTCAGATATAAAATATTTCACATCAACAATGTACTAGTAAACGAGAGTTGTTACTGTTGTAAATAATTTAAGAGAGTAATATGGAAACGCGGAAAATTAGTGGAAAACTTAAAATATTTCACATCAATAATGTACTAGTAAATTATTTACAACACTAACAACTCTCGTTTACTAGTACATTTACTTATATTTTTATGTGGGGAGTAAAATTTTAATAGAATTTACCACTTATAACTTAAGGTATATGTCCTTCAATCAAATTACCCAAAATAGAACAAATTTACCTACAAGCCTTTTTGGTGTCTTTAAAGCAATTTTCTTGGTTAAAATTTGGTGGATTTAGAATTTTGCTATGAACATTATGAATTCAAGAACTTGTTTTCCAAATTTTGGTTTTAAATTTGAATTTGGCTTAATAATTCGTTATGAGAAATGAATTAACGGTTTAAGTAATTTGCTTTATCTAAAAACATACCGAAAGAAATGAAGATAAGAAATCCAAGAAAACAAAATAAACAAACGGAAAATTCTACCTTTATCACAATGCAACATCCACAAGTAGATAACAAACGATAACAACACATCCCGTAGAATTGCCATATTTTCCCACAACTTTCTTGAACTTCATTTAATCAGTTGAAAACTCACGAAAATCAAAAGATTTTGAGAAACATGATTCATAAAAGTTCAAGAAAGCTGTGGAAAAACACGACTCTCGGAATTATCACCAAGCTCTATCTCCTATGATGATTCTACATAGTATATATCTCACAATTGTGAAGAAGATAACCAACAAAACACACGAAATATGTGTTAGTTTGTGTGGTTTAAAAAGTTAAACCAAACCCATATTATAGAAATGGACCACACTATCGTATGTCTATGTTGTACTGGCACACCCATTGGGTGCATGTTAGCCAGCTTTACTTGTAAGTGCTTGGTTGGCTATCTTTTAAAAATAAAAAAATATTATATTAATTTAATTTATTTATTATTATGACAATTATTCGTGCACCAAGTCGATCGTAGGTCCATTCATCTTTGAGTACTTGAACATAAACATGGACACGTTGATAGAGTGGATAAAGAATTTCGATTAAATAATTTAGCGGAAATCTAGACACAACTCATCTATTCAGGACAATGATTTACATTTCTCATGTTAGCCGTGTGATCAGACAATAAATGTGTCTCTATAACATTTTATACCGGTTTTAGTCTAAAGGTATGTGAGTTTATATGAAATGTCACGTGCAATTGGTAACCGACTGTAATAGACAATGGAAAAAACATTAAGACCATACCATGACATCCACATCACATGGAAGCATGTGATAAAATATTGGTTTATTTTTAAGAAAAATATAAGTATGGCTGTATGAGTGTTTAGGGTCCCCCAGTTCTTTGGGTTTTTTTCATCATCAACCACAAACCTATAGTTTAGATTTTACAATTTTTATTTATCTTTTAAGTGTTATAATATTATCGATTTGTAAAACATTGATAATCGACTTAGACATTCGTCTTTGGAAGCGATTAATATTAAGAAATATGACAATATTCATAAATTCCTTCATACCATAACTAATTAAGTTACGGACGATGTGAGATTAGATTTTGCCATTACTAGAGAATATGAAAACTCATCAATAAACTTAGAGACGTTTAATATACGAATGAGATTCGAAAAAATTGAAATTCGATTCTACTTGAATTCAAATTTTTTTATTTATTACGAATTTAAAATTTAAAATTTTCAACTTGAACCGATTTTCGAATTCTAATTTTGATTCGGTTTTCGAATTCATAAATTATCTAATATCTAGTTACGACCAAAAAACCGATTTTATGACATTAATTTTATATATGTTCAATAAATATGTCAAAATATATATTAATATTCGTTTTATTTTTTCGAATTCGAATCTTTTTTGGTTGAGATTTGGAATTTTATTCTAGTAAATTATAAATATATATTGTTATTCGATTTGATTCGATTTTGATTTGATTTCAAATAGAATTTTCATATTCGAACTCGACCGGAATTAACATATCCGGTTTTATCGTGAATTTGAATTAGAGCCGGCTTCAACCTTGGCGAAAAAGAAAATCAAATTCAAAAGGGCTGATTCAAAAAACTCAAAAACCGACTCAATGAACACCCGTACGTACACTACAACTTTGAGGGGTTTTTAAATAATTATATACCTTGATGGGTTTTTAAAGAAAAATATATATATTTTTGTACATTTGATGAACTGGCATATGATGAAATTAATTTAGGAATTAAACCACGTTGGCGGTTAGTGGTGGCCAATGGTTGATCAAAATGGCCCGCACCATGTTGGATTACCCACTGCCCAATGCCAGCCAGCCAGCCCAGACTGCCAAGATCCACAAATCCTTTTTGCCATTTCATTTTTACAAAAATAATAATTCTAAATTTACGTTTAGAATATATTTCAATTTGAAAATGATATAAAATTTAACCAAATTATAACCGAATTAATTGAATTATAGGCGTGTTAGCGTAAATAAGGCAGCTCGAAGGGAAAGAAAAGCGGGATACAAGCTCTAGTTCATTCTATAAGTGAAACTTTTATTTTCTAAAAGCCTTAGTATTTGAAAAATCTTTTCATTTTGGGTTTTTATTTTATTTAAACTTTTAAAGGGCATGATAACCAAACGGAACTTTTATATTTGAGAAAAACATTTTATTTTTTGAATAATAATTTTACAATATATTAGACCTAGTTTTGACAGATTTCATTTGTTTATTCAAATTTTTGGGTCGTGTTCAAATCTTAGTGACTTCATACACATAATGTTGGATATATAGAGACCGTCTAGCTTGTTTGCATGTTGTAAACCTAGTATATACTTTTAAATGTCTCATACTTACTTTGATTACTAGTTATAATCATATCTAGTAATGATACAGTTAAAACGAAAATGCTTTTATCTAGTGCGAAGAGAACTATAATCTCGAGTGGAAGCAAAACAATTTTCAGGACCTGAGACATGAACAAAATCAGTTTAAGCATTCTAGTTTTATGGCAAGTAAGTTTAAAACGATATTTTTGAACATATATTAAAATTGTTTAAGGAATTTTGTTGTTTGTGCATCAAGCGAATACATGTAGCAATTTATGAACCATGTTATTTTTAAATCAAAATAAAATTGTTTAATGTATTTCACCCAACTCTTTGGCAATGCTGTGAAAGCCCAGCCCATTACTTACAACACAAACCTGTTGAATTAATGGCCATATTGGTCACCTTATATTGTTGGATAATCGGTTCATCCTCATGATCGTTTTTTAACTATTTTAGGTGACAATTCAAGTTGATTCGGGTTGGTGGATTGAAATTAATCAACCTGGACCTAACCCATTAACATAATCAAGTTATCGGGTTCGGGTTAGCATTTTGTTGGGTTCAACCCGAACCTAACATGTGTAACCCGTTCATTATAAATTTTGTGGGGTTGACAAGATAGTTTCTGGCCAAACATGTTGGCTTCGGGTCAATCAGGTGTTATTTATGAATGATCTAAATCGTTTATATTCTAACTTTGCAACTACCGACGTTAAAAAAAGTAAAACATAGAAGTTTCTAAACAAAACAAAAAGGGGTTATTTAGTTAAATATAGAAAAATTATACCCTAATTTAAATTCCGTCTTTGCCTATGGAATTGTGCACTTTATATTATTATAATGAAATTTTTGTGTTTAAATACAATTGTTATCGTTTCTATTACAAAAGAGATTGTTGCCGGAGTGGTAAGCGCGGCCTCCACAGCGGGGAGACCGCGGTTCGAATCCCATCAGCTCCTTTTTCTTTTCTTTGTTTTCTACTGCTGGTGTTGGGCTTCCTTGGGCGTTGGGCTTTCATATTTTTTTTTTTTTTAGATTAATTACGAATCAAATAATCTCACGAAAACGATGCCTTTTTTTTGTCTTGCGAATGTAAATTTACATTGCTTAATGGTTAAAGTGCACGCTGGAACATAAAACCTCGAACTCGTGCGAAGCACGAGTACCTACTAGTATATATTAAATTTTATATATTATTTATTTATAAAAATATTTTATAAGAGTTTTCGGGTTGTGCGGTCGACCAATTGAACCAAATGACCAACCCAAAACTAACCTAAAAATAATTCAGGTTAGCAAGTTGATGGATCAAGATTATACAACTAACTAGTTAATTTTTGTTTCGGTTTAATCGAGTTTTATATCGTGTCGGATAGTGTCAACTCGACTTATATGTGATGATGATGATGGGTAGGGGAGTAAAGTATATGATGGTGAAAGCATAATAACTAAAGTGCAACTAACTTTGGAGTATAGGCCGAATTCTTTAGATACTCTTTTTATGTAATAACGCGTTTTCTTGCACCAAATTTTATTCCTTTCTTTCTTAAAAATATTTCATAATTAAAAGTCAACTATTTTAACTTTTTAACAATTGCTTAAAGCAAATAATGTTCTCAAAACAAATGATTTTCTAAACTATTGTGATGTATCGTTGAGTTAGAAACCGTTAAACATTCTGTTATGATATTTTATAATAATTTTTGATAAACATAGTATCCGATGCTATATTTATACCATACTTTTCAAATATCTCAATTTATTGATTTATGCAATTTTTACGTATTATGAGTTTTTCATAAAATTTGTCAATTAGTGACTAGATCAATAATTGGTCAAAATTGAAGCAATTCAGTTAATAATTTGTTTAAATAACTAGTAATAGAAAGAAGTGTGAAAAAATGGAAGGCAGAGAGATTATCGTGGTACCGTAACCCATATAATTAATCCCTATTCGCTACTCTACCATCTCACGTCCGTCTAGCTACTATTACAACATTCGGTAGATTAGTTATAAAAAATCACTTTAGTGCATAATAAGTTGATATGTAAATTTTGGTTGCAAGTCTTTTTCTCTTCGCTTATAATATTCTGTATAATCTAATACTTTTCATTAAATTATATTTATAAGTATTATATAAACTTAAATTAAATTAAAAAATGAGATGTAGCTTTGGATCTCACGACAATGTCATTATCATTAACACAACGCGTTTATGGGTATATACGCATCCACTATATTCTGACACGTAATTAAAGCAATACTTTGATTATTTTTCAAGAAATCACTTTTTTATTTTCTTTTTCTTTATTTATCTTTTTATGTTTACTAACTTAGGCATATAGAAATAGGATTATATAGAAATAAAATCCAAAAGAAAAACAATAAAAATATTTCAAAAATTCACTTAATAAATCGTTAATTTTAAATTAACGTAACTAGAGTATAAATACTTTTTATAAAAAACTAATTATACAATTGGAATGAGGATTTAATTATATTTCTATAAAGGTACCACTTGATATAGTTTTGATGTTTTAAAAAAGAAAGAAAAAAAAAACTGTATCTAATATTTAAAAAATGCATCTAAATTTTTGAAAAATGCATCTAACTTTTGAAAAATTGAAAAAATTGCATATAATTTTGAAGTTAAATAGCACTAAAATAATTTTTTTTTTTTTTTTTTACATGAAAAGCTTATAGAATTTATTTAATTAGGATTCTTCCAAAAAAATCTTCAAAAAATGTTTATTAAAAGGTATTTTATTGATTTTGTGATATTTTTACCGTTTTTATATTTTTGTTTGTTTTTATATGAACCTCACCCTAGTCATATAACATAAAAACAAAATATATAAAAATATATATTTCAATTATTTCAAATATTAATAATTTGAGTTTTGATTACACACTCAATAGAGTTCTTGTTAAA
The DNA here is from genome assembly GCA_910822075.1 of Senecio squalidus. Classification (NCBI taxonomy): domain Eukaryota; kingdom Viridiplantae; phylum Streptophyta; class Magnoliopsida; order Asterales; family Asteraceae; genus Senecio; species Senecio squalidus. The sequence continues at coordinate 65,978,728 of CAJVGC010000060.1, forward strand.
AAAGTAAGACACTCAATATTTCTTTTAACTTGACTAAAACGATGAACTGCATTTGCAATAGAGGTGTTAAAAATATCTGAAACTGAAAAGTTGAACCATAAAACCACGAAATTGCACCGATTTTTATTTTAACCGAACTATTTTTTTTATACATCCTAATTCGTTTAACCGAATCAATATTCTTTTTGGTTTTACGATTCGGTTACTGAAAAACACACCATAGGTTAATCTTTTTTTAGATAAGCTTTAGGTTCCCGACTTCTCGAAAATGGTAAACTGATATTACCGATTAACCATTCGTGAACACCTTTGAGATATTAGTTAAGGGTTGAACTTATTAAGACTACAACAACTTTTATAGTTTTACACTCTACTATTGTACTTTAATTTCTTCTTGCAAATAAGATCCAAATTTAATAGTCCACGAAGTCTTTAAAACGTAACTTCGATGGTTTGAATTTAAAATCAGATGACCAAAAAATTATTTCAGTATCAAGTGAAATGATTTGAGAAAAAACGATATTATTATTCCATTTCACGAATGGATCCTTGTCATTACGTTTAGAAGACGACATATAATTTTGTATAACTTTACGGGTTTTGACTATACGTGATATTTGAATACAAACTTACGGGTTTTTGACTATGTTTCTGTTAATTCAGTTTACGCGTTTTGTGGGATCTATACACATCACGCCAGAATTTATTATTCCAAACTTATAATTAAAAAATGCAAAAAAGACACCAAATAACGCGTTGAAAACACACACCTTTTCTCTTCATGAATCCATCCAAAAAACACACACACAAACACAACTCTGTTTTTCCTCTGTTTCTTTGAACCTTCTTAAAAACAGAGGATTTCCAAAAAATGGCTATTTTAACCTCAATTTTTCTTGTTTTTCTTTTCATAATTGGGATTATTTCAACTTTAATCAAAATACCCACAAAGAAAATCCAATCTTTATTTCAAATCCAACAAAGATTTGATCAAGATTTGATTGAAAATCAAGAAAATATTCAAGAACAGAGCAAGAACAAGAACAAGAACAAGAACATGGGTAGAAAAGATGAATTGAAAAGTGTTTTTGCTACTTTTGACAAGAATAAAGATGGGTTTATTACAAAACAAGAATTAAGTGATTCACTTAAGAATATTGGAATCTCAACTAGTGAAAAAGATGTGTTGGAAATGGTGCAAAGAGTTGATGTTAATGGCGATGGATTGATCGATTTCGATGAGTTTTGTGAGCTTTTCGAGTCCATGATGAGTCGAGAAGACGAAAACAAGAGTTGCACTAATGGGAATGTTGATCATGAAGATGGTGACTTGAGAGATGCATTTGATGTATTCGATGGCGATAAAAATGGACTAATTAGTGTTGAGGAATTGGGATTGGTTTTGCATTCATTAGGGTTTAAACAAGGGAAAATGTTGGAAGATTGTAAAAAAATGATTAGCAAAGTTGATATTGATGGTGATGGTATGATTAATTTTCTTGAGTTCAAGAACATGATGAAGAATGGTGGTAGTCTTATTTCGGTTTCTTGATTCGTTCTTGGTTTTTTCGCGTTAAGGTTAAAAGGTCAAGTCGCGTTATACTTGTGTAACAAACCAATTTAGATTTTTAGGTATCCTAAGTAGGAAAATGTATATAGTGTAGCTTGACTTTGTTGTTGTTGTTTTTTCACATTTGTGTTTTTAGTGATTTTAATGTAATGGTACTAGTTTGTTCAATGTAGTCACAACAAGTTTTAATGTTTTTTCATATTATATGTTATAAATAAAACTTCAAAAAGAGCCTATTTGGTGTTGTTCCATATGAGTATGGAAAACAATATGTTTGTGATCTTGTTATAGACAAGCCTATCATGTTGGCTCGAGTCGAAGGCTAACTTTATTGTACAACCTTCAAAACTTTGGCTCGAGTCAACTATAACTACAAGCTACACTTGAATTCATTTTTTTCCCTTGCCATATTACAAAAGATGTATATCGTACAACATACTATATATCATAACATTCCAACTACTTGGGGACACATTTTGGAAGATTTATGCTTCTACATAATTGCAAATGTGTAGTTAAGGACTTAACGACAACGGGAAATATCTAGACATAAAACAAACCTAAACATGACAAAACAATTAGGGCGGTTAATGTGAGGTTTGGGAGACATATCTATCATTGCAACTTTGATGTCATCTTTAATATATAATAAAAGAGTGGCCCTAAATGACACATTACAAAGTAAAGACCATTTGATGGATTAACTTCTTTAATTTCAACCGTTAGATCAAATTGATAATGTCATCAAAGATTAGTTCATTTTGCACCCTCTTACAATACATAATTACATTTTTTCTTTAATTCTCATCTCCACTAAAATAAAAACAAAATTCTAATATAATTATAAAATCACTCACTTTGGACTATAATTTATGTTATTTTTATTTTTAAATCTGCTAATAAAAATATCAAATCATGTGTATAAACGTAAATGTGTATATGTTAGTATAACCATAAACAATATTTGTATAAACGTGAAGGTCAATATGTTATTGTACGTATAACATTGTCTTTTTATAATAACTTAAAATTTACATAAACATAAAGTTTACGGTTCAATTTTTTTATCTTTCTCCGCCCTATAGTGGGACAGTAATCTAGTTTAGAAATATCCATTGGTTTCATAAAAACCGCAAACTTGACTTGAGATAGTGTTCGGGTGTAAACTCATATACTCCATTAGAACATTATAACTCTCAAAGGAAACATATATGGATCTCTTGAAATTTGAGGTAGGAAAAATTCTAAGAAATGCAATTATTGCAAATTGCTCTAATTATTTGTTAAATATCTAAATGATTGTAATGATAGCTACTAACTTTCGCTTATATTATCACTCAATGACTCAAAGAAACCATTGAACAACATTCATCCGTGCAAGGAACCGTCTTATAAGTAAGCAACTATTCTGATTCAAAAAGTCCAAATTTATCTTCGTAATGCTGAGAACCAAGCGCCATGAAAAAACCTAATCAAATAAGCTAACGATCGTATACATGTTCGATATGATGATTATCGAAACAATAATATCCATATTATCTTATATACTATAATCTTAATCAAATTTTTAACAGATATTTTATATATCTTTAAAGTATGTGTATGTTTAAATGTCTGAGTTGGGCCTAATGTAATGGGCTAAGGTTTGGTAGTACAACTCTACAAGATAGGCTAAATTTGTTTCATAAACCTTTTATTGAAAATTGTAAACATCAAGTCGTTGTAGTATAGTGGTAAGTATTCCCGCCTGTCACGCGGGTGACCCGGGTTCGATCCCCGGCAGCGGCGCAAATCAACTTTTTTGGTTCATTTTTTCTCGCTATGATCTTGAAGTAATATTTTCACTATTTTAAGAAACTATGTGCATCTATACTTTTAAAACCCGTCATGTCATCGGGTCACATAACTGAAATGCGATTGTAGATGTAACCAAAATTCTCGATAATGTCCCAAAAGGGGTAAAGAGAGCGGATTTGATGAGTTTATTTCAAGGACATGGAATCTACAATTACTTGTTAGAGCATTGGCAAATTGCAATTCATCGTTTCACCAATCTGTCAGTTCAGATTATTAAATTTTTGATTTGGTAGTTTTATCAAAGTCGAATATTTCACTCCTAACTTATAAGGAACTAAATATCTTTCGTGTTTGCTTGGTCTGTCATATAACAAGTATCTTTATACAAATGTATTTTATCTATCGGTTTACTCTGATCCTCTTTATATTTATTCCTATTCCGCTTCTTTGACAATTTATTATTTGCCTTTCAACTTTATTTCGAGTATCCATAGCTACATATAATTCCCCATAAGCGCTATTTTTTCATACCATCAATCACTTTCTTTTTCAATACCTTTTCCCTTTCCTCTATGTGTAGTACTTGTTGGTCGTAGAAATAAATGATGCATTTTTTGAGATTTTGGTTTAAGCATTGTTAGGATTTCCAGGATTTGAAGTGTTTAACTCATTCGGATGATAATTAGCATCCATAATCGGATTGAGCTAGAGGCCTGATAATGTGAGAAGTTGAGAAATTGAAACAATTTAATTAAAACGAGCTTACAATAAATTTTTATATCATATGATATAACCATTGGAATGTGATTTTAAGCTTTGCTTTATGTAAACAAAAAAAGTTTATACAACCATAAATCCTAAGTCACCATTGGGTTGTTGTCCCTATGGTATCCATATCCGTAAAACTCATGGGCCCACTAGTGAGATTTCTGGATAAGGTCATGGGCTCGAGTCTTAGCTCACCCCCTCTAGTTGTTGCCCCACTGAGCCGGAACAGTTGTCCGGAGTCATCTTTGTGGGGTGGACAATGATTGATATCAAAGACACCGAGAATCAGAATGTTTCCTCCAATTTACACCATCTCTAGAATAATAAATCATAAGTTGGTTAGAAATATTGCTTTATTACTCATATCACATTAAATTCAAATAAGTATAAATTTCCAAGTTTCCAAAATGGAATTGTACTACTGCTACTACTTCTTCAATTTTACATGAAAAAAAAGCTTTGTGGTCCATTAATCTGTGTTTTATTTTTTCGAAGTTTTTGACGAAAATGGCATTATAAATTTGAAATATGCATTTCCAAAAACAGTGTGCAGTAACTTTCATCTCTTAAAACTATGTACATGTCAAACTTAGCAACTTACTCGAAAAAATCGTCTCTTTTTGAAGAGTTACTAGTACTAGTTAATGGTGACATAACTAAAGTTATACTTATATGGATGGCAACTTTGAAACGTGTCATGCCGGAATAAGTTGTGTTTTATCTAAAACGTAAAGAAATTTGTCAAAGAACGATGAAATATACTACGAGCCCACAATCCTTAAGAGACCTACATTTTTTTTAACCCAAAATACGTGTTAGATAAGCCAAAATCAATTTTAAGAATAAACATTAAAAGGAAATGAGGATCTACAGTTTCCTATTTTGGTATTTGGCTATTTGTGATTGTCAATATAATCAAAAACAAGAAACATTGTACACACCCACCCAAATTTTATTTTTTCTTATGTATTTAAATTACACAAATAGTAACGATATTAATATAAAAACCTAAATATCAAAAATAAAATCAAGTGAACATTTAAAAGAAAGAAAGTGCATATAATATTTATTTCTTTCGTTTAATCTTGACCATTGAACTAGTTACATATCAACATCAAACTTTTTTAAGTTGTGAATTATTTTCTTGTAAATTATTTTCCTTACCTGACACTTATCAACATCAAAGCGTCATAAGTTTAGAAAAATTACTCCAAATTTATATACATTATAAAACATTTGAGTTAAAAAGTTGAAAAATTAAATAGCAAAATGTCTAAATTACCCTTAATGATCTTCATTATAGTTACTAATTTGACAACTCATCTATCATTTACATTAATATCTAAAAACAATTAATTCATATTTATTTTATATTAATATTTAAATAAAATCAAAATGTTGAAATGAATTTAATATATATCTATTTTTATCTAACTAAAATTCATAATATTATATATACCAACTTAAGTTCAATATTTATACTATACTTTTATTAGACGTAAATATTTTGACACCACTATATCACGTGGGTATCGTAGTAGTATATATAATACAAAACGTAATAATTCCTAATTGTCTTATAAAAATAAAATAATAATTGAATAAATCTTGTGAATCCACATGCAGTCCAATGGGCTTTTTCTTTTATAAACACACTCTTCAAATGTTTTTGTCAAATTTTCGACTATATTACTATTACTATGTGTAATATAATTACGAAATTATCGTAAATTCGAATCCCATCTAATCCAGGTATTTTCGAAATTCAATTTCATGCATTTTAATCCCAGTTTTATATGCTCATTTTTTGAATTTTTATAATTGTTTTTAATCTTTAATCGCTTAGTATTACCAATTTTGATTGATTTTTTTGTTAAATTTTTTATTTTTATGGATATAAATTTGTTTTTAATTATAAATTAATTGAATTGAGTTTTTTTTTTTTTTTTTTTTTTTTTCACATGTTTAGCATTTTTTTAAGAGGTTGATATATTGTGTTCATACAATGCTTATAGCATGTTGTATTTAGGGAGTGTTTGGGATTGCGTTTGCGAAAATATGTTTTCGATTCATAAACTCAAACATTGTCTTAGAAATCTAATCATTTGTTATGCGAATTATTGTAGGTAAAACCAACGTTCGAAATGATCAGTTGCTAATCGGTATGGCTCGAAGATTAGTTGTCTCTAGACGACATCTTCCTGGATTTAGATGTTTGATATTTTTACTAATCGTTCCGTTTTGTTTCACTGTGATCTTTAACCACTATGAAAAGATTACGTACTTCTTGAGACCGATTTGGGATACACCACCACGCCCATTGACTTATCTACCTCATTATTATGCCGAAAATGCGTCAATGGATACCTTATGTCACCTTCATGGATGGAGTTTACGTTCTACACCACGTAAAGTCTATGATGCTATTATTTTCAGTAACGAGTTGGACTTGTTAGAAGTTCGTTGGGGTGAACTTTATCCGTATGTCACAAAATTCATCATTCTTGAATCAAATGCAACGTTTACAGGCATCCCAAAAGCTCTTAGTTTTGCTACAAATCGTGAACGTTTTTCTCTTTTTGAGGATAAAATCGTTTATGGTTTTCTTCCTGGAAAATTAGCGTCTAAGGAGGATAGGGTGAACCCTTTTTCAGTCGAGGCACATCACAGAGTTTCAATGAACGGGTTAATTAGTGGTTCTGGTATTTCTGATGGCGATCTTTTAATAGTAGCGGATACTGATGAAATCCCAAGTGCAAATACCATTAAGTTACTTCAGTGGTGTGATGGGTTACCGCCAATTTTACATCTTGATATGAAAAAGTATCTGTATTCTTTCGAGTTCCCAACAGACCCAACATGGAAGGCTACAAGCCATGTGTACAATAAACATACTCGTTATATGCATTCACGCCAAACAGAGCTTGTTCTCTCTGATACAGGTTGGCATTGTAGTTTTTGCTTCAAGTATTTGAGTGAGTTTGTGGTTAAAATGACGGCTTATAGTCACGCAGACCGTGTGAAAAATAAAGAACATTTGGACCGTTCTAGAATTCAGGACAAGATTTGTAACGGGGATGATCTTTATGATATGTTACCCGAAGAATATACTTTCAAGAATTTGATTGGGAAGATGGGATCAATACCTCGTTCAGCTTCTGCAGTTCATCTTCCGACTTATTTGATTGAAAATGCAGAAAAGTTTAAGTTTCTTCTTCCTGGTGGTTGTTTACGCCCACCTGAGTAAAACTTCATAGTATGGTGAGTAGCGTTTTTTTATTAATATCTCATATATAAAATTATGACTTAGCGAATCTTTTTGATTTCTCGGTTTATCAGTTTTTGTTGTATCAGTTAAGGCTAGTTGTGCTGTTTATTTACGATCTTTGATGTTCTGTGAGTCATTTTATATTTTTTATACAACCGTCAAGGGATCTGTACACTTGAATCAAATGAATTATGACAACTTATGAATACAATTCTTTCGAGACATTATCACACACTGTTTCAAGTCTTGATCCAAACAATTCATGGCGGCTTCTTAATTGATTGGTTTGTTCTAAATCAAATTTACGTAGTTTCTACTTAAAACATGATTCAATGCAGCTTCTTAGCCGTTGGGGCTGCAAACGACAACATGACTCTCATAAGAGAACGATACCATCCACAAAGTAGGTTACTGTGAAAGAGAAGATCATAGAAGCCTTTCTTGCGAATTCTATCCCCACTACCGAGTAGCGTAAACTTCTCAACTTTTCAAGTAGTAGTAGTAGGTAGTAGTAGTCGTAGTCAGTAGTAGTCGTGGTAGTCGTAGTAGTCGTAGTAGTAGTACTGGTAGTAGTGGTAGTGGTAGTAGTAGTAGTGGTAGTAGTAGGTAGTAGTAGGTAGTAGTGGTAGTAGTGGTAGTAGTAGTAGGTGGTAGTAGTGGTAGTCGTGGTAGTCGTAGTAGTCGTAGTAGTAGTACTGGTAGTAGTGGTAGTGGTAGTAGTAGTAGTGGTAGTAGTAGGTAGTAGTAGGTAGTAGTAGGTAGTAGTGGTAGTAGTGGTAGTAGTAGTAGGTGGTAGTAGTGGTGGTGGTGGTGGTGGTGGCGGTGGTGGTTGGAGTGGTTGTGGGAGTGGTGGTGGTGGTGGTTCTAACAGCAACAACTAATAAACCAAAAATGTATATTAAAAAGGCAATCATAAATAATCAAAAAACATGTAAAATGTAACGAATTTGAGTTTACATACCCGTTTATTTGATTTTCGATAGAATAACAGGTGGATGAGATCGATGTGATGAAGAACATTACCGTTGGAAAATTGGAGGCGATATAAACTGGATAGAATAACGTTAGTCTTTTAGGGTAAATTTAAGGGTATATTAGTAATTTGCTAAAAAACATGATATATATAAGCCCAAACTTCTTTTTATAAGCTACAAATTTTGGGCTTAAAAAAACCCCTTAATAAGTTTATAAGCCCATCCAAACACCTAAAATTAGCTTATTAAACATTCATAAGCTCATAACCTAATAAGCACATTTGATAAACCTAAACAAACACCCTCTTAGACGAATCAATGGAATGGTTTAATGGTTGTAGTGGTCACAACATATAAGGTGCATAATGTCATTTTACCAAGATGATATGATTTTTGCATTTTAAATGGTTAATATGATAAATAATTAAAAATAAAATATCTCTTTTGTGTTTGTATGTGTAAATGTATAAGTTTTTATTGCCAAGTGTTTAACATCGTTTACTTTGTTTATATATTTGTTTAACTAATGTAGAATTACTTTAGGTAAATGTGCTTCATAAAAGAAATGCTAAGCCTTCAAGTTCATTTAAATTTTGCTAAACTTAACTTTATCGATTTTTACATTTACTTGTTTTGCTCAAGTCTTTGTTTTAACTTAGTTGGTTTAGACAAAAGTTGTGGAACTAATGATTTCACTTTGGAGTAAAAAGTTATGATTGGTCTTAAAATTTTAAATATTTGATAGGAATGAGTGTTTTTATTTATGACAAACTAGTAATAATTCGTTTCTCAAGAAAGTTTTATCGTCTAAACTACCGATGTTTGTTGTTTTAATAGATACTAATCTAAGAAAACAAAATTATGGTTTTTGATGTTTAGAACTCATAAACGTAACGACTTCAAATGTATAAACTTTGAAAATTAAAATTATAATATGAACAATTACAAAACAGAAATTTGCTGCTACTCCTCGACAATCTGCACTTTTATAAATAGTCCTTTAAGTGACCGAAACAAACCGACATCATTAACAACAAATAAACCGAAGAAAAGGGTTGAAGATCAACAAGTAATTATTAGATAAGGGTATCTAATATTCGTGCTAAAAATGAGTCTTTCTCATTCGAGCTTGTCTCTTTCTAATCGGCTAATATTAAAAGATTATTAATATTATACATATATTGTTTCCAAACATTTTATATTTTAACATTGTCCCATATGTTTTTATTAAGGGATACATCTAGGTAATTTGTTTTACATATAAACGACGCATGTTTGAAAGTAGCTTAAAATGGTGGTATCTTTTTCCTAATACTAAACCTACTTCAAAATAGGGGTGTTCTAAAAAATTCGAATCCGACCATTTATCCGAAATCTCGAAAAATCTATCCGACATATTCAAAAATTTTAGATATTAGAAATTCGGATACCCGAAATGTGTTATAACAATATTCATAAATTTGGGTATTTCGGATACCTGAATATCCGAAAATGTGGAATTTATTTTAAAGGTTTTTTTTAGATATTTATGTAAATGTTTGTTGATATAGTTACTTTTTATACATAATTTTATGAAATATTTAAGGTTGTGATTGAAATATATATTAAAATTTGATAAGAAAGTTTGGGCCTAAGTTTTCTAACTTTATTTTGATCTCAAACGTTGCTAGAAAACTTAGGACCAATTGGCCCAACTATAATTAAACTAACCATTAATATATGTTTGTTCTTCTATAATTAGTAGATATCGAGAAAATAAAGATTAAAGATATAAATGCTAGAAAGATATCTAATTAAAAAATTACATTAGATATTAAAATTTAATAATATTCACCCACATTGTTTCGAAACATTTTAATTATAACACCGTCCCATATGTGTTTTCCCGAGGGATATATTTGCATAATTTGTCTTAAATGTAACGGTGTATGTTTGAAAGTAGAAAAATATGGCGGCATCCTTGACTCGACCAGGGATTTGAAATCACCGTGAGCAGAAGCCATATGTCCCCGTCTTCCAAACCCTTCTTGAGATGTTGTGACTTTTTCTTGCAATGGAAATTGTTGTTAGACGAAGTTTATAGCAATTTGTTGCTCTTTTTCTAAGATTTCAAATGTAATATTAGTCATGGTACTCAGGGTGTAAGTACCTAACTTTGGGAAAACTTTAATCTTACCCCTTTTCTTAATACTAACCCTGATATAATACTTCTAGATCTAATGTGTTATTTTGAATATCAATATTGCCATTCATATGTTGAATGCCAAAATTATTGAATTCTATGGTTGAACTATTGATGCCCACGTATAACACTATAGAGCGGATAACATAAAAATAACGATCGTGATTAGACACGATTTGTTTCTGGGTGTAGCCACGTCATCACGAGCCCGGAAACACCCCAAACTCTCTGAAAAATAAAGGTAACTAAGAATATTAGGTGAAGCAATGAATTTTAAAATTAAATATATAATAATAATAATAATGATAATAATAATAATTTACCACGCCGTTATTACTATCGGTTACGGTCCCAATTTTTTTTTTTTCCGAAATATCTAAAACCTAAAAAGGGTGAGTGTTTTTAACAAACTTAAAGGACCATCGGTGTAATCTTTGAGACAATAGGTGAAAATTTGAATCTAAAACATATTCTAAAACGTCTTATGAAAACATGCAAACCGATCAATATAAACACTCGCGTAAGGAAACCCTAGAAGAAGAAGAGATGGATCGTCTTATGAAGAGATATGGAGGTCGTCAAATACAGTGGCTTAATCGGGACGGATGGGGTCATCATCTCGGACCTGATGATGGGAGACGTCCTCCGAACACGATCCATTTAGATGCACTATTTAGTAACTAATTCTTCTTCTTCTTCTAAATTAAATGTAATTCAGTTTCGTAATTGGTATTGGTTTTGTTTTTGTGTTTAATTAGAAGACGAGTGCGGTGAAATGGGAATGGATGATCAAGGAAATCTAATCCCTGCAGAAGTAGCTGCAGCAAATTTTGCAGCAAAAATGGCAGCAAGAAGACTTAACGAAACTCTTAACCCTGGAGCCGGTAACATGTTTACCTTCATACCACTAGTTTCTTTGTTTTACGCTCTTAGTAACGCTATATGAATACTCTCCATTTTCCAATAATACTATTGAATCTTAGCAATGAACCTTTTTATTCTCTATTAGTTTAGCTACTTCTCATTTCGATTCTAATTCCTAATCTGAACATAACACGTAATTGGTTGGGTTTTGTGTTTAATTAGAAAACAAGTGCGGTGTACAAGTACAAGGAAATCTAATCTCTGCAGAAGAATTTGGTTTTCTTTCTTTCTTTCACTACAATAACACTTTATCCTAATTAATTAATTACCATAATTTATTATTTATTCTTGTTTTGTGTTGATTAATCTCAATAGCTGCTAAAAGAGCTAGAGCCAAACAAATCCTTGAAAATCTTAACCCTGCATCAGCATCAGCATCTGCAGCGGGTAAAATCAATCTTTATCCTTCAATTTGCACAAATTTGTGGATACCAAGTTTGATTTACAAAATTCTCATTTGAAATTAGGTACCAAAGAAGCAGCAGCCGAAGATGAAGAAGGAGAAGAAGACCACGAAGAAGAAGAAGAAGAAGAAGAAGAAGAAGAAGAAGAAGAAGAAGATGATCTAACATCTAAACAAGGACCTGCTCTCAAGCGCCCTCGCAAGGATCTTGTTGAAACCGATTCATCAGCAACTGTTTCTTCTTCTTCTCCTCCTAAAAATTGAATCCAATCAATCTATGTATTTAGGATATTTTATCTGAATTCCGTGTGATCACTTTGTACCTTGACTTTTGTGAAAATGCTATAACTATCCCGTCTTTGCTGATTTTTTAATTCCGAGTTATGCTACTACTTAAATTATCATCACAAATGTTATCCACATATAACGAGATAAGAATGAAAGTCGTATGTTTGTTTGTTTGTTTTAGCTTAAAGATGCAACTATTATATATTCGTTCATTCCAACAAAACTGGTTGGTATGTGCATAGCTAAACTATATATCGTCTATATATAAGCTCTTAAGTTTACCCATCCATTAATAATAGATACTCTACTCATAAAATGAAACAATGAATGCAACAATGAAACTTTAGCCAAATTTAACATTACACCGCACAAGGTCAAAGTCGCATACACATATATCAAAAGAGCTTATAAGCTGTTTGTGATCAATTCTCATATAGATTAGATTGACACACAAAACCAAAAGTATTTTAGAGTGGTTAATTTGGCTATTCTAGAGTTACTTGCTAGTATTAACAGCAGCTAGCTGGTTTCCAAAACGTGGCAAGACCGATCTCGCCTCCTAATCTGTAATCAATTAAAAAGTAGAATTAGTTGCTGTATAAACTAAACTAGTTCAATAACACTAAGTAAGTAATCAAGTCAAGTTTATTCACAAAAACAATCATTTGGAGTATAATAATATTTGTTGGATCTAATGATTTCATATTTTACTAGTTGTTGAATTAAATAAAAGAAAGGCATGATGCATGAGATCAAGTAGCTATTTAAATATTGGAGGAATACCTTGCATAATTGACATCCGCGTGCAAAATGAAACCGAAGCAAAGTTTGCTTCAACTCTATAGAATTGCCTGAAAAACCATTCTTGTATTCGGGTATTGTAGTTGAAAACCAAGCATCCAAAAGTATGATCGTTAGTCGTGGTGATTGTTAGGTTGACAATACTAAGGGTTTCCTCTAAATGGTAATCAACAAGATGGAGAGTTTCATAGGGCAACATTTCAGCGGGAAATTGAGATATGAAATGGTATTATCCCAATTGGGTGTTAACCCGAACAAAGTAACCCTCATAATAATATGAGATTCCGGGTCGTCCAAATCAGCTGCGAATCTCTCGATGGCCTCAATATAAGGTTGGGAGCCGGAACTAGGATAAACACCGAAATCGTAGAAATCCATGAGTTCGTCAAACTCGTCCAACACATTATCAAAAACTTGTTGAGTCAGATCTACATCCCAACAGGTAGTGAAAACAGTGACACTGTTGGAAAATTGGATTATGGTTTCTTCGACGATTCCTTGAATCGTGTATATAATTCACTTTCTCAATAAAGTATTTCGTCACAATTACCTTGTGTTTGGTTACCACGGAATCTAAAAGACCAAACTACATCTATTTATAATTAATAAATGAAAACGTGTGACTTTTGATGAAACGTCACAACCCTTAATGAATGGTTACACAATTTAGTAAATAGTAACATCATTTAATAAATATTTACAAGGTTTTATTAATGATCACACCATTTGGTTAATCTTTACACCTTTAACATTTCAATACATTTGGAATCAAATTAATTTATACGAGTGTGCAATCCGCACCGCCTAACTAGTACTAAAGCTTAATTTGAAATCCTTTTGGTCTTGATAAATTCCAATAACACTAAAATTTTCCAATAATGATTTCATATTTTACTAGTTGTTGTATTAAATAAAAGAAAGGCATAATGCATGAAATCAACTAGCTATTTATATATTGGAGGAATACCTTGCATAATTGACATCCGTGTGCAAAATGAAATCGAAGCAAGGTCTCCTTCAACTCCATGGAATTGCCTGAAAAAACATTCTTGTATTCGGGTATTGTAGCAAAAAACCAAGCATCAAAAAGTACGATCGTTAGTCGTGGTGATTGTTAGGTCGACAATACCAAGGGTTTCCTCTAAATGGTAGTCTACAAGATTGAGAGTTTCAGCGGGCAACATTTCAGCGGGAAATTGAGATATGAAATGGTATCTATCCCAATTGGGTGTTAACCCAAACAAAGTAACCCTCATAATAATATGAGCTTCCGGGTCGTCCAAATCAGCTGCGAATCTCTCGATGGCCACAATATAAGGTTGGGAGCCGGGACTAGGATAAACACCGAAATCGGCGAAATCAATGAGTTCGTCAAACTCGTCAAACACATTATCAAAAGCTTGTTGACTAAGATCTACATCCCAACGGGTAGTGAAAACAGTGACACTGTTGGAAAATTGGATTATGGTTTCTTCGACGATTCCTTGAATCATGTATGTAATTCAATTTCTCAATAAAGTATTTCGTCACAATTACCTTGTCTTTGGTTACCACGGAATCTAAAAGACCAAACTACATCTATTTATAACTAATAAATGAAAATGTGTGAATTTTGATGAAACGTCACAACCCTTAATAAATGGTTACACAATTTAGTAAATAGTAACATCATTTAATAAATATTTACAAGGTTTTATTAATGATCACACCATTTGGTTAATCTTTACACCTTTAACATTTCAATACATTTGGAATCAAATTAATTTATACGAGTGTGCAATCCGCAACGCCTAACTCGTACTAAAGCTTAATTTGAAATCCTTTTGGTCTTGATAAATTCCAATAACACTAAAATTTTCCAATAATGATTTCATATTTTACTAGTTGCTGTATTAAATAAAAGAAAGGCATGATGCATGAAATCAACTAGCTATTTATATATTCGAGGAATAAATTGCATAATTGACATCCGTGTGCAAAATGAAACCGAAGCAAGGTCTGCTTCAACTCCATGGAATTGCCTGAAAAACCATTCTTGTATTCGGGTATTGTAGCAAAAAACCAAGCATCAAAAAGTATGATCGTTAGTCGTGGTGATTGTTAGGTTGACAATACCAAGGATTTCCTCTAAATGGTAAACAACAAGATGGAGAGTTTCAGCGGACAACATTTCAGCGGGAAATTGAGATATGAAATGGTATCTATCCCAATTGGGTGTTAACCCGAACAAAGTAAACCTCATAATAATATGAGCTTCCGGGTAGTCCAAATCATCTGCGAATCTCTCGATGGCCACAATATAAGGTTGGGAGTCGGGACTAGGATAAACACCGAAATCAGCGAAATCAATGAGTTCGTCAAACTCGTCAATAACATTATCAAAAGATTGTTGAGTAATATCTACATCCCAACGGGTAGTGAAAACAGTGACACTGTTGGAAAATTGGATTATGGTTTCTTCGACGATTCCTTGAATCGTGTATGTAATTCACTTTCTAAATAAAGTATTTCGTCCAAATTATCTTGCCTTTGGTTTCCACGGAATCTAAAAGACCAAACTACATCTATTTATAATTAATAAATGAAAAGTTGTGACTTTTGATGAAACGTCACAACCCTTAATGAATGGTTACACAATTTAGTAAATAGTAACATCATTTAATAAATATTTACAAGGTTTTATTAATGATCACACCATTTGGTTAATCTTTACACCTTTAACATTTCAATGCATTTGGAATCAACTTAATTTATACGAGTGTGCAATCCGCACCGCCTAACTCGTACTAAAGCTTAATTTGAAATCCTTTTGGTCTTGATAAATTCCAATAACACTAAAATTTTCCAGTAATGATTTCATATTTTACTAGTTGTTGTATTAAATAAAAGAAATGCATAATGCATGAAATCAACTAGCTATTTATATATTGGAGGAATACCTTGCATAATTGACAATCGTGTGCAAAATGAAATCGAAGCAAGGTCTGCTTCAACTCCATGGAATTGCCTGAAAAAAAATTCTTGTATTCGGGTATTGTAGCGAAAAACCAAGCATCAAAAAGTATGATCGTTAGTCGTGGTGATTGTTAGGTCGACAATACCAAGGGTTTCCTCTAAATGGTAGTCTACAAGATTGAGAGTTTCAGCTGGCAACATTTCAACGGGAAATTGAGATATGAAATGGTATCTATCCCAATTGGGTGTTAACCCAAACAAAGTAACCCTCATAATAATATGAGCTTCCGGGTCGTCCAAATCAGCTGCGAATCTCTCGATGGCCACAATATAAGGTTGGGAGCCGGGACTAGGATAAACACCGAAATCGGCGAAATCAATGAGTTCGTCAAACTCGTCAAACACATTATCAAAAGCTTGTTGAGTAAGATCTACATCCCAACGGGTAGTGAAAACAGTGACACTGTTGGAAAATTGGATTATGGTTTCTTCGACGATTCCTTGAATCGTGTATGTAATTTAATTTCTCAATAAAGTATTTCGTCACAATTACCTTGTCTTTGGTTACCACGGAATCTAAAAGACCAAACTACATCTATTTATAACTAATAAATGAAAATGTGTGACTTTTGATGAAACGTCACAACCCTTAATAAATGGTTACACAATTTAGTAAATAGTAACATCATTTAATAAATATTTACAAGGTTTTATTAATGATCACACCATTTGGTTAATCTTTACACCTTTAACATTTCAATACATTTGGAATCAAATTAATTTATACGAGTGTGCAATCCGCAACGCCTAACTCGTACTAAAGCTTAATTTGAAATCCTTTTGGTCTTGATAAATTCCAATAACACTAAAATTTTCCAATAATGATTTCATATTTTACTAGTTGCTGTATTAAATAAAAGAAAGGCATGATGCATGAAATCAACTAGCTATTTATATATTCGAGGAATACCTTGCAGAATTGACATCCGTGTGCAAAATGAAACCGAAGCAAGGTGTGCTTCAACTCCATGGAATTGCCTGAAAAACCATTCTTGTATTCGGGTATTGTAGCAAAAAACCAAGTATCAAAAAGTATGATCGTTAGTCGTGGTGATTGTTAGGTTGACAATACCAAGGATTTCCTCTAAATGGTAAACAACAAGATGGAGAGTTTCAGCGGACAACATTTCAGCTGGAAATTGAGATATGAAATGGTATCTATCCCAATTGGGTGTTAACCCGAACAAAGTAAACCTCATAATAATATGAGCTTCCGGTTCGTTCAAATCATTTGCGAATCTCTCGATGGCCACAATATAAGGTTGGGAGCCGGGACTAGGATAAACACCGAAATCAGCGAAATCAATGAGTTCGTCAAACTCGTCAATAACATTATCAAAAGATTGTTGAGTAATATCTACATCCCAACGGGTAGTGAAAACAGTGACACTGTTGGAAAATTGGATTATGGTTTCTTCGACGATTCCTTGAATCGTGTATGTAATTCACTTTATAAATAAAGTATTTCGTCTCAAGTATCATGCCTTTGGTTACCACGGAATCTAAAAGACCAAACTACATCTATTTATAATTAATAAATGAAAAGGTGTGACTTTTGATGAAACGTCACAACCCTTAATGAATGGTTACACAATTTAGTAAATAGTAACATCATTTAATAAATATTTTCAAGGTTTTATTAATGATCACACCATTTGGTTAATCTTTACACCTTTAACATTTCAATACATTTGGAATCAAATTAATTTATACGAGTGTGCAATCCGCACCGCCTAACTCGTACTAAAGCTTAATTTGAAATCCTTTTGGTCTTGATAAATTCCAATAAATCAAAAAATTTCCAATAATGATTTCATATTTTACTAGTTGCTGTATTAAATAAAAGAAAGGCATGATCCATGAAATCAACTAGCTATTTATATATTCGAGGAATACCTTGCATAATTGACATCCGTGTGCAAAATGAAATCCGAAGCAAGGTCTGCTTCAACTCCATTGAATTGCCTGAAAAACCATTCTTGTATTCGGGTATTGTAGCAAAAAACCAAGCATCAAAAAGTATGATCGTTAGTCGTGGTGATTGTTAGGTTGACAATACCAAGGGTTTCCTCTAAATGGTAAACAACAAGATGGAGAGTTTCAGGGGGCAACATTTCAGCGGGAAATTGAGATATGAAATAGTATCTATCCCAATTGGGTGTTAACCCGAACAAAGTAACCCTCATAATAATATGAGCTTCCGGTCGTCCAAATCATCTACGAATCTCTCGATGGCCACAATATAAGGTTGGGAGACGGGACTAGGATAAACACCGAAATCGACGAAATCAATGACTTCGTCAAACTCGTCAATAACATTATCAAAAGATTGTTGAGTAAGATCTACATCCCAACGGGTAGTGAAAACAGTGACACTGTTGGAAAATTGGATTATGGTTTCTTCGACGATTCCTTAAATCGTGTATGTAATTCACATTCTAAATAAAGTATTTCGTCCCAATTATCTTGTCTTTGTTTTCCACGGAATCTAAAAGACCAAACTACATCTATTTATAATTAAGAAATGAAAAGGTGTGACTTTTGATGAAAAGTCACAACTCTTGATAAATGTTTACACAATTTAGACTATTTAGTAAATAGTAACATCATTTAATAAATACTTACAACGTTTTATTAATAATCACACCATTTGGTTAATCATTACACCTTTAACCATTCAATACATTTGGAATCAAATTAACTTATACGAGTGTGCACTCCGCACCGCCTAACTCGTAATAAAGTTTAATTTGAAATCCTTTTGGTCTTGATAAATCCCAATTACACTAAAATTTTCCAATAATGATTTCATATTTTACTAGTTGCTGTATTAAATAAAAGAAAGGCATGATGCATGAAATCAACTATCTATTTAAATGTTGTAGGAATACCTTGCATAATTGACATCCGCGTGCAAAATGAAACCGAAACAAGGCCTGCTTCAACTCCATGGAATTGCCTGAAAAACCATTCTTGTATTCGGGTATTGTAGCGGAAAACCAAGCATACAAAAGTATGATCGTGAGTCGTGGTGATTGTTAGGTTGACAATACCAAGGGTTTCCTCTAAATTGTAATCAACAAGATAGAGAGTTTCAGTGGGCAACATTTCAACGGGAAATTGAGATATGAAATGGTATCTATCCCAATTGGGTGTTAACCCGAACAAAGTAACCCTCATAATAATATGAGCTTCCGGGTCGTCCAAATCAGTTGCGAATCTCTCGATGGCCACAATGTAAGGTTGGGAGCCGGGACTAGGATAAAATCCGAAATCGCCGAAATCAATGAGTTCGTCAAACTCGTCAAACACATTATCATAAGTTTGTTGAGTAAGATCTACATCCCAACGGGTAGTGAAAACATTGACATTGTTGAAAATTGGATTATGGTTTCTTCGACGATTCCTTGAATCGTGTATGTAATTTACTTTCTAAATAAAGTATTTCGCCCCAATTATCTTGCCTTTGGTTACCACGGAATCTAAAAGACCAAACTACATCTATTTATAATTAATAAATGAAAAGGTGTGACTTTTGATGAAAAGTCACAACACTTGATGAATGGTTACACCGTTTAGTAAATAGTAACATCATTTAATAAATAATCACAAGGTTTTATTAATGATCACACCATTAGGTTAATCATTACACCTTTAACCATTCAATACATTTAAAATCAAATTAACTTATACGAATGTGTACTCCGCACCGCCTAACTCGTAATAAAGCTTAATTTGAAATCCTTTTTGTCTTGATAAATCTCAATTACACTAAAATTTTCCAATAATGATTTCATATTTTAGTAGTTGTTGTATTAAATAAAAGAAAGGCATGATGCACGAAATCAACTAGCTATTTAAATGTTGGAGGAATATCTTGCATAATTGACATTCGCGTGCAAAATGAAACCGAAGCAAGGTGTGCTTCAACTCCATGAATTGCCTGAAAAACCATTCTATTATTCGGGTATTGTAGCGGAAAACCAAGCATCCAAAGGTATGATCGTTAGTCGTGGTGATTGTTAGGTTGACAAAGTCGAGGGTTTCCTCTAAATGGTAATCAACAAGATGGAAAGTTTGAGCGGATAACATTTCAGCGGGAAATTGAGATGTGAAATGGTGTCTATCCCAATTGGGTGTTAACCCGAACAAAGTAACCCTCATAATAATATGAGCTTCTAGGTCGTCCAAATCAGCTGCAAATCTCTCGATGGCCACAATATAAGGTTGGGAGTTGGGACTAGGATAAACACCGAAATCGGCGAAATCCATGAGTTCGTCAAAGTCGTTAAACACATTATCAAAAGCTTGTTGAGTAAGATCTACATCCCAACGGGTAGTGAAAACAGTGACACCACAAAGATACGAAAATTGTAGTACTAGGGGGTGGGTAACCGGGCCTTAAAATCATGGAACGCGGTTATTGAATATCCATATGTCCAACAGTAGGGACTAATACCGCCTCAACATGACCAAGGCGAGAAACGTATTTGAGAAACATGACTCGAAAGTTGGTCCTCCTTTCAACTAAACAATAATGTAACTTTGGTTATTAGTGGAATCAACAGTAAGCTTAACATCTTGTTTTATCAAAAACGAAATTTGGTTGAACAAGGGGGGTGGACAATCGATTCTAGTAGAGACACTGGTTGAGAGATTCAAAAGTAATAAATCCGTCATGGGATTGATAGAGAAAAGAAGAAGACTACGTGAGACGCAAATCAATCTTATAGTTACGCCTAACCGAACTCGACCAAGCTGAAAAAGACAGTATCTTTGAAAGCGAAATGTTACCCACCTCGAGTCTTCTTCCCTAAAAGCTCGGAATTGAGACAAGACCTCCCCTCGGTAATGAATAATAATCCACATTGAACTTCTACCCCTTTGCTTGTTAAACATTAAACCAAATTCTCGACTTAAAGTGATTTCTCTAAACTCATTCATCCATCCATGTATCAAAATAGGTAACCAAATCAACTTTAGCTTTAGCATATTCCACGACCTCACCCGTATCATTACAATCAAGGTCTTGTTTAGTGTTGATAAAAACCACATTAATTACTTTGTACCATTATTGCAAATGTACGTATCTGATTCCGCTCTTATACCTCTTTTAACACTAGACAACTTTATCTACCCTAACCAATTTCCCTTTACCAGGATTATCAACATATTAACTTTGTTTCAATAACAAACCTACTACTTCTAATTTTACAACGTCAAACATAAAATGAACCTACATCCGGATATTATACATTTTTAATAACGTAAAAGATTATAATTTTATACTCGTTATAAATATTTGTTTATCAAAGATGGTGAAAGTAACTCATATATATATGACAAAGTTGGTCTTCAATGATATTTTGTGTTTACCGTTAATAGATATGACATTATTTGCGGGTGGCGGGCGTGGATATCCTTTACCCATCACCCATGTCCGTGTTTTTTTTTCTATCCTTGAATTTGCAATACCCGAATTTGCAATACCCCACCCCGCGGGTATCCGAGTAAACCCACGGGCCATGTCTTTAAAAATATATAAAGTGTATATACATGTATGTAACTGAAACATACACGATCGTCACATTAAAGGCTTTTTAATGGATTTCTTTTTTGTCGTGTATGTCTATTATCTTATTAAAATTTTAGGCCACTAATGGAGGTCACTTTTATATCTAAATTTAATCAGGTTTTTTTTCTCCGTTTTTACTTATTATTCCAATTCTTTTCATAGAAAAAGACTCGAATACCATCTGTAGTCGTAGATGACATGTGATAGCATTTGACGGATGAAATCAACCTAAATTTAACAAGGCAAATTTATAGAAAATTAACACGTTAAGGAACGAGTGTTGCGAAAAAGAAAATTTTTAAAAACAGAATCAACCAATTCAAAAGACTTTAGAAACAAAAATTACAATTTCATATTTTACTAGTTGATGTATTAAATAAAAGAAATGCATGATGCATGAGATCAACTAACTATTTGATTATTGGAGGAATACCTTGCATAATTGACATCCGTGTGCAAAATGAAACCGAAGCAAGGTCGGCTTCAACTCCATTGAATTGCCTGAAAACCCATATTTGTGTTCGAGTATTGTAGCGGAAAACCAAGCATCCAAAAGTATGATCGTTAGTCGAG
This sequence comes from Senecio squalidus, assembly GCA_910822075.1. Taxonomy (NCBI): domain Eukaryota; kingdom Viridiplantae; phylum Streptophyta; class Magnoliopsida; order Asterales; family Asteraceae; genus Senecio; species Senecio squalidus. The sequence goes on from CAJVGC010000060.1 coordinate 66,000,866, forward strand.
TATATTGTTAGGTTGACAATACAAAGGGTTTCCTCTAAATGGTAATCAACAAAATGGAGAGTTTCAGCGGGCAACATTTCAGTGGGAAAAAAAACACCTTTGAAGGAAGATAGTAGAAAAAACCTTGACAAATTTACAATCAATCAAACTCCTGAGAAGTGTAAACGAAGACCGCATAATTTACACATATTATTCGCATTGCAAATAAAAACTTTGTAGTCCCTTGATAAATATTTAACACTTGACAACTTACCATTTGATTAAAAGTTTCAATGGCTTCACCAAGATTAAACGCGTGGAAGCCCGGATAATTAATCCCATGGTTGAAATCGAAGCCATTGATTTTTAGCACACTACAATCTTTGTAATTTTGTTTCGTTCATGGCTTCTGATTCAGTAGTAGATTCTAACATTCATACCAAAGTCCCAAAATCTGCATAGCAAAAAATGACTAATATGATTGATCGTTTTTCCAAATCGTTAGTTATTTTATAGCAAAATTACTATATTTTATAGAACGTTTAATCCTTTGTTTTTTCGTGGATCAAGCATGACCTTCTCTAACATATTAGAAGTTTCAAACCACTAATCGAAAAGTGAAAACATTCTTTGTGCATCAATTTAAAAGCGTAAAGATACTTTCGGTCAATGATAATCTACTTAATGACAAATAATCATACAAAAATGTGGAATAGCCGAAAGCACGTAGTAGGCTAGAATATGTCAAGGCCGGATAGAGCTCGAAAGGTCTCGTGAGACACAATAAATAAAAATGAGTACCTAATTAACCGAAACATCGACTCAGATAGTTCACAAGATAGTCCAACAGAAGTTCCCGCATTGTTGTTGTAAAGTTTTGTATTTAAATTTCATAATCAATACGGAGTATACATACTTTACAACTACTCAAAAGCAAATAATCAAACGATCAATTAAACAACTAGTATGATATACATATAACAGTCTAGGCAATGTTCTTAGTTAAGTACAAGCGCCGGGGAAAGCAAATATGTCTGTGCAATGTTCTAACTAAGTACACTGTGATATCGTTATGATGTAGGTAATAACGGTCCCATAACTCGAAGGCCCTCCCTACACTAAGCTTTTGGGACCAGACAACTATGTAACGTGCCATCGGGTCAATATAAGCATCCCAGAACACCTTACTCGTTTAGTTATCAGGACCGGTGCCAAAAATATAAAGGTCTGGTACGAAATTTATAAATGGACCCATAATAAACAACCTTTTTTATAGTTTTTTTCTAATAAAATTATCGGTTAACAATCACAATATTCAAGCACGTGTACTATACTCTTGCCACGTAGCCACGTCGTGGCAAATGTTAAGTCTATCCTCTTCAATTTCTTACTATAAACATCCTTTATGCAAAAACACACAAACAAACACAACAAACTAAGAAGCCAAAAAACGTAGTAAAGATGTCGGGAGCTCAAGGAACTTTGCCGCCAGGGAGCACGACGGCAACGACATATCATTCGGTACCGGGAGGCGAAAACAAGAGTCGGATGGATGTTCATTCAAAAGATGACGAGGGTAAGGTTCAGATTGATAAGATACAAGATAAAGTGGAAGATTGTGCTGGTCGCGGTGGTCCGGTTTTCGGCGATGCGGTATCGGCTAGTGTCGAAGCTCAAGAACAAGGTCGGAGAGACAAGCCCGATCCTGGTGTGACCGGGACCGGGTAGGGTATATCGGACTAGTCTAAATAAAAACTAAAAAGGCTTATCTTATGTGTGTACATAGTTTTTCTTTTCTACGTACATGATGTATATGTAACATGTTTTACTTCAATGCTACGTTTATGAGGTGATGTTTATATAGCTTATAGATTAATAGTGATGTTTTCATAGGACCTTATACATCTTAGCAAAATTTACAAACGGGTATCCAAACAATATAATAACCATATAATCGAAAAAAAGAAAATAGAAAAAAGAAAAAAATCACTTTTGATGGTATACAAACTATTTATTTTACCAATGGCCACTATAAGCAGGGCCGTAGCGTGGACATGTGCGAGGTGGTCGGGCCTTTAAATTTGTATGTCTTCTTTATATAGTTTCTATATCTAGTTAGTTTTGAGAACCAAAAAAATTTTGATATAAGAAAAGACCCAAACCAGATATGGTAAAATAAAAGGTTCAAGAAAAATTTGATATAAAAAACGGGCCTAAAAAATTGATAAAAGAAAAAGCCCAAAAGAAATTGAAGCATAAAACTGATCGGATTGTTCTAGTTCTAGGCATTAAATTTGGAGGTTGTCAACCGTATCATCGCACGCCCAAACGATTGTACCAAGTCTCAAAATCACAGCAATTAGCAATAATTACTCATAATCATCTCAAACGGCCAGTGAATTCTGATTTTCTTATTTTCGATTCTGAATTATTCCCCTCATACTCGATTCTGAAATTTGATTTCACTCTCCTTGATTCCCTCTGCTCGGTTCGATACCAAACATTGCTCGATACCAAGGCATCATTCAAGCCACCAAGCAATCGATTTCTTTAATTGATTCTGAATTTATGATTGACCAAGCAAAGAACTCGATTCTTAAGTATGTTTATTTTATGTGATCTTTTTTTTTCGTGTTTATATGAGATATAATAAGGATTGTTTGTTGCATGGGCTGATTATTTTGTTCTTGTTGCTTGATTGTTTATTATTCTAGATTTGCAGATTAAGTTTTCTCAAGCAAGCAAATTTTCTCACAATAATATGTGTGATGTAGATTAAGTTTTCTCATAATAATATGTGTGATGCAGATTAAGTTTTCTCAAGCAAGCAAGTTCTCAAGCAAAGAACTAGATTTGCAGATAGAAAGTTGTACTAATTTCGCAAACAAGTTTTCTCACAATAATATGTGTGATGTAGATGTAAATGATTTGTTTACGGAACTCAAAGTATTGTAAATGACTTTGCCAAATGTGATTATGACCGCATTTGAAATTTTAGAGTTTATTAAAAAAAAAAAAGGTTTTTAACCAAATGCTTCCATTGCATATCGAATTTTATTAACTATACCGGTTACCGTCGCATCGGCCGAAAGAAGCTTTTCAAAATTAAAATTATTAAAAAACTTTTTGAGATCATCAATGTCACAAGAAAGATTGAGTGGGTTGACTATGTTATGCATTGAGAAAAATATATTGCACAACATTAATATTGATACTATTATTGATGATTTTGCATATAAGAATGCTCGAAAATGTAAACTTTAGTTCTGGTTTTTTATTTTGTTTTTATTCTATTGTAATATGTAGTTGTTAGGTTGTTTGGCTAATGAGTCATGTCTCATAGCCTTTTTCCTTTCCATAGGTGGAGAGTCTCCAACCTTCAAACATAATATAAAAAGACGAATTAGAAATATTAGAAACCATTATTTCTAAATATTTTATTTATTGTGCCAAATGATGAACCGGAAAAGTTTTCGTAAATGTTTTATGTGGCTCAAATGGACAAAATATAATCTTTTACTACAAAAAATTTTTTAGAGTCAAAATTTCAAACTAAAAACTATGATAATTAACTTTTTACAGCCGCTGCATCGCGCGGGTTTTGTACTAGTTATTGTAATAAAATATGTATCATCAAATAAAATTATTTATCAAAAATTTAAACAATTTATTATCATGACATCACATGGGTATATTACCAGTCATTCATAATAGATTAAACATAGCTATAAGAACAACGTCTAACAAAAAAGATATATTATTAACCCACGTGTTTTCTATTATCAAATACAACTTATGTCCATTATTAAGAACTAAATTGATAATAAGAAAATAGGACCTTTCCTATAAAGTACAGAAAACCTAATAATATTACATTTTATGATTGGAATAAAAATGATATATCTCTTTATCTCACAAAATAAGGAAAGGGACAATAAAACTACTAACATGTGATGGTGATTACTTGGAAAACATCTATTTTCAAATTATAAAATAAAAAATAATAAAATAATAAAAATCATGATAACGATAAATTGAAACGATACGAGAAATTGAAAGTGAAAATGAAAATATCGTATGAAAATGGGTCACTTTATCCAGTGGGTGCGAGTCGTGTGATTCTTGCCAACTGCCACACAAATGTGTCTTTGTCACTTTTTCTACGCCTTTAATATTCATTATTAATTATCTCAAAATAGCATTACTTATTTTCAACATTAAATATTATTTCCATGAATTTTGTAAACTACTAAAAATAACGTAATATTTTGTTATAGCAAATTAATAGTAGATAGTTCATAAAATAATATAATATTTTGTTATAACAAATTAATAGTAGATAGTTCACAAAATAACATAATATTTTGTTATAACAAATTAATAGTAGATACTTCACAAAATAACATAATATTTTGTTATAACAAATTAATAGCAGATAGTTCATAAAATCTTTCTATACTAATAAAAGAGTCGTAATTTATCTGAATTTTTGTTATTTGTCATATCCATTTAATTGACATGTGTCATTACTATAGTATTTTTAATTATTAATTAAATTAAATATCATTTATTCTAAAACGTAAGATTTTTTTTTATCCTTTTCAGATTTTAATTTAATTATATTTAAGATAAATATAAATTTGATATATTGTTCGCCTTTTTATATTTTTTTTTTCGTAACTATATTTTAATTTTATGCTATTATTATTTTTTTATCGTCTTTTAGTTTATTTTAACTTCCGAATTTTAATACTATTGCTTTTTGTCTCTATCAAGTCTTTTGACAAAATTTCATAATTCCTTAACTTTTAGTTATTTGAATAAAAAACTTGCTTATAATAATCATAAAATAAATTAATACAATTTATAATTTAAATAGACGAAAGTTTTCTTATAAAAGCTCGGTCATTTGCACGGGATCTTAATCTAGTAACATAATATTTTGTTATAACAAATTAATAGTAGATGATTTAACAAAAAAAAATAATTAAATAAATTTTTTAACCTTTACTCATTTTGTAATTTTTCCTGATCTTTGTTTTTGCCATTAAGTTTCATCGTTACAATCACTCATTGGCAGAAACGGAGTAGGGATGAGACATAATAGTTGCCTCCACTGTATTTTTTTTCTCGTAAATATAAAAAGGTAGTTATATGTGTGTTATCATTGAATTTAAAATAATAAAAAAAAGATATAAATATATCACTTTGTCATATATAAAAAATAAAAATTTATCCACTTAATAAATAATTTTTACTTTGCCTTACATGAAAATATGTATAGCTCCATCTTTGCTTATTTGCGTATTCGTCATCACCATATCCGATTTCGTTACAACTCACAACTACCATCTTCAATCAATCATGACAAAAATAATTAAACGTAACCTTTAAGGCTAAAAACATGTAATTAAAACGGAAAATAAATAAAAATAATAAATAAGGGAAGAGAAAACTTAAATTGGTTTAAGAGTAAACGTAGAATCAATTAGAAGTTGGAAATTGAAAAAATAAGAAATTAAAATGAAACTTCATATTGTGTAAGTTGATTACCATGACAATCATTTATATATTTTTGTTATTTTCTCTCAACATCAGCGCTACAAACATCATGTCCTTTGTAATATGACTGATTACACGTTTAAAAGTTTCTATGTGATTATTACCAACTAATGTACTTTTGACTAAAGAACGTTTATAACTCAACTGTATGTATGTTGATTCAATAATCTAGCGATTTTTTGGTTTAGTTCATAAACTAATTGTTTGTTGATATGGCTTTCCAAAAAAAATAATATATCTTTTAGGTTATAACTGATCGATTAAGCTTTTGAGTTTTATTTTAACAAAACAAAATCTAAATCACTTGTCGACTTAGTTAACACGTTATATAACAAGTAATGTCATATGTTTTAGCATGTTGCATACATTAAAGGTATGTTTTCAACGTTTTAATACATCAAAAAGTGAGTTTTCTAATATGATACATTAATACAATTTGCTATTTATTAAACATAATAAAAAGGAAATTTAAAGTATTTAAGTATTTAAATTAAATTCATGAAAGAAGTTTTGGATCCACACAACTTTTCAGACCAACAAAACATGGTGGGTCCAGTGCAACAAACACATTGACGTGAAGTCGTGCACACCTTAGCATCCCAAATATATATATATATATATATATATATATATATAAACAATGTTCTAAATATACACTATTGCTCTAATTTTGATAAATAAATAAAAAAATCTAGTATTTCTCTAATTTATTAAGCTAAAGAAAGTAAAAATAAATAAATCAATCAAATAACTTATCACCAGAAGATTTTTACTAAGATAACCAAGATTTTTTTCAAAAAAAATATGTTATAGTTATAGCACCCTTAAAAAAAGCTGTGGCATATATAAACGTTAAATAGTCACACGTATTGAAGAATATTTTATAATTTATATTTTAACAGAAAATAAGGTGTCTAAAAAACATAAAAAATGAAAAAATATGTTCCTTAAAACCTAAGACATAATAATGTTGACCAAATAATTTAAAATATTATAATTGAAAACAAATCTTAACAAAGCTTTGTAAGATTAAGTCCACCTTTTTACACTTGGACCGGTCAACTTTCGAAATGACATGAAACACGACGTAATTCAAAGCATAAAACATAATGGAATTCTAGATTTTATGGTATGATTTCGAGTTAAGTTTTATTAATAGAATAATTAGAAATTAATATTATATTTTGTAGAGAATAAGATAATTCACAAAAGTTTTATATTCTATAACTTTTTTGGTAGTTATCTATTTCGATAAATTCTATTTTGATTTATAGATATTTTATATCATTATATATTTTATAGATACTTTTAAATATCTAAGGACACTATTAAAACATGTTTTCTTAAAAAGGTAAATTCATCGATTTCTTTTTCGAATTTGTAAGTTTTAGAGAGTGTACAAATTTTCGTCCATTTTAGTTTATAGTTGTCATTCATAATTTCATTTCACATAGAAATATCAAGTATTATAGTTGATTTACATATGGAAAAAGAGGAAGGATCATAGTTTTGACTGGTTTAGTTCTATTTATGTATTTTACGAAACTTATTTATCATGTAGCATGTTATAGGTGATAAAATTCGGATGTGGGAGCAACACTCATTGTTACTTTTGTAAAGTTCAAATGGACTTTCTTTGGATGATATTTTCCTAGTTACGTTATGAAACACATGAACTCGATATGTAGAATAAAAGATGTTCTAAATTGATGGGGTGATAGTAACTTAACCCTCAAAGACCATGACTTATAGTAAAGTTGTATACATGATATAATTAGAAGATTAGTTCTTGAAATCTCGCTTTACTATATAGAATAGAGAAATAGTCGATTGTTCAAAACAAAAGAAATATATGTTAATAGATATCATAATGTAGTCATACTATAAATCACTTATTATTATACTCTGAATTTTCAGAAAATATTCAACCCTTTATAAGGTTGCTAAAGTTTAGAACTGTTTGTTCGTATCTTGTTAGCATGGTTAAAGTCCATAAATGCAGATCGTCATATCTTACACCCTTTGTTTCTCCTCGAATAAATTTGTATACAAGTTTGGTCTTATACATATATCTTAATCAACATTTCTGTTTTGATTGTCCTAAAATAAGTGTCACTTTTCGAATTGGCTTTGTCTTTTTTTCAAAAAGAAAAAAAAAGTAAAAAAAGATTAAAATTATAGAGTTTGATAACCATAAATATATAGTACACTCAAAATATCAACCTATGCATTTAACGTAAACATATCTTATTTTTTAAGAGTCGAAATACATTAAACATGTCGAAACTTAATAACTATAGCTTCCAAAGTCATAGTTAACAAAATTCATAAACTATAGAGTTTTAATATTGATATCTCATTCGAACTGTCACCAATAAATAATAAAAACATGATTCCGTACATGTAGTTTATAATGTACAAGAAATAAAATAAATGTAATTATCAAAGGTCCAAAATATTATATTTTCTACAAATAAATCAAAATTAGTTTATTCAAACCAAATATATATCATTGAAAATTAAATATTAAATACAAATTCCAAAAAAATGACAACCTCTCATTTAATAACTTATCACAATAAGCACTCCCACTTATCATTTCTTTCCCAAAATATCATAATCTCATATCTTTAAAATCTCGTGAGATTATTGACCACTATTTATATATCTCGTCTGTCTTTCTTCTTCAATTCACATCTCTCTCTCTCTCTTCATACTTTCTCTCTCTAGAAATCCATCGATGAGCGAGAAACTATTCTTTTTCACTCAGATCCGTCTCTCTTAATCCCTAATCATCCAATTTTAAAGGTATATTTTAAACCTTAATTTTCCCATAATTTACATAATTTTTTCATAATTTTTAGTATTTTTACATGAAATTAGATGTTTAATTATTGCTTAATTATTAATATTTATTGTTTTTTTTGGGTTTTTTGTTGATTGTATTATTTTTAACAGTTTTTTTTTTAGGGTTTTGATTGTTGAGTGATTTAGCTAAATATTTATGGAATTATATGTTTTGGGTTCTTATAAAGTTTAGATTTTTTTTTTGTTTTGCTTGTTAAATTGTACTTTTGTACTTAATTTAAGCGATAAGTGTTTGGAAATGTATCAAACTGATGTCATGTCTTTTAATGTATTTGAATATATGTCACATGTTTACGAGTTTTTAATTGGTCGGGTTTTTGAAAGTTAGATCTGATACAAATAATAGACGTGTTTTAAGTTTGATACATATAGATTTGTAAATAAAGTTGGATGTATTTAAAGACAATATATGATACACACAATAGACGAGTTTTAAGCCTGATATATACTATATATTTTAGAGTAAAGTTGGATATATTTGCAGACATTTTAATTTTACTTATAATTATAATTATTTGCAGATTCCGGAAAAAGAAGGAAAGCTATGTCTTCGCTTAGTAGAGAGCTTGTGTTTTTAATATTGCAGTTTTTAGATGAAGAGAAGTTTAAGGAGACTGTTCACAGGTAAAAGTTTATGAATTTGGTAAAAAGTTATACTATTTGAAAAATGATAAGGTGTTTATTGATATAAATTTGGTTTTTTATGATTAAAGATTGGAGCAAGAGTCTGGTTTTTACTTCAATGTTCGTTACTTTGAGGAAATGGTGACCAATGGCGAGTGGGATGAAGTGGAAAAGTATCTTTCCGGATTCACGAAAGTGGATGATAATAGATATTCCATGAAGATTTTCTTTGAGATACGGAAGCAGAAGTACCTGGAAGCTTTAGATAAGTATGTTTTTGTGTAATTTATTATTAGATTGCTTGTCTGCACACGCGACCGCTTCAATTTGTCATTTATTACACGGGTGGTGGTTATTATGTTTTGATATTCAATAAGAATTGCAGTTAATGACCGATAAATCCGGAAGCTTTTTGGGGGATGTTTAAAAATTATAATGAAATAAAAAAGCGACTTTTTTATTTATTTTGTAACTACAATTCTGAAAAACTCGCATTTATTGTTTTATTCCATATTCCGTTGACATTTTACAAAAAACATCTTTGATTTTCTAAAATGAAAAACGCAACACGTGAACATGTTTTTTGAATTTTCACACTTTTCTAGAGATGAAAAACTCGTCCACTTTTTAAAAAATTAGGATGGAAAAAGGAGACATTTTTCTACAGCTAATGCCTATGTTTCCATTTACTTCGTTCTCTCGGTCTTTAATTTCTCATGTAGTGATTGCTTTATGAAAACGTGAATGGGATAGAAATATAGAATCAACTGCGTTCTTATTATTTGTATTCAACTTGTAGGAAGGATCGTGCTAAAGCTGTAGAAATTCTAGTGAAGGACTTGAAAGTGTTTTCAGCTTTTAATGAAGATCTTTTTAAAGAAATAACACAGCTTTTGACTCTAGAGAATTTCAGGTAAGGAAATGATATTTATAAATTGTATAATATATCGTAATTTTGCAATCATTTGGTGGTTTCTGATAAAAAAATTCATGCGTACAGAGACAACGAGCAATTATCAAAATATGGTGACACAAAATCTGCCAGAGGTATAATGTTGGGTGAGCTTAAAAAGCTGATTGAAGCAAATCCTCTGTTTCGCGATAAGCTAAATTTCCCCACTTTAAAAAACTCAAGATTGCGGACACTTATCAATCAAAGGTTCAAAATTTAGATATTCATAGTATCCGGGATCGACTTTCTTGATCAAATTTCGTGATTTCATTTTGACTTCGTTTTTATTTGTAGTTTGAACTGGCAACATCAACTTTGTAAAAACCCTAAACCGAATCCAGACATCAAGACTCTGTTTGTTGACCATTCTTGTGGACAATCACAACCGAACGGTGCAAGGGCTCCTTCCCCTGTCAATAATCCATTAATGGGCAATGTACCAAAACCTGCAGGCTTTCCAACTTTAGGTGCTCACGGTGTAAGTAGAAATGAAACAATGTTTCTGGTTTAAAATCTTCAGTTAGTTTTTTTTAAATTAAATTTGATTTTTTTTAAAATCTTTTTTCGCGTATAAAGCCTTTTCAGCCTGCACCAGTAACTCTACCAACATCTCTTGCTGGTTGGATGGCAAATCCGTCCCCTGTGCCACATCCTTCGGCATCTTCTGTTCCTCTTGGTTTCAACCAACAAAATAATGCTGGTACATAATTTATTTGGTTATACTCTATATGATCTACGGTTTATCTTCATAACGATGCTTATATTGTTTCAAATGACAGCTTTATTAAAGCGCCCTAGAACTCCTCCTACCAACAATCCTTCCGTTGACTATCAAACGGCCGACTCTGAACATGTTATGAAGAGAACAAGAGCATTCGGGATATCGGATGAAGTACGACCCATTCCGTATTTTAGATGAAATTTTATTAATTAAATTTGCAAAGAAACGAGTGATTTAACATCTTAAATCTTAATATCAGGTCAATCATTTGCCTGTGAATATCTTACCTGTCGGTTACAACGGTCAAAGTCACGGTCAAAGTCTTGGTCAAAGCTCATACTCATCTGATGATTTACCTAAAACCGTGGTGATGACCCTAAATCAGGGTTCAGTAGTAAAAAGCATGGATTTTCATCCAGTACAGCAAATTCTGCTTCTTGGTTAGTTCTCATTTACTTCAGAAATTACTTTTCATCAGTCGTGTATTGTATCACTATCTGATTATTTCCTGTTCTTTGATTTATTACAGTTGGAACTAGTAGCGGTGAAATAATGATTTGGGAACTCAGTAGCCGAGAAAAACTAGCTCAAAAAAGTTTCAAGATTTGGGATCTTGCTGCTTTTTCAATGCCTTCGCAGGTTTGCATTGTTAGTCTAATTGAATTTAAGATTAATTTGGTTAAATATTGACATCGACTCTTTTGCTAGGCCTCGTTGACCAATGACTTTACTGCATCTATCAATCGGGTAACTTGGAGCCCTGATGGAACCCTCTTTGGTATGTTGTTGGTTATTGTTTTTGCTTTTTTCTTTTGTCCTAATGTATACATAGGCCACCAAGTATTTGATCATTTTTCGTTAAGGCCACCAAAATTGAAAAAACAATTTTAGAGTTGGGCCCCAAGTGTCAATTTAGTTTGGTTTATAGAGCTTCTGGCGGAAAAAAAAACTTGATAAAAGCCCCTAAATGTAAAGCTTTTGTCACATCCAATGTGGTAAAACAACAAAATTTCCCGGAAATTTTAGATTGATTTTTAAAACACATATGAGTTACTTAGAGAGGCTTTTTGGTTACTTCACACATTTCAACTCAAGATGTGAAAATATATTGAATTTAGAAGCATTTTGTCATTTTACTATATTCTGGCAAGGTTTTTGCCGGAATAGGTAAAAACGAAAATAAAATGATACTTGGGTAGCCTCTATAGTTGGCTTTATTGAATTTTTCTAAATACCTAGGTGGCCTATGTTTATATTATGATTTTTCATTTTTATTTTATTAAAATATGAATCAACAATAATGAAATTTTAAATAGGTGTTGCATACTCAAAGAACGTGGTGCAGATATACTCTTACCATGGGGGTGATGATCTCCGTAACCACTTGGAGGTCCTACTTTTTCTTCCCCTTCTTCTTTTAATTGATTGCCATTATTATAAACATCTTCTCCTTGTTTTTTTATACAGATTGACGCACATGTTGGCAGTGTCAATGATCTTGCATTTTCTTACCCAAATAAACAACTTTGCATCGTGACTTGTGGAGAAGACAGATTAATAAAAGTTTGGGATGCGGTAACAGGGACCAAGCAATTTACGTTCGAGGGTCATGAAGCACCTGTGTATTCCGTATGTCCACATTATAAAGAAAACATTCAGGTATAACTTATTTACTTATTATCTAAAAAGAATTGTTGTTATTGTTTCTAAAATTTGCAGACTTTTCTAATATCTTTATCATTTTCTTCGTATTTCAGTTTATATTCTCGACAGCAACTGATGGAAAAATAAAAGCATGGTTATATGACAATTTGGGTTCGAGAGTTGACTATAATGCGCCAGGTCATTCATCGACCACTATGTCATACAATGCAGATGGAACAAGGTTTGAAAAATCATCGACTTTTTGCTTAATACCGTCTCTGATGCTAATTAAAATATTATGTGTAAACTTAATAGGTTGTTCTCGTGTGGTACAAATAAGGAAGGAGAATCATTCATAGTGGAATGGAATGAAAGTGAAGGAGCTGTTAAACGTACATACAACGGCCTCGGAAGAAGGTCTGCTGGTGTTGTGCAGTTTGATACTACCAAAAACCGTTTTCTTGCTGCTGGTGACGAGTCTGTAATTAAATTTTGGGATATGGATAGTGTTAACTTATTGACAACCATTGATGCTGAGGGTGGTCTATCGGTACTCATCAAATGCTTTCTTTCTGATATTTATTATATATATCATATCTTATGTCGGTCTTAAAGTATTTTAATATCTACAGGCTGCTCCTTGTATACGTTTTAACAAGGAAGGGATTTTATTGGCTGTCTCAACAAATGAGAATGGAATTAAAATTCTCGCCAATCCAGATGGAATTCGGCTATTAAGAACCATGGAAAATCGTTCTTTTGATCCTTCCAGAGTTGCATCTGCATCTGTTGTGAAGGTAAATTAGATTATTATCGTAAGACTATAATTTTTGTAATTATATCTGATAAGCTATTTATTTATAAAATAAATTAAAACAAAATGGTCATAAAAAGGTTCTCGTTATCCAACCTGCCAATTTGACCAACTATACTTTCCGAATGTTCTACCATATACAGACCCCTGCAATGAGTACATTTGGTGCTGCTAATGCATCTGCCGGACCAAGTATTATGGATAGAGTTTCGCCAATGCCCTCGATGGTTTCAATGGTGAGATATTTCCATTTGGGAGGGCGTGATTCTAATGACCATGTTTGTTAATCTTTTTCCATGTGGTGTACTTGTAGAATGGTGAAAATCGAAGTTTGGTTGATATTAAGCCTAGAATTGGAGATGAGTCGATGGACAAATCAAAAATATGGAAACTGACGGAAATCACAGAACCGTCACAGTGCCGTTCTTTAAGGCTCCCAGATACTACATCTTCGACCATGAAGGTATCTGATTTCAATTTTTCATCACTCTATTCATTATTACATCTTTGCCATTGCTATGTTTCTTTTTACACGAATTTGGGACTTGCCATGGTTTACCTTTTTTTATACCAATTACAGGTTTCAAGATTGATTTACACAAATTCAGGACTTGCCATATTGGCTCTAGCAGCCAATGCCGTCCATAAATTATGGAAATGGCAGCGAAATGACCGGAATTCAACCGGGAAGGTATTTTTTTGAATAAGAAAAATTTCAATCCCATTTTCGGATGTTAATTTAGTTTTGACACTTCCTTCCTCTTTTAGGCTACTGCGAGTGTTGTCCCCCAATTATGGCAACCAACGAGTGGTATCCTGATGACAAATGTTATCAGTGATACAAACCCTGAAGAAGCTGTCCCGTGTTTTGCACTATCCAAGAATGACTCCTACGTTATGTCTGCATCAGGTGGAAAAATCTCTTTATTCAATATGATGACATTTAAGGTACCACTTTTTTTTTCCATGAAGTTTACTTTTTCCTTAAAATATGTATTTTATACATTTACTTAACATTTTCTTTATTCACAGACTATGACTACATTCATGTCCCCACCCCCCGCTGCAACGTTTCTGGCATTCCATCCACAAGACAATAACATTATAGCCATTGGCATGGAAGACTCTTCTATCCAGATATATAATGTCCGAATTGACGAGGTTGTTGCTAGTTTTTATTAACCCCTAACTTAAGAGTCTAATCATTGGAGTTCGTTTCTTAACGTTCTTGATTTGGTTTATAGGTCAAAACCAAGCTTAAGGGCCATACTAAACGGATTACTGGATTGGCCTTCTCTAATTTGCTTAATGTGTTGGTATCTTCCGGTGCTGATTCTCAGGTGAGAAAATTGTATTATTATTATTTTTTTCGTAAATTGCATAAATGGTCACTATGGTATACCCGACCAAACTTTTTACGGGTTGCTTCCGAATTTCAAGGTAGCTATGTGAAACTACTAACGGTAGCTTGACACTTGTTATAAGAAAAAACAAAATACGAGTTAAAACCGCTTTATAGTAATATTTTTATTATCTTTCTGCAGCTATGTGTTTGGAGTACAGAAGGTTGGGAGAAACAAACGAGTAAAAACCTGCAAATTCCACCTGGACGTGTTGCGGCTCCTGTAGTGGATACACGTGTACAGTTTCACAACGATCAGACACATATGCTAGTAGTCCATGAAACTCAGATAGCCATTTATGAAGCACCTAAACTTGAACGCGTTAAACAGTGGGTTCCACCAGAGACAAGTGGTTTAATCACACATGCAACTTATTCATGCGACAGCCAATTGGTTTACGTGAGTTTTGAAGACGGAAGTGTTGGTATTCTTACTGCATCAACTCTCAAGTTAAGATGCCGAATCAATTCCTCCTCATACTTCCCAACCAATCCAAAGTAAGTATTTCAATTTCTTTACTGTCATAAATGTCTTTTTTCCATTATTCAATTTGTATTCTGAAACCATTTTGTTTTGCAGTTCGAGGGTGTATCCACTTGTAATTGCTGCACATCCAACCGAGCCCAATCAATTTGCATTGGGATTAACCGATGGTGGTGTGATTGTACTCGAGCCTCAAGAATCAGAAGGGAAATGGGGTACTCCACCGCCTATTGAAAATGGTGCTGGCCCGAGTACTACAGCCGCTGGTGCAACAAGTACAGCTGATCAAGCACAACAGAGGTGACGCTCTAAAATAAGACCTATAGGTACAGAAGTGTAGGGCAATGATATGTTTATTAAGTTGTCGTTTAAGTAGCGAGTTTATTAGCCCATACAAAGGTTTTTTTTATGACTTTGTTTCAATATGAACTCTTCTTAGTCTTTTTAATGAAATGTGTTGCTATATTATTTATTAGTTTTTTTTCTGTATTGTTGTGGGTTGTTTTTTTTATTTTCTTTATTTTTTTTATGATTAGTTCATGCATATTACCAAATACGGAACGAAAGATGTAACAAGGTCCAAGCTTTGTCGAAGTTGTCATGTCTTGTTCTCTGTCATGTCGTTTTTCAATAAGAGTTGACATAAAAAAAACAGCCAATTCTTCAATACGACAACATAGAGGACGAAAAAGAACATGAAGACAACATAAAATGCACCGCCAATTGCTCGAACTTCCTGTGACAAACATTTTTTTTCTTCGTAGATTCGGATTCATCATAATATAATTAGTAACCCGTTACAACTAATGGGTTATGTAATGTTTCAAATCAGGAGCTGAAAATTCAAACATCACTTTTGGTAACAAAAAAGTTGCTAAAATAAACATTAAAATCTAACAAAAAATAAAATTTAAAGGAATTATTATTATCTATATCATATTGAAACACTTTCTCAATAGATAAAGAAGAATAAGGATATGTTGATCAGAAAGTAAAAACATTCATCGATGGAAATCGAGATCGAAAATGAAAGGCTTGTCTTTTGTAATATACGAGCTTAGGACACAAATTAACGAATAAGTGGTAAGATATAGTTGAATGATTATAATCATATTGCATTTAATAGTCAAAAAAAATATGACATATTGCATTCGAATATATGTAATTCTGTTGAAAATAAATTTATGTTACTATAAAAATCGACGTATATGTCACGGGATGAATGAAAGCTGCAGTAATAGTCACCACATATAAAGCTTTTAATATCCGAAGGGCTATACCGTAGGTCATTATCGTTATCGCAACGAGAAACGTTACTACTTGTAAAATATTGTTGTTATCGCCTGAAGGAACGAACCATATATCGTTACCACATAATTCTTA
The DNA here is from genome assembly GCA_910822075.1 of Senecio squalidus. Taxonomy (NCBI): domain Eukaryota; kingdom Viridiplantae; phylum Streptophyta; class Magnoliopsida; order Asterales; family Asteraceae; genus Senecio; species Senecio squalidus. The sequence continues at coordinate 66,017,299 of CAJVGC010000060.1, forward strand.
TTACGACTTAAAGACCCAAACTAGAAACCATTAGTGCATAATTATTTTTATAAACGTGAAGATATGAGCTAGAACCCAATACATTCAACATTTATATTACGAGATGAATGAGAAATAACCAGAAACAATTATCGGGGTGTAATTCTGTTAAATTTTTTTTTTTAATTAACCATTATCGGGGTGTAATTCTTCATTGAGTTCAAATTAGATTAATGAGTAACGACATTCACTTTTTAATCACATTTAATTTCTTTTAACTATTATTGATTATCGTTGTTATTATATTTTTTTGAAACGCATGATATTAATTGAGATGGAAATATAAGGATGTTTATGTGTTAAACATATAAACTGTAAGGGTCTGTTTCCAAGTATCAGAGTCGGGCTCGGTCCGTGGTACGAACGTTTGATTTGTCATGAAAAACTCGGACCACGGACCGAGTCCATCATTTTGTCTTGTTCTCAGTCTGCGGTTTTTCTAAACGGACCGAGTCCGAGGCAAAATCACGGACTCGGTCCGTGGTCCGAGTTTTTGTTATGACAAATCAAACGCTCGGACCACAGACCGATTCCGAGTCCGTAGTCCATAGTCCGACTCTTTGATGCCTGCAAACAACCCCTAAGTATGGAAAAAATAACCAAGATGTTACTTCTTTAATATAAACTAGATAGTATCCCGTGCGTTGCACGGGTGCGATTTACAAAGCTCGAAACCATTTGAAGTAATCTAACCGTCACTCCACTTCTCCGATTTATCCGTCCTCAAGTTTCTCCCGAGCAGTTGTCATTTTGGATACCGGCAAAAAAAACAAAATAGTATTAGTTACATTCCATTGAAAAAATATCATAAAAACACCAAACTACTGAAATCGAGGCACGCATTTCGAAACCATTTGAAGTGGTGGGGGAAAATGGAAAATTCCAAAGTTAAACTTGGTACTTACATGTAAATGAAGTCAGTTGAGTGACCAGCTCCAGCACCAAGACAGGCCTCAGCGAAGATACACATAGTCACATATCAGCTACAACTAAAGTTATCAAGTGTCCAACATCGAATACAAACAAAAGTCAGACAGACCTACCGAACAGCTCTATGTTTTCTATAGCTGTATTTGATATATGGGAAAGAATTTTCCATCAGATTTTCCAGTACCTGAAGGGAATTTTTAGAGTATAGGACGTTTAGCTGTAATAAATCTACAAACAGGAAAAACCACAATCATAAAACACCGAATATAAAAAGTGACAGTTTCGACCCAGTTACTTCTGTATGGGTCGAATTGGGTTATGTTTTAGATCTAACACGTATAATATTGGAAAAATCCAGGATCTGAAAATATTAGCTTTATTAAAAGTTTCAAATGGGTTGGAGACTTGGAAGGGTAACATGTCACCCAATTTAAATGATATAATATATAATCGGATTATTAATGTCATAAATAATTAATGTGCTAATGACCACATTAATATTCGAAAATATGGATAAGATAGGGCTACTGGATCGACGCGTTATCCAACCCGCCCATTTTGCCACCTGTACAAAACTTTGATAAGACCATAAAGAAAAGTTTGCTACCTCCGATATGATTAGACGCTGAATAATTACTTGACGAAGAATCATGAAATTGCGGTGCAGAATGGCATGATAAAGTATTCCAATGTACGACTGCATAAAGTACAGCCCAAACACCTGCATAATAAAATCGATATTCTATTATTAATAATAAATATATAGATTTTGTTAATCTGAGATAACTAAAAGAAATATGAAGTTTGGTCACGACCTTGTAAATCAAACGGTTAGCTCTGTATTCAGAGTTCTCATTCTTTTATTCGCCAATTCAAACGGAAGCTGGAGGCATATGATACCTAAGATAACAACTGCATCGTTTCTAAATCGAGTAATATGACCAAACCATTGACGAATAAAAGGAACTCCATTTTGTGTCCATATATTTATAAGCAGATTCTGCTCCCACTGAATAACAAATTTGCCACCTACATTTGGTAAATTGGAAATTAAGATTCAAAATATATACAAATATCTTAAAACGCATGGAGATAAGAGAATATACAAATTATACCTTGCAATTAGGGAAGAGTTTTTTCGCTTTTAAAATTGGAAAAAGAGGACTGCCCATGAAACCATGCATATAAAGAAAAAGGGAAGCACGAACAACTGCAACGATCTGGAAATAAAAATAAGCAAAAAACAACCAAAATCAACAAATCGCAACGATCAGGAAGTGTAGGTGACCAATGTACTCAGCACAAACAAAGTGGCATACCCAAAGTCAACCAATTGCAAGACAATGCCAAATGCAGCTGGGAAAAACATCCACTTCGTATACTTTCCAAGGAACGCAAAATATGTAGCAATCTACATTGTATTCCATACGACCATATATAAAATAAAAGGAAAACATAACATTTTATCAAAATTATTCAAATACAACTCTTATTATACCTTCGCTCCATAGTAAGCATAGATCTCATGAAGTGATTGATTTGTAAAGTCCCACAAGTTCAAAGCCCAACGTTTTAAAAGCTGTTTTCTATTGACCTCGTCTATTAAATAAAAAGCACTTACAAAGTAGATCACAAAAGATACCATGTGCAAAAAAATTAAAACTAAAACACTAGTATAACACTCCATACCATGAATAGGAAATACTTGTTTAATAATGGCTTCTTTTTCCAACTTCCATACAAGTGGTTCCCAGCAGAACGCATACTGTCAAAGGGATAGACTTCAAAGCAAATCCCACATGTTAACTGCCAGAAATGAGTGGATCATTATTATGAGTCACTAAAAACAAAATACAGTAATAGGTAGCTTTCTATATATTACTGTATGTAGAAGTAGCAATTTGGACCCATTCACTAATCAATGGGTCGAGCGAGGTTACATTTTATCAGTAACAGGTCAAGCAGGAAAACTCAAAAAACCTAGCTATAAAGGAAACAGGTCGAACAGGTTGAAAGTTGCTCCAATCGTATTTTCAATGCATACATGATACAACCTTCCATACAACACTGTTAAAAGTATTAGGATAATATTAAAATAATGTAAATATATGTGATAAGTGTTATAGCGTGAAGTCGTGAAAATTAAAATGTACTTCCCATGATTTTTGGCGTTCAAGTTTGTAAGTTAAGAAGATTTAATCATTCACAAGTTTCTTATTTTAGCACTCGTCTTAATCTTTAACACGGGTAACGTGTTTCTAAATTCTAAGTGAGGTAAATTTAGAATCTATATATGTTGCTTCTTATATGTGCCAAGTGAAATCCGGTTAAATTCGACACGTTAAATAATATTTCTTGATGAAGTAGGTAACTCAAAGACAAGCACAAGTAGCAATTTAAGTAAGATATGTTTAGTGAAACGTAAAAGCTTAATAAACTAAAAGATAATAATAATAAATAATAATATTAGTATTAAATTTTAAAATCAATTTACTCGAGAAAAATAAGTATAAATAAACAGAGAAGTGACCAAATTTCTCTGTTAGATTAATTCGCGAATGACAACTCTTAAACCTAGATCTACACAACTTAAGCATGATAGTTTGGTTCTTAGTTATAGAATTATAATAGAATAAAACGTCAAGTATGGATAAATGTATTGCTTTTCTTAAGAAAAGTATGGAAAAGTGGATTACTTGGTTAATTCGTGTTCAATATTTGTTTTATACGGAGTATCCAAAAATTGTTATTAGCTAAAATGTTACGACAAAAAATTGCTACAAAAAGTAAGGTATGAGTCTTTACGAATTAAACTATCAATATACGAAGTATCCAAAAAATTGTTATTAGCTAAAGTGTTACGACAAAAAATTGCTACAAAAAGTATGGTATAAATCTTTACGAATTAAACTATCAATGAGGTTTTGAGAGGTCGGTAGTAATAATAAAGCATAGAAGAAAACCGTGACCAAGCAATTTACTAATTAATCTATCAATGGTGATTTATAGTAAATATATATTTTTGATAACATACAAAAGTTTTTGTCTGTTTATTGAGTTATTGCCGTAGCACGTTTGTGGGTGGCGTACCTTAATAAAAATAAAGAAAATTGGAAAATGCAATGTTATATATAGTAGTCTATGAAAGAATGAAACAAACACACCATTCGTTTTACTCTCACTGTTGACTCACTGCAAAAAGCTAATTCTCCCTTTCCTCATTATACATACACACATTTGTATCTATATCTATATATATATATACTTGTACATTTTTCATTATCCTCAAACCTTTTCTCACCGTTTCATATCAATTTTCACCTGATTAACTTACTTAAATTCTGGCGTAACGCCGGCGTCGGAGATCCAACCAACTTCGGATTAACAAACAATTGAACGTAAGAGATCAAACAAGGTTTGAATTTATTTATTTTTTTCAAGTTTTCTTAATTTCTGCAAAGTTACAATACCAAATTATCCCGGTTTGCACAATATGCTAGTAGAATTAGGTGCATGAAACTGTAGTTCGATTATTATTATATTTAACCTTAATTGAATATGTCAATTTGATGTCGTAACGTAATGTATATATACAAATGATCCACAAAATGTTTTCTTAGTGATATGTATTTGATTGTGCTACATGAAGTTGTGATAATCACTTTAGATGGTGTTGTGATTCTGATTATTTTAGAAAATAGTAGATAAATTAGTTGTATATAGGTTATTTTGATTTACCCTCCGATAATCAGCTTTCTTACAAGAAAACTGAACTTGTATCGGTTAAAACCTTCAACAAGAAAAATACAATATCATACATATAAAGTAACAAAATATAAAATAACAAATTGCATGATGAAATTAGTGTTTACTCAACATTCAATTTTTTTACTTTTATTGTAAATGCATACAGATGCTCCAATGGCACCAAGGCAATGGTGGTTTGGGCGCGGTACTGATGTCTTTTTTTTTTCTTAAAGTAAAAAAAAATTGAGCCTATGTACAATTGTCGAGGAATTTATGCTCGCACTTTGCTGCGAGTTTTTTGAAAGTTTATTTTTCATAAATAACTAAAAATAAAGGGCTAAACTACTTAATAATTTATAGAGATATGGGTTTATTTTTAACATATACAAGTTTATCTTTTTATAGAATTCATTATTTTTTTAGAATTATCATTTATATTGATGATGTAAAGTTTAAATAAAATAAATATCTAAAACAAATTTGTAGGAGATTACATTAATCTAAAAAATAAAAATTAAGTTTGCATGATTGTTATCTAACTTTCATGCATATTGGGCTTTTATCATGACATTGGGTTGGAATAATAAATCAAATATGTCACGTTTATCTTTTAGATAAATAAGATATGGAAGAGGGCCCAAGAAATCAACATATTTATTTCTTCTACCTTAATCGTCTAACCGATTTAAATTATAGTCTTGATGGATATGTCATCTTCCAATTAAAAAAATTATGTCTATAAATTAATAATTAAGTTATCAAATCTTTATAATGTAAATTTGATCTTGCGATGAGTTTTTATAATGATTTATGTCTCCTATTTAAGCGATTTTATTAAAAAGAGAATAAAAATATCATGTTTCGGTATTTTTGTTTAAAACCAATATTGGTTATCACGTATTTTTGTAAACTAACATGAATTGGTAAAAAATTGTAGATAAAAATGTCTGTTGTCGCAATATACGCCGGTAAACTTCTAGACAAAATTCACTATGTATGGAGTAATACGAGGACAGACATCAATCACGGTGTGGTAGGTATATTTAGTTACTCTTAATTTATTGCTTAATGTAAATTTTTTAATAATCTTAAATAAAATATTGTTAATTTGTTGTAGAGAGTATGGGACGAATCCGGACCTCACGAGATTGAAACTGCTCCCAGACATAAATCATGTGTAGTGACAGTTATCATATTATTATTTATATCAATATTAGTTATTATGTACTTAGGGATTAGTACATTTGAATTACAAAATAGTGAAATAAACCTACAAAAATTTGACATTCAACATATGAATGCCGAAATAGATATAAAAGATAACATACTAACACAAGAAGCACAACTTCATATTAGAATTAGTATTAGAAAAAAGGGTAATGCTAGAGTTTCCCCGGAGTCGGTTACCTACACCCTGGGTATCGATGATTTAATAATTCACAACATCAGTTCCGTGACCTGCCCTTTTGAGCTCTCCGAAAATGAGCAAGTAATTGCAATCAATTTTGGACGTGTACAATTTCGTTTGGAAGAGGAACATTTACAACATATAAAGAAGGATTTGAAAGACCGTAATATATTTATGAAACTTACTGCCGATTTCAAAGCCCGCGCCAAATCAAAGATACCACCGGTTATGGAGACTTTAAAGCACACCACGTCTAGATGTAAAATCCATTACGCGGATCATAAAAGTCATTTGGATCAGTGTCATATTTGAAGCAACATATATATGAATACTAGCTTATACCCGTGTGATACACGGTATTGTACAAACATGTTATGTTAAAAGAGTTTGAAAAAATTTGTATAATCATTATTGATTTATATGTTTAGTTTCAAAAAGTGTTTGCCTAAATTGAATTAACTTGTTATGATTATTGGAAGATAGAAACAACATATAACTTAACTTTCATAATTTCTCTAAGATGCATAGGAAAAAGATAAGATAAAGTTAACATAAAGTTAAAATCTTATATTTATGTATTGACCCAACGATGTTAAATAAAGAGCATTGATCCGTAAATAGCGAAAAGGCAAAGTTTTAAAGGAGACGAAAGCAACCACACCATGAAATGAGAATGAACCAAATAAAAACAAATGGAAAAATTAATTATTTTTTACAATTCTATAAATGAATCAAAATCTATTACATGTCCCAATTACATCCTACTACTCACTCCAATGACCTTTTTATCTATGCTTTAACATTTGTCCAACCACACGAACACATAAAACTGAGTATACTTTTCTTCTTTCCTTGTAGTTAATTATCCATTATCATAACAAAGTGCAAGCAACCAATGGACCTGTAAATGCCTTAACCCAAGCATCGGGAAATTAACCACCATAGATCGATATAGAATGGTTAAAATGGTTAAAAAGAGACCCACAATAGCCAACATAAATATTTACCTCAAAACCAACTAAATGGTACATATTGGGGCTTCGAGTTTCAAACTATCATTTCCCCTTTGCCAAACAAACATGCCTCAACTATTGTCCATAGCTTAAGGAGTCGCCAGACCTCCTTGTTGAGCATGGTTGCTAGGCTTTGGCCCATGCATTAAAGCACCATGCCTAAACTATTGTCCGTAGCTTCCAAACATTAACTAATATCCCCATAGAACTTATGTAAATAATACACCGTCTATTTATGATGAAAACATCTCCACAATCTTTTTATTCAAGATTAGACTTTTATTATAACAAATTGTGTTTGTAGTCAGTTTTTAACACATTAGTCATTATTATATAAGCTGAGCAAATTTTTTTAACATCTCTAAATAAGTCCCTAATGAACTACACGCAACACATAAAAATATGAAAGAAATTGCAGAACGTGAATATTTGGCACTAAGCGCAGGATCTGGTCAGTAACTCTACATCCATTAAGACTACGAACTGTCTGCTCATCTGCATTTTGTAGTATTGAGTCTTGAGAAATATCCAAATCCTGCATTAAAAAAACTCATTAGCTACGAACATGGAGAATTATTATATATCACCATAAATCTTTAACAAACACCGCTATGTTTTATCCGAGTTGCTTGCAAGAGGCCTGAATGATAACTTTATAATTCATAATCTTGACCTACTTAGATAAGGTATAACCCAAAGTGAAAGTTTTGCATAAAGAAGATCTATTGAAACCCCATTCAACTTGAATTTCATCACATGAACATGAGCTTTAGGAACATGATGCATGTCTGTAAATAATACACCGTCCAAAAATATATACCATTTATACGACAAAGTAAGTTACCTAAGGTATACATTCTAACCATATATTCACCAGTGAATACATATGTATACACAAGTGTATAAGACGGTATTCATCCGTGTATATACGCAGTTTTTGAAAAATTCTGAATTTGTAGTATATACACCTGTGTATATATCGAAACCCACAAAAAAAAAAAAAAAAAAAAGTCGTCAAAATTTAAAAAGTTTATATTTTTCCAAAAGGGAATAAATACTCGTTCTAACTGTATATTTTTTTTATTTCGTAAAAATTTATAATTTAAAAGATATTTAGTTTATAAAATGAAGTGAGTTTTGTTAAATAATTGGTTAAAAAATAAAAAGTGAATGATATGGTTCCTAAATATTTGAGTGGTTCTCATTTGAAACCAAATATATATATATATATATATATATATATATATATATATATATATATATATATATATATATATATATATATATATATATATATATATATATATATATATATATATATATATATATATATATATATATATATATATTTATATATATAGAGTTGGTTTCATTTAAGAACCATGTAAATATTTAGGAACCAATATTCACCAGTGTATATATATGATATTCACCAGTGTATATTTAATATGATATTCACCAGTGTATATACATATAATATTCACCAGTGTATATACATATAATATTCACCAGTGTATATATATATATATATATACATATGCTTTATATACACTGGTGAATATCATATATATACACTGGTGAATATCATATATATACACTGGTGAATATTGGTTCCTAATGGTTCCTAAATATTTAGTGGTTCCTAAATGAACCCACCTCTATATATATATATATATATATATACATATATATATATATATATATATATATATATATATATATATATATATATATATATATATATGAGGTTCTTATAAACCAATATTTAAAGTAAAATAAGTAAACAAATATGAAAAAGTAATTTATAATATGTGTAATTTTGTATTATGTTTATTTATTCAATTATAATAAACTTTAAAAAAGCAAGTGTTGATATGCATCAAAATATATGTTGTTTAGGGGCTGTGCATCAAATTCATTGTTTTTGTGCAGTAAATATTCAAATTTGATGCACAACTATAAAACTACCCATTTTTTGATGTACAACAAAACTTCGTTTTTTAAAGTTTGATATATGGTAAAAATGAACGATAATCCAAAATATCTATCGTTATAAATTATTTTTTAATTATTTTACTTTAAAGTTTGTATTACAAGAACCAACCTTTTATATATATATATATATATATATATATATATATATATATATATATATATATATATATATATATATATATATATATATATATATATATTATAGCGTTTTACCCCCGTTATCGCGGGACTAAATGAGAACTAATAATTGAACATTAAAATTTGTAATAACATTATAATGTTAAAAACTTTTATATTATCACGTTTATCAACATGTTGCGTGAAATTAACATTTAAACATGTTATGCGTTTAACAAATGGTCGAACAAAGTATGATATACGTAACATAAGTGTTGTGTATATAAGTATAGGAAAATAAAATATTTAGGTTACAAAAATAAATAATCGTTTATGAAATTATATACTTGCAAAAAAAGCGGAAAGCTATTTCAAAACAAATAATACTTAGAAAGCCAATAACACATATAGAATGAAATTAATACTGTACAATAATATCGACATGTTGTAACATATTATGCACATATAGCTCGAAGATGATATTTGGATCTATTAGTATTTTGTTAACAAAGAATGGGGAAAGAACTATATACGTAAAACAATTGTTATTCATATGATAACATAAGGGTAAAAGTAAAAAAAAACCATACGAACTTTCTTATTTGTAGCGTTACAATAAACCAACTTCCTATAATAGTTGTATAATATATGTATTACGTGTTTACCTGTTAAAGTGATAAATGGGTAACTTGTTACCTACAAGTCATCTTCTCCGACGTTTTTTTTCGATGACTGGTTTTTTAGACCATATTTTTCGGCGATCAGCATTTTTTCCGACGAAAGAAAAAACACAAACACATGAACAACAAACACAATCATCATCGACATTGTTATCCGCCGTCGTCGAATGAGGATTTGAAATGCTTTCCGAATTGAGATCGATCAATTACTTAATGTTTATCCAAATTATTTAATGTTCATACAAATTAAAAAAAAGAAAAAAAAGAAGAAAAAACACACTTTTTTAGACTGAAAACACCATTTTTTAGTATATTTTTGTTGATGTTGTTTTCATTTAAACTTCAACATAAATAATCACTTCTACACTTTAATATATAGTCCACAAATTTTCTACAGGTTGATCATATCGCTTCAAAATTCATACTTAATATTTATGCTCTGGTAAGCTTTTGCCAGCTAAGAATGATTCGAAGAGAAGAAACCCTATTTGAGGCTGCAATAATGGAACTTCATGACTACACATACGATCTAAAAATTAGTCCATTATACACTTCTGTCCACCCTCCTACTTGTTGAGATCTAAAAATTGCGATCATAGCTTGAGTCGTAATTTTTGAGATCTTAAAAAAAAAGTTATAATATAAAAGTAAAAAAAAAAACCCGGTTAATAAACAGTCAAAGGTAAACAAATTTTGAAATTGTTTGTCACATAGTGACGGATTTTAAAAGTTGATATATTATACAAATATTATCGGAAGTTGATTTGTTATAACGATACAAATGAGAAAGTTTGTATGATTTTTTTTGACTTTTACCTATAATATAATATAGAAACACAGTTGTTTGGCTGATACTTCTTGGTGTTTTTTAGAGCTCTCAAAGCACTTTGTTTGCCATACACCAACCTTGTGACAATAAGAATTAGTTAGTACATAAATAAATAGTTAAAAATCATAAAAGTACAACCCACCCACCCACCCACCCCCCCCCCCCCCCCCCCCCCCCCCCAAAAAAAAAAGAACGATATCAAATAAAACTTTACTCTACAGTGATTCACACCTACATAAAAGGTCACTTAGTCAAAATGGAAAAAAATGCAGAAATATTGTGTTGTAATTTAATAACCAATTTGATAACTAAATCACCCGACAAAAGACTGAAGACTGCATTTTAGGCGTCAATTCAACTCACGTTTAGATAATTATCGTCACGTTTAACAGTGAATTACATAGAGTACATGAACACATCACAATATATTAAAAAAACAAAAAATATTTTACCTTCATAGAACATCACATTTCTTGAGTTTGACGGAAAAGTCAACATATAAATAGCAAAATCACCTATTCAAGAAAATATAATCAATATTGACTTGGGCTAACAATAACATACCAGCATAACCTAGTTGGCACATTTAGAGTCCCCGTCATTTTCGGTTGAGATTTGCTTAATCTGGACCATAAAAACAAATTAAAACATGAAGATGAAATCAAATAACAGTAAAAAGCATATTGGATGGCTTTTATTAATATTTCATTGTTTATAAAACTCAAATTCGAAAACTTTCCTTTTATTATTCAACAATAGAAAGAACACCCTAAGCTACAGCCGTTATGGTGGATTTCATACAAAATAATCAAGTCGTCTACGAAGATAAACTTCAAACAAATGCTATAATAACGAAATAATTAATTATCATGGGTAATATGTAAACAATAATCACTTACTAACTTGAGCTTTCGTAATAAACATTCTCTTGCTTGTATTAGCCGTACTTTGAAAGTTCTTACCAAGTTAATCATTTCCTTACCTTTTTAATGATGTGGCACCAAGCTAACACCCCTAATACAACATGATAATCATTTTCAAGGTTGATCAATTGGAGAGAATTCGCGATTTGCATAATGTGCTCTCTTTTTACAACCCAGGGGCAATAATTAGCAGCTCATGCTCAAATTACTTAAATTAAAATGTAAAGTCAAAAGTTGTAATTTTAACTGTTGTGCATTATTTATTAAATACCAATACCTTTTAAAAAAGAAAAACATGTAGAAATTAAGGATTGAGTTTTGTGGAAGAATTTTTATATTTCATTAACTAATAACGATTACATATGACGTCTATTTATAGGAAAATACTAACCTAACGGGCCCAAGTCCACATACGGACTTGGGCTTACATTTGTTTTAGACTCCTATGTCTAACATTCCCTGAGTAGTGAGATTTCCAATGCTCAACTTGTCAAGATAGTGAACGAAGATCTTTCCGGTAACCGCCTTTGTAAGAATATCTGCAAGCTGATCTTTTAATGAAACAAACGGAAGCTCGATAATCCCATCTTCAAGTTTTTCTTTGATGAAGTGTCTATCAACTTCAACATGTTTTGTGCGATCATGTTGGACTGGTTTTCCTGAGATCTGGATAGCAGCTTTGTTGTCACACATAATCTTACTGGCTTCCAGTGAGGGATATCCAATTTCTGACAGTAGTTTTCGCAGCCACAAGACTTCTGCTAAACCTCGTGCTATACCTCGAAATTCAGCTTCAGCACTTGAGAGAGCGACTACCTTTTGCTTCTTACTTCTACAGGTAACAAGATTTCCTCCCACTAGAGTAAAATACCATGATGTAGATCTCCTATTACCTTTGTCGCCTGCCCAGTCAGCATCAGTGTATGCATCAATCTTCAGGTGCCCATTTGGTCTGAACAAGACTCCGTGTCCAGTGATTCCCTTGAGATACCTAATAATCCGTAAGGCTGCTTCCATGTGTTGGACTTGTGGTTGGTGCATGAATTGACTTATAACTCCTACCGCGTATGCGATATCTAGCCGAGTATGAGCTAAGTAGATAAGTTTTCCCACCGTTCTCTGATATCTTTCTTTATCTGCCAGTTCAGCTTCATCTTCCATGAACAATTTTTGATTAGCAATCATGGGAGTATTTGCAGGTTTGCAATCTAGCATTCCCGTCTCCGCTAATAAATCAAGGACATACTTTTGCTGACAAATGAAGATCCCTGCTTTTGACCTTAGAACTTCGATTCCGAGAAAATACTTGAGTCTTCCCAAATCTTTCATTTCGAATTCTTTAAAGAGATTGGCTTTTAATTTGGACATTTCCTCCGCATCATCTCCTGTAATAATCATGTCATCAACATAAATTATTAGGCAGGCTATGAGTTTACCTCTCCGTTTTAGGAATAAAGTATGGTCGGAATTGCTTTGGTTATAGCCATATTTCTTCATTAGTGTGGTAAACCGACCAAACCAAGCTCGTGGAGATTGCTTTAAACCATACAACGATTTATTTAGCCGACAAACTCTTTTGGAATCGGAACTCCCATGAATTCCAGGTGGGGTTTCCATATAAATTTCTTCCTTTAATTCTCCATGTAAGAAGGCATTCTTGACATCGATCTGGTGAAGCGGCCAATCCTTGTTCGCTGCAACTGAGAAGAGAACTCTAATAGTGTCAATTTTTGCTACTGGTGAGAAAGTCTCACAGTAGTCGATCCCATAAGTTTGAGTATACCCCTTTACGACTAATCGAGCTTTATACCTTTCGATTGGTCCATCGGGTTTATACTTGATAGTGAACACCCAACGACATTTAGCGGGTTTCTTTCCTGACGGTAATTCACATTCTTCCCAAGTTTCATTTCTTTTTAGGGGCTTCAAGTTCGGTACCAATTGCTTCCCTCCATTCCTTATACTTCAGTGCTTCTTCAACACTTGTTGGTATTTTTTCAGAACAGATGGCGTTTGCGAAGGACTTGGCTTCCGGAACTAAGTTCCTTCTTGCGATATTTTCAACTGGATATCTTGATCCTCGTGAATTTTTTTCAGGTGAGTATCTGTTGGGTGAAATTCCCCTAGTCGATCTAGGAGGGAGATCATACCGAGCTGGTTCATTCACACTCGGAACTTCCATCTAAACATGTTGTTCCTCATCACACATATCAGAGTTATTTGAATTATCCTGAGATTGAGAACCACTTACCTCGGATATCAGTTTAGGAGGATCATTATTAGTGGCAGTGGTACTGTCTTCAGGGTCTTCAGGACTATCAGCCGGAGCGGGTGTTTCAGTAGAAGAATCATCCACGGGAGCGGGTGTATCAGTAGAAGAATCATCCACTGGTGATGCCCAACTCATCCATCTTAATGCGTCATTGTCATTTCCCCCCTGACCATGAAGATGGGTGTGATAAAAGAACTCAGTTTCAAGGAAGTCATAGTTCATTGTTGTGAACATGTGACGCCTACTCGGGCTGTAGCACTGATATCCGTGTTGATTAACACCATATCCCAAAAACACACATTTCTCTGCACATGGATCAAGTTTTGAACGTTCTATTTTCGGTATATGGACAAAGACAGAACATCCAAAAACTCGAGGTTCGAGGGTTAAAGTGTATGGCAATTTATGGAAATGCGACTGTGTCTGGAGAGGGGTTTTTAAGGCTAAAGCTCGTGTTGGAAGACGGTTAACCAGATACGTTGCAGTTACAAGGGCTTCTGGCCAAAACGTCTTTGGAACTTGGGATTTAATCATGAGAGCACGTGTAATTTCAAATAAAATACGATTTTTTCTTTCTGAGACTCCATTTTGTTCAGGCGTGTGAGCACACTGTGACAACCGCAAATTTCGTAACACTTTTGCGTTTTATCATCTACCGTTATTTTTATTTATTTTATTTTGACCCTATTATTATTGGTATTTATTTTGTTTCACGCGATTTTGGTTTAGTCGGGATTTAAATGATTGTTTCGTCCTTCGTGACGTAAACGTTATAGTACCTAAGTGCCTAGCGATATTAAGTATTCTCGTAGGTTAATATTGGTATTTGAAAGCCTTCTTCTTTTCGAGAAAAATTAACATTTAAAATATTACAAATTTTACCCTCAAAATAAAAATCTATTACAAAGTTAGTCCTTTAGCGGGATCTAAAGGAATCTGTTACAAATTTAGTCCTTTTAACGGACTAAATAACTGGGCAGTTTGGGACCCAAGTTGCGGCGCAACTAGGGTGCACAGCGGCGCAACTAGTGGTCTGAAGACCAAGACAAAAATCGTTGTTGTTGCTTTATTGGAACCCCAACTCACATTCAACCATGTGATTTCTGCCCAAAACTTGCTCTATTTGGTATGGATGAGTAAATTATGGATCCTTGACCATTTCAACTCATCTCTCATCCCAATTTTGATCCTTAAACCAATTTCAACCCATTTGGTCAATTTTGTGTCTCTCTCTAGAACTCAAACTCTCTCTAAATCCTTTCAATTCCAGGAACTTGGAGAGATAGAAATCACATTCCAAAGTGATATTTGAGAAGAGAAAGACCATTAGAAGACTTCCCTTGAGTTCCTTCATATTCCGGTAAGTAACCTTCACCAAGAACTCTTCCTTTGACTTTTCATTTCAACTTCTTATTTGACACAAAATGGATGCTAACATCTCTTGTGTTCTTGCAAGGAACTTTTCTCAACCAAAGCTCACTTTCACCTTGTTCTTGAGTTGGAGGAAATTCTTCCACTTTAAGAAATTCGGTAAGTAAAGTCTTCATAAACTATTTCCTTTCTTTTCATTCTTCTTAAAAGTCCATTACTAACTTTTCATATTTCTTGCTCAATTGGAGTCTTTTTCTCCATACCTTGCTTGGAAAACTCTTCCGGCTCTTCTTGGAGTTCAAGAATTCATTCCGGCGAAACTTGGTAAATTCCTTCCTAACGTTTTCTTTTCATTTTCTCTTTATAAAGTCAATATTCTAACGAATGTTCTTTTCTTTCTTATCTTTGGAGCTTATCATCCTCCATGCTCATCTTGAAGCCTTTTTCGGAGAAAAATCTCGAGCTTCCATTTCCATTTCAAAGCTTTCCGGTAAAAGTACACTTTTACCCTTCCTTACTCGTTTCTTTTTATTTCCCATTTTGTCACTTAAAAACTAACCTAAAAACATGTTAATATGGTTAAAATGTCTTATGACACTAAATATCTAAAAATGGCTTTAAAACGTAATAACTTGCCATGTTAATAAGTTATTAGAAAACTTAACCAAAAATGATATATTTAACATATATAAAACCGGATAATTCCATATAAGTTTATTAGTAAATTCTTTATCGAAAATGTTCCAACACTTCTCTTGAATATTAGTGGACTCGTAAGAATCTAAGTAATCTATATCTAATTAATACTATAAACGAACTTAATTAACGAAAAATAACTAAAATCTTGTAAAATAAATATATGTATAAAAATCTATATGTTATAAACTACTTATGAGTTATTTGACTAAATGACTCTTAATAGCAATCTGTAACTATTCACTTAAAACTCGAACTAACCAACCGGCACTAAAACGACTTAAACGATTTTTAACAAAAACTGAAAAACTCACAATCTGAGCCCCAGTTGCGCCGCAACAAGCCTTAGTTGCGCCGCAACTAGGCTATGTTCAGCACAGTTTCGTTTTGTTGCGTATTTTGACGATTTTTAAGCATACGTAAACCTTTTGTTAGTATACGTAAAGTATTATATATTGATAAACATATGTTTTGGACTGAAAACATAATCGTAACCTTAAACAATACATTAATTACTAAAACATACTTTAAAACGTCCTTTTATCGTTAAATCAGTTATTTCTCCAAAAACGACCGAATCTTTGATTTTAAACTTAATCTTTTAAACAAACTCTATGAAACTGATTTCTAATCATATTTTATTCAAATATTCAAAATTTATCTTTAAAAATATTCAAGCGAGTCAAAGGTTTACTTTTGTTGACTTTGACTTTCGTTGGCTTTGACTACCTTTCAAACGGTTAACTTTAGTTGACTTTGACCAAGTCAACTATCTTTGATATTGACTTTGGTTAATTTTAACTTTAGTTAACTTTGATTTAGTGACTTTGACCATGGTTGACTTTGACTAAATCTAATACTCCTTTCAATCGATGTTCCTAGTAGTCACTTTGGGCTCGGAATATCACTCCTATCTAATCGTACTTATAAACTTAAATAATCGATATTTCTAGAAGTCGTTATCGACTCGAAATATCAAATACTTTTTATTCGTCTTCTCGTTACGACATATCGCCGGCGGATTCGACGAATAAATCTAATTACTTATCATTCATCTAAACTCTACTAAACTCTAATATTTAATACAACTACAATTAATACGAGGCTAAACCTATTACACGAGAGATGCTTAGACCTCGTAACTACCTTAGTTGGACACACTAAGGCAGAGGGTTATTGTTGCCTTTACGTTGTTGCCTTTACATTACAGTACGGTTCAGGTGTAGATGAATATCTAAGATTTATGCATATATCATACATTGTTATAATTCAAGATATTAACCCTTTTTACTATTTATTTCTAACTACATTTTCTATTGGGTCAAAATCTTCAAAATATTATGTTTTCAATAAAATACGAATAACCCACCAACTTTATGTTGACGTCGTATTTTTAACGCTTTTCAGGAGGTTGAGTTTTGCATCGAATTTGGAGTTACTATTTTGCTTTGGTTATTGTATGGACTATCGAAGAGACTTAGCTAGACGTAGTTAGTTTCCATTTAGGTCATGTACTATTTTGTATTGTTTTACTTTTGTATTGTTGTAACTCCTGAACTTCATTTAATGTAATCTTATTGTTATGGTATTTATTCGATGTAATACTTGGTCTTCTGATACCTAATATGCTGCACATCTCGGGTTTCCGCCTGAGCGGGGTGTGACACACACGAAGTTTGATGGATGATTCCTCGTGTTTGACAGAAGGTTTTCATGGAATTGTTACAAAATTCCCCCCCGTTATCTGACCTGAGAATTTGGATTTCCCTTTTGAATTGAGTTTTGACCATGTTACAAAAATATGTGAACTTCGTAAAAACTTCAGACTTATTTTTTAAAAGATAAGTCCAAGTCATTCGAGTACAATCATCTATAAACGTAAAAAAATAGCGGAAATTTTTGTCCCCCTTCAATTTTAGCGGGACCCCAAACATCGAAATGAATTAATAAAAACGGTGAACCAACTCTTGTATCGTTAGGTTTAAACGTATGTCTATGAATTTTTGCCAAAATACAAGTGTCACAATGAAAAGGTTTATTCTTAGGAAATAAATGCGGAAATAACTAACGTAAATAACCAGTGGACGGATGTCCCAATCTTCGGTGCCATAACCATTCTTTCCTATCGTTTGAACCATGAGTCAGCATAACAGAGCCTTGTTGAGTAACTTCATCTTCGTTATATAGTCCTTGTCTCTCAGTACCACGCCCAATAATCTTCCCTATCCCGATATCCTGCAAAATGCAAAAAGTGGGGTGCTTAATACCACACAGTTTAATTCCTTCGTAACGTGACTAATGGAAAATAACTTGTGAGATAAGGATGGCACATAAAGACATTTAGAAAGTCTTAATTCTTTTGATATTTAGATAGTTCCCCCTCCTTTAACTGGGAGAGTTTCCCCATTAGCTGTGTGAATTCGTGTTTTATCAACTCTCGAGTTTGACATTAGATCATTTATATCAAACGTCATTGTATCAGTGGCACCACAATAAAAAAAAATCCATGAATTACACTTGCCGTTTTTGATGGCAACATTAACTTCTCCAGATCGGGAACAAACATTCTCTCCGCTGTCTATGGCGGCAACAAGTTTTCCAGTCTTGGAGGTTTTGTGGTTAGCATTCCACCATTCTGGATATCCAACGATCTTAAAACATTGTTCTGGTGTGTGTTTGACATACCACACTCTTCACACTTCAGCTTGCTCTTATCCACCTTTGATTGAGTTCGAAGAACCGGTTTGTCTGACCGATGATTCTCGGAAGAATTTGGTTTTGGGTTTTGAACTGGTTTTGAGCTCCGTTACGAAGCAGGTTCATTAGTTGCATTGCAAGGTTATTATTTTCGTTGTCCGCCATAGTGGTTTAAATTGTGGTTTCGGGTTGGGCTTGGTATCTTTAATTAATGATTTGGGCCTGGTTTCTTTATTTAATGTTTAAATACCAAATGTGGGCTTTAACTTGTATTTGGGCCTAAACCTTGTGACTGGCAGTGAAATTAATTTGGGACTAAAGTAGTGAAAACAACGAATAGGTATGGTGGCGTGAAAAAACAGCGAACACGAACACACAAACACACAAATCGTCGGAAGCTGTTCGAATGGGGTGTTTAGGCGTATGGATCTTCTTCGAAATCCAGTAGCTGTTCGAATGGAGTGTTAATCGAATAAGGTATGGTATCAGTGTCCTAATCTTGTAAGGTGTTTGTGTCCTAATCTTGTTCAAATGCTAGTCGAACACACCCATTCGTGGGTGGTGAAATTTCAGTCGAATAGAGCAATCCGTGTAGGTTGATTTTGTAATCGAATGGTATGCCTTTGCTAGTCGAATGTTGGTTTTCTATCCGAACACACAAGTTCGTGTGTGAGATTTTACTAGTCGAATGGCTAGTCGTTTGGGTTGATTTCCTAGTCGAATAGACTAGTTCGAACAGGTACTTTCGAAAGTAACCTGCTCTGATACCATGTAGAAATTAAGGATCGGGTTTTGTGGAAGAATTTTTATATTTCATCAACTAATAACGATTACATAGGACGTCTATTTATAGGAAAATACTAACTTAACGGGCCCAAGTCCACATACAGACTTGAACTTACATTTGTTTTGGACTCCTATGTCTAACAAAACAACAATCCTTGATGATTATAATATGGAATCTTGGTTTAACATGTCCACATTTGTTGAAATACATATTTGTTGCATGCCTTGCGCAAGCAAATTGCATGCAAAACCACACAAACAAACAAAAGTTAATGTGAATTACATACTATATTTAAATGTGCAGAATTGTTCCTGATACTTGTTTAAAGCAAATAAAGACATATCCTGTGTATGTGTTGATTGCTGTTTTCATTTCATCATATCTTAGAACCCATAGTTTAATACCAACTTGCTCCAATTTATCGATACGGATCTTAAATTTTCAATCTTTTATCTACGAAAACTAATACCCACTTCAAAGTTTATAGAAATTCAAATTATATACAAATATGTCAACATCATAAAGACCCAAACTCTAGCAAAAAAACACAAAGAATGAGTTTAAATAAGCATAACCACAGATAAAATAATATAACCGAACAGACACAAATCATGGAATAAGAAAATGAGAAATTAGTGATTAAAAGAAATCAAACCTTTAGGTAATTGGAACTTGGAAGGACAAACTATGATGAACAACCAAAAGTAACCACAAATCAAAACCCTAATGAATCATCAACATTGGGATAAAATCGTCAAAACTATAATGAAAACTGAGAAATCAGTTTCGTATATACCAACTTTACCTTTAATATATATGAGCTTTCAAATGTTTACTTTAATGTGTTCATTGGCACCATATTCGACTAAAGAACAGAATGCTCGACACAAAATCAAATTAAATACATAAATCCAATATAAAAACTCCGTAAAACCTAATTTTCAATTAGGTAGAATGGAAAAGAAAAAAATCTAAAAAAGGGACCTGATTCAGTTGAATAAGATAGGAAACCATTGAAAAAAATAATCAAAGGAAGATGACCTCATATATTCGATTTAATGGTAGTAGATAATCCATCCAAACGCTCTTATTTTGCAATATGACATTAAATGCCCATCTTTTATATTTTATTAAGATAAGATTAAGATTAAGATAAGATGTGTGTGCTTGTGATATAATCATATATTGATTTAAAGAAAATAATTAATTAGTTTAGTTTCAACACCATATAAAATATAGAGGTCTTGGAAGAATTATTATCCTCCTATTAATTTCCATAACTGCATTGCGAATCGTGCCGAAAATAGTTTTTTAATATTTCGGCATTTTTTATTTTAGTCCCTCGACTTTAAAAGCTTTAGCGCTTTCTGTGACATTCGCGAATTTCTAGGTATATTTCTATCGTCACGTATTTGTTTTATTTATTTATGTTATTGTTTTGACCCTATTGTATTCCCTTTTATGCTTTATCGTATTCGTATTTTATGAGTATTGTATCCGTATTTCTCGTATTTATTAAGTATCGTATTTGTATTTATGTGATTCGGATCTTTATGTCGGGAACGTGTAGTCTTAAGTGCCTTTAGTATAAGTCTAGTATGCTCTTATGATAAGTTTAGGGGAATTATGCCTTAATTATACGATTAAGATTAACGTTTAAAAAGTATTTCGATTTTAGTCCTTTCAGAAATTTATTACAAAACTAGTCCTATGGGAGAAATTCTATTACAAAAATGGTCCTAAAAGGATCTACCAACTTTTTGTCTCATTCTATACCAAACTTTTTGGCATTATTCACATCATCACCTACTCATTCCACCCTTTCACCTTATCTCTCTAGAAAACACACATAAACACTCCTCCTTCTCTCTAAATTTTCCGGCGATCCGACCGTTGAAATCCAAATCCGAGACTAGATTATTGTTCACCGTTATCATCTTCATCTATCCTCCAAGTTTCATTACGATCGAGTAAGTATTTCTTCATTTTGGTTTTAAACTTTATTATTTTGATTCAATACCGAAAATACCACTTTTCACCATCAAAACTCGGATTTTATTGAGGGTTATTGTTCCTAAACATATTCTGGACATAGGGTTTCGATTATGGGTCATTTTGATGCTTAAAAACACTCTGAATCTCATCCCGAATGTAATTTTTCGTAAAAACCCAGTTACGTCACGTAACTGTGTTACGTGCACGTAACTGAGCACGTAATTGACTCCTGATCACGTAACTATGCTCGTAAGTATCTTATTTCGCACGTAATTGACCATTTACGTGACTTGAATGTCACGTAAGTAACCCCTAGCACGTAACTTATGCATCACGTAACTCCCATGGTCACGAAATTCCCATGATCACGTAATTCCTTGTTAGCTAGTAACTTTCTTGAGGATCACGTAAGTAATCATTTACGTGACTTGTATGTCACGTAATTCCCTTGCTGAGCACGTAATTGTTGGTCACGTAACACCCATCCCGTAACTAGTATGTTGTCCCGTAACTCTTTCTTATTACGTAATTGGTCACGTATTAACCCTTGTTCACGTAACCTGTTACTTACGTGACTTGTAGTGCACGTGAGTAGCTTGTTTGTCAAGTAACTAGCTTGCTGAACTTCCCAAAACGTTTGTAATCCCGTTAAATCGATATTCCTATTGGTCATTTTAAAACCCGTATAAAACGTTAATCGTTAAGGCATACCCTACTAGACTTAGAGATACTTAGACATGTTTATTTACGTGATGTTTAGGGCACTTAGACGTGGGAGCTTGACGGTATTATAGTATTTCCCGACATATTGTGATTTGGATCGCTTTGCTATTCTGTGAGTTATTCGTTGCCCTTTTTACCCTTTTTACACATTTTGGGCATGATTAGCGTCGTATAAATGTATTTTTATGGTATATTATGTATTATGGTATGTATTATGGATATGAATGCTTTAGATGGTCTTACCCGAACTTATACCGCCTTTGTGGTAGTATGAGGCCCCGTATACACACCTGTTAGCTTTTAGCCGCCGGTTTATATATATAGCGCTATATGGGTCTTACAAACCCTCATTTCTAACACGATGGATGATGGATGCGCCCTGTCCGTGTTAGTAATGTTATGACCGATGTTTTTCGAGGACAACCTAGCTTAAGACACTAGGTGGGGTTAGTTGCCAGTATTGTTATGGTTCAGGTGTATCGTATGTTCCTAAAGCTGTTATCTATCCAGTATGTATTATATGAAATGATTATTGTATTTTTATGGTATATGTATGAGTATTTTATCAAAAGGTTTTGTATACTTCACGTATATTTTGAAACATCATTTTCAAATGACTTATCTTCAAATCATAACACTTTTGGGTCAAAACGTATTGAAACCTTTATCCTATTATGTTTTTATTAATTATTGCGAGTAATTCACCAACTTTATGTTGACGTCGTATTTTAACGCTTTTCAGGGATTTGAGGTTACTTTTATGATGCTATGCTTGTTGGCTACGTGGATCTTTTGCATGGAATTTATTTTGCTTATGTTAATTCCTTAGTATCCCAAACGCTGTAGCCGTATTTTGATATATTCGGATGATTGTAATAACGTATTTTATTTCAAACTCTTTTATCTATGTTGATGATGTATGGATTACTTATGTTTATGTAACCTTTGAATCTCTGATACCGTATACACTGTACACCTCGGTTCCGCCATTTTTGCGGGGTGTGACAGAAGTTGGTATCAGAGCCAATGGTTATAGCGAACTAAGTGACCTTACGGAATCACTTAGACTATGACCTAGGCTTTTGGACCTATCTGATTTACTCTATGTGCGCATTCTTTCTCTTGTGGGCCTGTATGTGATTCGTATGCTTTATGTGCTTTTGTTTTGCATTTTATGCTATGAGGCCTGTTTGTTTTAGTCGCACATCCGGTTATCGTTCTTATTTATTTTGTTTGACATTCGTAGAAGATGCCGCCTAAGAGAGCTTCTACTAGGTCTACTCCGGCCGTCACTGCTACGAGAAGGTCGACGAGGCGAGGTCGCGCCAGTGTGAGAGCGGGTGCTACGCCTCAGAATACCACTGCTGTCCCCAATGCTACTTCCACCGCTCCGAATATAAGTCAGTTGATTGCGGAGCAGATAGCAGCGGCGATACCAGTGATTGTGGCCCAGCTCAAGGAGACACCGGTGCAGGATGCCGACATCGGGTTTGAAGAACCTGTGATGCCGAGTGTTGGATCAGAAGGTACGGCGTCTGGGCGCGATGGTTCTGATGTGGGAAGAGCAGTGCACGTGGGAGTCGGTGGACCGAGTATTGTGATTGAAGATCCACCCCGAGGCTGTTCGTATAAGGCTTTCCTGGATTGCAGACCTACTGAATTTAGGGGTACTGAAGATGCTGTTGCTACCCTGCAGTGGTTTGAGAGGATCGAGTCGGTATTTAATGTCTCGGGATGTGCTGAGGAGAGCAGAGTTAAGTATGCTACATTCTTGTTCCAGGGTAAAGCCCTAACTTGGTGGAACTCGGTGAAACGGGTTCAGGGCCGGGCTGTTGTTACCTTGATGACTTGGGAGAATTTGAAGGTTATGATGAAGAAAGAGTATGTGCCGTCATCTGAGACGCAGAGGTTGGAGAACGAGTTGTGGAACTTAACTATGCAAGGTGCTGATTTTCGCGGGTATGTGAATAGATTCTACGATCTATGTGTTTTGGCTCCTCGGTTGGTTCGCACGGAGAATGAGAGAATTGAACGCTTCACTCAAGGGTTGCCCCAGACTATGCGAGATCACATTATTTCTCACCTTCCGGGTACTCTTCAGAGTGCGGTCGATATTGCTGGTCGGCTGACCGCAAGTGCGATCCGTGGTGGTACTCTACAGCCGGTTGTGAGCCGAAGAGATTCTGGTCGATTTGAGAGGAGAGACATGGGTAATTCGAGGAAGAGAAGTCGTGGTCATGATCAGAGACCCCAACTTCCTCAGGTGTACGCGTTGACGGGTTCTGGAGCTGGTAATCAGGGCGTGCGCCCTAAGTGTGGTACATGCGGCAGTGCGCATGCGGCGAATGTGGCGTGTTGGGTTTGTAAACGCTGCAAGAAGTTAGGCCACACTGAGCAGTTTTGTGGAAGAGCTAATGGAGCATGCTTTGAATGTGGAGAAGTGGGTCATCGCCGACATCAGTGTCCCAAGCTTATAGCACCTACTCCCCTTTCTACTCATGGTGCTGGTACTAGTGCAAGAGGAAATCCTGCCAAGAGCCGAGCTTTCGCCATGGAATCTTCCGAAGCTCACCAGGATCCGACCGTTGTCACTGGTACATTTCTTGTCGATGATTATCCTGCTTTTATCTTGTTTGATTCGGGTGCCGATAGAAGCTTTATATCTAGTGATTTCCGCCCCTTAGTAAACCGTGCTTCTAGTCCTTTAGAGCCTGCTTATGAGGTAGAAATAGCTGATGGTAGATGTGCCTGTGTTAGAGAAGTTATTCGTGATATTCCCCTCGTATTAGCCGATATTCCTTTTTCCATCGACCTTATTCCTATGAAACTCGGTAGTTTCGATGTCGTTGTTGGTATGGATTGGTTAGCGAAGCATAAAGGAGAAATAGTTTGTTATGAGAAACTTATTCGTATTCAGAAGCCGGATGGAGATCAGATGATTGTACACGGAGACAAGGCTGGGAAACGCCTTAAAGTCATCTCAAGTTTGAAAGTTCGCGAGTATGTCCGTCAGGGTTGTTCCTTATATCTCGCTCACTTGGTGAAGAAAGATTCTACGATAAAGATTGATGGTGTACCGATTGTTCGCGAGTATTCTGACGTTTTTCCCGAAGATTTACCTGGAGTCCCTCCCCAGAGACAAACCGACTTTCGTATTGATCTTATTCCTGGAGCTGCACCTGTTGCTAAAGCTCCGTATCGTTTGGCTCCTTCCGAGATGCTCGAGTTGTCGAAACAAATTCAGGAACTGGTCAATAAGGGTTTTATCCGTCCTAGTTTCTCCCCGTGGGGTGCTCCTGTTCTCTTT
Source organism: Senecio squalidus (assembly GCA_910822075.1). Lineage (NCBI taxonomy): Eukaryota > Viridiplantae > Streptophyta > Magnoliopsida > Asterales > Asteraceae > Senecio > Senecio squalidus. Next base: position 66,042,828 of record CAJVGC010000060.1, read on the forward strand.
GTTAAGAAGAAGGATGGCTCCATGCGTTTATGTATTGATTATCGGGAGTTAAACAAGCTGACTGTGAAGAACCGTTATCCCCTTCCTCGTATTGATGACTTATTCGATCAACTTCAGGGTTCTTGCTATTTCTCTAAGATCGATCTTCGCTCTGGTTATCATCAGTTGAGAGTTCAGGAAGATGATATACCTAAGACCGCTTTTCGTACTCGATATGGTCATTATGAGTTCATGGTGATGCCGTTTGGTCTGACAAACGCCCCTGCAGCATTCATGGATCTAATGAACCGTATTTGTCGTCCGTATCTTGACAAATTCGTTATCGTATTCATCGACGACATTCTGATCTATTCCCGAAGTCGCAAGGAACATGAAGAGCATTTGCGTCTTGTTCTAGAAGTGCTTCGAAAAGAAAAGTTATATGCGAAATTCTCTAAGTGCGAGTTCTGGTTATCCGAAGTTCAATTCCTTGGCCACGTGGTTAGCGCGAAGGGTATTCACGTTGATCCTGCTAAGATTGAAGCTCTTAAAAGTTGGGTTGCACCAAAGTCACCGACCGAAATCCGTTCGTTTTTGGGTCTTGCTGGGTATTATCGCCGATTCATCGAGAACTTCTCCAAAATCGCTTCACCTATGACAAAGTTGACACAGAAGAGTGAACCATTCGTTTGGGGTTCCGATCAGGAGAGAGCCTTTCAGGTATTGAAGCAGCGGTTGTGTGACGCTCCTATTCTTAGTCTGCCAGTTGGTTCCGAGAATTTTGTTGTCTATTGCGACGCTTCGCACAAGGGTCTGGGTTGTGTGCTTATGCAGAATGGTAAAGTTATAGCTTACGCTTCGCGTCAGTTGAAAGTCCATGAGCAGAATTACACGACACATGATCTAGAGTTGGGAGCCGTCGTATTCGCATTGAAGATTTGGAGACATTATCTGTATGGGACCAAGTGTACTGTATTTACCGACCACAAGAGTCTTCAACACATATTCGATCAGAAGATGCTGAACATGAGACAACGACGCTGGGTTGAGTTATTGAACGACTATGATTGCGACATTCGCTACCACCCTGGTAAAGCGAACGTTGTTGCTGATGCACTAAGTCGTAAGGAAACAGTCAAACCAGTCCGTATTCGTTCTATGATGATATCTATTCAGACGAGCTTGAAGGCTCGGATTATTCAAGCACAGGAAGGTATTATGACAGAGGGCCGTGTTAAAGATGAAAGATTGTATAAGTTAGCGTTGGAGTTAGAACCGAAGGAGGATGGAGTTCTGTATTTCCTCGAGCGTATTTGGGTTCCGATTAGTATCCGTCAGTTGATTCTAGACGAAGCCCATAAATCTAACTATTCCATTCATCCGGGTTCCGACAAAATGTATCATGACTTGAAAGAGTTCTATTGGTGGCCGGGTATGAAGCGTGAGATCGCCGAGTATGTTAGTCGATGTTTGACCTGTTCCAAAGTGAAGATTGAGTATCAGAAACCGTCTGGGCTACTCCAACAACCGAAGATTCCCGAGTGGAAATGGGAACGTATTACTATGGATTTTGTTACGAAGCTTCCGAGATCTTCGAGTGGTTATGACAGTATTTGGGTTATTGTTGATCGATTGACGAAGTCTGCTCACTTCCTACCGATTCGTGAGAATTATCCGATGGAGAGATTCGTGCGTTTATATATTGCAGAGATTGTATCGAAACACGGAGTCCCTGTATCGATTATTTCCGATCGTGATGCTCGTTTCACCTCACGATTTTGGAAGACATTCCAGACTGCTATGGGTACAAAATTAGATATGAGTACCGCCTATCATCCACAGACCGATGGTCAGAGTGAGAGAACTATTCAGACTTTGGAAGATATGCTACGAGCTTGCGCAATTGATTTTGGTGGTAGTTGGGACGTTCATTTGCCGTTGATTGAGTTCTCGTACAACAACAGCTATCACACGAGTATCAAGTGTGCACCTTTTGAAGCTTTGTATGGCCGCAAGTGTCGATCGCCTGTATGTTGGGCAGAAGTTGGAGATAGTCAGATTTCTGGTCCGGAGGTTATACAAGAGACCACTGACAAGATCTTCAAGATCAAGGAACGATTAATTACTGCTAGAGATCGACAGAAAAAGTATGTTGATAAGCGCAGGAAGCCTCTTGAGTTCAGTGTTGGAGATATGGTATTATTGAAGGTATCTCCATGGAAAGGGGTTGTCCGATTCGTGAAGCGCAGCAAGCCGAGTCCGAGATACACGGGTCCGTTCAAGATCTTAGCCCGAGTCGGCCCAGCTGCGTATCGACTAGATTTGCCGGCAGAACTGAGCAGCGTACACAATGTATTTCATGTATCTCAGTTGAAGAAATGCCTGGCTGACGAAACGTTATTAGTTCCGCTTGAGAAACTCCAGATCGATGATAAGCTTCATTTCGTTGAGGAACCAATCGAGATCGTTGCTAGTGATGTTAAGCGTCTGCGACGAAGTAAGATTCCGATTGTCAAGGTTCGTTGGAATTCCCGTTTTGGAGCTGAGTTCACGTGGGAACGCGAAGATGAAATTCTGCGGAAGTATCCTCACCTTTCTCCCGGAAGTAGTACCAGGTGATAATTTCGAGGACGAAATTTCTTTTTACTTGGGGAGACTGTGACATTCGCGAATTTCTAGGTATATTTCTATCGTCACGTATTTGTTTTATTTATTTATGTTATTGTTTTGACCCTATTGTATTCCCTTTTATGCTTTATCGTATTCGTATTTTATGAGTATTGTATCCGTATTTCTCGTATTTATTAAGTATCGTATTTGTATTTATGTGATTCGGATCTTTATGTCGGGAACGTGTAGTCTTAAGTGCCTTTAGTATAAGTCTAGTATGCTCTTATGATAAGTTTAGGGGAATTATGCCTTAATTATACGATTAAGATTAACGTTTAAAAAGTATTTCGATTTTAGTCCTTTCAGAAATTTATTACAAAACTAGTCCTATGGGAGAAATTCTATTACAAAAATGGTCCTAAAAGGATCTACCAACTTTTTGTCTCATTCTATACCAAACTTTTTGGCATTATTCACATCATCACCTACTCATTCCACCCTTTCACCTTATCTCTCTAGAAAACACACATAAACACTCCTCCTTCTCTCTAAATTTTCCGGCGATCCGACCGTTGAAATCCAAATCCGAGACTAGATTATTGTTCACCGTTATCATCTTCATCTATCCTCCAAGTTTCATTACGATCGAGTAAGTATTTCTTCATTTTGGTTTTAAACTTTATTATTTTGATTCAATACCGAAAATACCACTTTTCACCATCAAAACTCGGATTTTATTGAGGGTTATTGTTCCTAAACATATTCTGGACATAGGGTTTCGATTATGGGTCATTTTGATGCTTAAAAACACTCTGAATCTCATCCCGAATGTAATTTTTCGTAAAAACCCAGTTACGTCACGTAACTGTGTTACGTGCACGTAACTGAGCACGTAATTGACTCCTGATCACGTAACTATGCTCGTAAGTATCTTATTTCGTACGTAATTGACCATTTACGTGACTTGAATGTCACGTAAGTAACCCCTAGCACGTAACTTATGCATCACGTAACTCCCATGGTCACGAAATTCCCATGATCACGTAATTCCTTGTTAGCCCGTAACTTTTTTGAGGATCACGTAAGTAATCATTTACGTGACTTGTATGTCACGTAATTCCCTTGCTGAGCACGTAATTGTTGGTCACGTAACACCCATCCCGTAACTAGTATGTTGTCCCGTAACTCTTGCTTATTACGTAATTGGTCACGTATTAACCCTTGTTCACGTAACCTGTTACTTACGTGACTTGTAGTGCACGTGAGTAGCTTGTTTGTCAAGTAACTAGCTTGCTGAACTTCCCAAAACGTTTGTAATCCCGTTAAATCGATATTCCTATTGGTCATTTTAAAACCCGTATAAAACGTTAATCGTTAAGGCATACCCTACTAGACTTAGAGATACTTAGACATGTTTATTTACGTGATGTTTAGGGCACTTAGACGTGGGAGCTTGACGGTATTATAGTATTTCCCGACATATTGTGATTTGGATCGATTTGCTATTCTGTGAGTTATTCGTTGCCCTTTTTACCCTTTTTACACATTTTGGGCATGATTAGCGTCGTATAAATGTATTTTTATGGTATATTATGTATTATGGTATGTATTATGGATATGAATGCTTTAGATGGTCTTACCCGAACTTGTACCGCCTTTGTGGTAGTATGAGGCCCCGTATACACACCTGTTAGCTTTTAGCCGCCGGTTTATATATATAGCGCTATATGGGTCTAACAAACCCTCATTTCTAACACGATGGATGATGGATGCGCCCTGTCCGTGTTAGTAATGTTATGACCGATGTTTTTCGAGGACAACCTAGCTTAAGACACTAGGCGGGGTTAGTTGCCAGTATTGTTATGGTTCAGGTGTATCGTATGTTCCTAAAGCTGTTATCTATCCAGTATGTATTATATGAAATGATTATGGTATTTTTATGGTATATGTATGAGTATTTTATCAAAAGGTTTTGTATACTTCACGTATATTTTGAAACATCATTTTCAAATGACTTATCTTCAAATCATAACACTTTTGGGTCAAAACGTATTGAAACCTTTATCCTATTATGTTTTTATTAATTATTGCGAGTAATTCACCAACTTTATGTTGACGTCGTATTTTAACGCTTTTTAGGGATTTGAGGTTCCTTTTATGATGCTATGCTTGTTGGCTACGTGGATCTTTTGCATGGAATTTATTTTGCTTATGTTAATTCCTTAGTATCCCAAACGCTGTAGCCGTATTTTGATATATTCGGATGATTGTAATAACGTATTTTATTTCAAACTCTTTTATCTATGTTGATGATGTATGGATTACTTATGTTTATGTAACCTTTGAATCTCTGATACCGTATACACTGTACACCTCGGTTCCGCCATTTTTGCGGGGTGTGACACTTCCCCCCCCCCCCCCCCCCCCTCAACTTTAAAAACTTTAACGCTTTTTCACCCTCAACTTTAAAAACTTTAACGCTTTTTCACCCTCAACTTTAAAAAATTTAACGCTTTTTCACCCTAAACTTAAAACACTTTAACGCTTTTCCTCCTCACACTTTAAACAACTTTTAGCTTTTCCTGTCTGCACTTTATATGCTTTTGCGTTTTCCCCCCCTCAGCTTTAAATAATAATTTTACGCTTTCTACCCCTCAGGTTTAGATATTTTTTGTTTGGGCTTTGTTGCCTTCATATTCATTGTTCTTCGCCCGTTTTGTCGTTTTATCCGGAGCAGGATAAACGACATCCTCTCCTCTACTCGCTTCGGTCAATGACTTGATCCGGAGCTGATGGGTCTGCACTTTATATGCTTTTGCGTTCCCCCCCCCAGCTTTAAATAATACTTTTTCGCTTTCTACCACTCAGGTTTAGATATGTTTTTCTTTTTGTTTTTTTACTTTTTTATCGTCGCTTCGGTCAGTCGTTTTATTCGGAGCAGGATAAACGACATCCTCTCCTCTTCTCGCTTCGGTCAATGACTTGATCCGGAGCTGATGGGATGGAAGGTCCTATGACTTCGTGCCCGGGTATGGGCTGAGGGTGTTTTTTTGTGCTTTTTTGGGCTTCGTTTGGGCATATTATTGCTGGCCTTCTACGTCTTTTTTATTTCTTACTTTTCGTAACTTTTTTTTTTACTCTAAATTTATGTTTCGTCTTTTTAACTTTTTTTTCCCTTTTAAATTTCTGTTTTATTTAGTTTTTCGTCACCTTTTTTGGATTCAAGTAATACGAACATCTACTCAGATTAATAATAAATAACTACATCGTTTTAGCAAATAGCTACATTAATATTTTGATTTCCCATCATTAAATTGGACTTCCAAAACTTACATACTTCGAAAAATTAAATTACGGATCAAATTCAAATATTTATCTATGGTTTCGTTGGAAGTAGGATCACCAGCCAGGCTACTATTTCTGCTTACTTTAGCAACCGTGCTACTAATCCTCCTTAGATCGGATGACTGTAATCGAACTCGTGCGAAGCACGAGAGACCTTCTAGTTATAATAAAATATGTAGTATGTTTGTGTAACAGGTGGCCATACATTCAAAAAATACATATTTCAAACTAAATAAGCGTTAAAAAATACAACTAATTGACGCTATTGATGTTATAAATTATGTTTCTATTAGGACCCTTTATTTGATATATATATATATATATATATATATATATATATATATATATATATATATATATATATATATATATATATATATAGGGAGAGGTTCTTATAAACCAAAAATTAAAGTAAAATAAGTAAAAAAATATGTAAAAATAATTTATTATATGTGTAATTTTGTATTATATTTATTTATTCAATTATAACAAACTTTAAAAAAGCAAGTTTTGATATGCATCAAAATATATGTCGTTTAGGAACTGTGCATCAAATTCTTTATTTTTGTGCAGTAAATAATCAAATTTGATGCACCACGGTAAAACTACCCATTTTATGATGTACAACAAAACTTCGTTTTTTAAAATTTGAGATATGGTTAAAATGAACGATAATCCAAAATATCTAACGTTATAAACTTTTTTTTAATTTTGTTTTACTTATTTTACCTTAAGGTTTGTTTTACAAGAACCAACCTCTATAGGGAGAGGTTCTTATAAACCAAAACTTAAAGTAAAATAAGTAAAAAAATATGAAAAAATAATTTATTATATGTGTAATTTTGTATTATTTTATTTATTCAATTATAACAAACTTTAAAAAAGCAAGTTTTGAAATGCATCAAAATATATGTCGTTTAGAGACTTTGCATCAAATTCTTTGTTTTTGTGCAGTAAATATTCAAATTTGATGAACAACGGTAAAACTACCCATTTTATGATGTACAACAAAACTTCGTTTTTTAAAGTTTGAGATATAGTTAAAATGAACGATAATCCAAAATATCTAACTTTATAAATTATTTTTTAATTTTTTTTTACTTATTTTACCTTAACGTTTGTTTTACAAGAACCAACCATATATATATATATATATATATATATATATATATATATATATATATATATAGATTGAATTTCAAATGAGATCCCTAATTTTATAGAGATCCAGAGATCCACTTTTTAACCACCCATTTTTCCTTATACCTTTGTTTTTTTTTTTTTTTACTTTTTCTTTTACCTTTTTATTTACTTTTTTTTTTTCCTTCCGAAAATCACATTTGATTTTCAACCTTACTTTTAAAAATCACATTTGATTTTCAATCTACAAATCTTTTAAAAAATTATTGATTATTTTTTACCAAAATCACATGTGATTTTTAACCTACAAACTATTTTGCTTATAAAATCACATGTGATTTTCGAGAAACAAATTTTTTAAGTGTGACTTTAAAATTTATAAATTTTGGTTTTTGAAAATCACATGTGATTTTCAACAAAAAAAAAATTCACGTGTGATTTTAAAATTTATAAATTTTGGTTTTTGAAAATCACACGTGATTTTAATTTTTTACAAAAAAATCACATGTGATTTTGAAAAAAATAAGTTAAGTAAAACATAGCAAAAAAAGAACCGAATTAAAAAACGAAAAAGAAAATGAAAACAAAAATGAAAACAAAAAAAAATATTAAGGGAAAAATATATGAATTGAGAATCCCATTTGAATTTGTGTGGTTGAAAAGTAGATCCCTAGATCTCTAGAAAATTGAGGATCCAATTTGAACCTCACCATTTATATATATATATAAATTGGGGTTCAAAAGGGATCCCTAATTTGCTAGAGATCCAAGAATCCTTTCCTAGCCACTAATTTTTCCTTATATCTTTTTTCTTTTCTTTTTTTTCTTTTTTTTTCTAAAATTTTTTTTTTACTATTTTTCTAAAAAAAAAATTACTTTTTTCTTTTCCTTTTTATTTACTTTTTTTTTTTTTTTTTTTTTTTTTTTTTTTTCCGAAAATCAAATTTTATTTTCAACCTTACTTTTTAAAAATCACATGTGATTTTCAATCTACAAATATTTTATGGGTAAAATCACGTTTGATTTTAATAAATTATTGATTATTTTTTACCAAAATCACATGTGATTTTTAACTTACAAACTATGTTGCTTATAAAATCACATGTGATTTTCGAGAAACAAATTTTTCAAATGTGACTTTAAAATTTATAAAGTTTGGTTTTTGAAAATCACATGTGATTTTCGACAAAAAAAAAAATTCACATGTGATTTTAAAATTTATAAATTTTAGTTTTTGAAAATTACATGTGATTTCAATTTTTTACAAAAAAATCACATGTGATTTTGAAAAAAAAAAGTTAAGTAAAACATAGCAAAAAAAAAAAAACCGAATTAAAAAACGAAAAAAAATATGAAAAAAAAAAAAATATATAAAAGGAAAAATGAATGGGTAGGAAACCTTTGTGGTTTTGACTCTTAAGTAAATTTGTGTGGCTAAAAAGTGGATCCTTGGATCTCTAGAAAATTGAGGATCCCATTTGAACCTCACCCTATATATATATATATATATATATATATATATATATATATATATATATATATATATATATATATATATATATATATATATATATATATATATATATATATAGAGTTGGTTTCATTTAAGAACCATGTAATTATTTAGGAACCAAAAGAACCATTTTTAGGCCCTTAGATCATGTTTTAATCAAAGTTTAATTATGTAGGGGAATTTAATGGAAACAAGGGTATAATGGACATTTAACCTAATAATAAATCAGACCTAATCTAATCTAATTCCCCCAAATGTCAAGACTTCATCTTCTCCAAAATCAAGATCCAATTGAAAAACAATCGATTATTTTTTTTTTCTTTTTGACCTAAAATTCATACAAACCCAGATCCAAACTCATATTCACACACATACAAACCCAGATCCAAACAGGATACAAAATGGTCGGCGCCGCCGCTGCCAGATCGTTTCTCCGGTCAAGTACCGTCCTTAAAGCCGCCTCTAGAATCTCATTCGAAGCAAAATGCAAAGCCGGCCTCTCTCCATCTTCCTTTCGGTTAAACGACGAACCCCGGCGATTTCAATCTCCGGCGATTTCAATCTCCGGCGATTAAACGACTTCCATTTCAATCTCCGGCGATTTCTCATTAAAAGACAACCCCGACTGCTTAAACTCCGGCTTACACTACTATGGTAATCATAATCATAATCAAAAATTAAAACTAAAATTTTGTACAGATTCTGTTTATACACCATAATCATAATCATAATCAAAATTAAAACTAAAATTAAATTAAACGAATTAAATTAAAATTAAGATAAATTACCGTTAATGGTTTCTGAAAAATGAAGATTAGTTAAGGCACCCGTTGTTCATCGGAATTGTGAACCGGTTGCCGGTCTCCGGCGGAGGAGACGGTGGCCGGAAAATAATGTTGGAAAAGGGATGCCTTGAGAGGGAATTATGCTTTGAATGGAGAGGAGAGAATTGGGGGTGAATATGGAATGGAATGGAAATATGGAATAATGTTATTGTGTGAGTTTTCTTCTATATTTATATATTGTATATTCACTGGTGTATATTGCGTATTTATGGTGTATATTGCGTATTTATTGGTGTATATTGCGTATTCACTGGTGTATATTGTATATTCACTTGTGTATATATATTATATATTCACTTGTGTATATTGCGTATTCACTAGTGTATATTATGTATTCACTAGTAGACACACTAATATTGTATATTCGCTTGTGTATATTGCGTATTCAGTGGTGTATATTGTATATTCACGTGTGTATATATATTATATATTCACTTGTGTATATTGCGTATTCACTGATGTATATTGTATATTCACTTGTGTATATATATTGTATATTCACTTGTGTATATGGTTCAGATGTGTTTTTGGTGAATTAGTATATACACTGGTGAATATTTAGTATATACACTAGTGTATATACCGAAACTCACTAAAAAAAAAAAAAAAAAAAAAAGTCGTCAAAAGTATATCAAGTGGGTGCTCGTTGGAAAGATAATTAAATGCTTGTTCTAATGGTGTATTTAGTTTTTCCTAAAACCTAGTTATACTCTAGATATGTTAATTTAAAGTTAATTAGGATTATAAAGTGGTAATTGATTTCCAATTTGGCCCTCAATTTTGACTTAATTACAAAATTGCCACCTTGAGTTTAATTTTTGATCTAAATGATCTAATGGTGATTAAATGGTTCCTAATGGTTCCTAAATAATTGATGGTTCCTAAATGAACCCACCTATATATATATATATATATATATATATATATATATATATATATATATATATATATATATATATATATAGAGGTGGGTTCATTTAGGAACCATCAATTATTTAGGAACCATTAGGAACCATTTTTAGGCAAGGTGGCAATTTTGTAATTAAGTCAAATCCCCAAATTGGAAATCAATTAAAACCCACTTTAAAATACTAATTAACTTTAAATTAACATATCTAGAGTATAACTAGGTTTTAGGAAAAACTAAATACACCATTAAAACAAGCATTTAATTATCTTTCCAACGAGCACCCACTTGATATACTTTTGACGACTTTTTTTTTTCTTTTTTTAGTGAGTTTCGGTATATACACTAGTGTATATACTAAATATTCACCAGTGTATATACTAATTCACCAAAAACACATCTAAACCATATACACTATACACTAGTGTATACACTATATTCACTAATGTATACGAATCTTTATATTAATTTCCTTTTAATTGTGAATACGCAATATACAAAAGTGAATATACAATATATATATACACAAGTGAATATACAATATACACCAGTGAATACGTAATATACACAAGTGAATATACAATATACACCAGTGAATACCATGTATTCAATAGAGAATACATCTTATACATTAGTGAATATAGTGTATACACTAGTGTATATTGTATAAATACACTAGTGTATAACTATACATTAGTGAATATAGTGTATACACTAGTGTATAAATACACTACTGTAGTGTATAAATACACTAGTGTATAACTATAAATATAGTGTATACACTAGTGTATAGTATATATGGTTCAGATGTGTTTTTTGTGAATTAGTATATACACTGGTGAATATTTAGTATATACACTAGTGTATATACCGAAACTCACTGTAAAAAAAAAAAAAAAAAAAGTCGTCAAAAGTATATCAAGTGGGTGCTCGTTGGAAAGATAATTAAATGCTTGTTCTAATGGTGTATTTAGTTTTTCCTAAAACCTAGTTATACTCTAGATATGTTAATTTAAAGTTAATTAGGATTTTAAAGTGGTTTTAATTGATTTCCAATTTGGCTCTCAATTTTGACTTAATTACAAAATTGCCACCTTGAGTTTAATTACAAAATCATAGCAAAAAAAAAAATATGATAAACGTACATATAATTAAGCAAAAAAAAAATTGTAAAAAATTGAAATCACATGTGATTTTCAAAAACCAAAATTTATAAATTTTAAAATCACACGTGAATTTATTTTTTTTGTCGAAAATCAGATGTGATTTTCAAAAACAAAAATTTAAAAATTTTAAAGTCACACTTGAAAAATTTGTTTCTCGAAAATCACATGTGATTTTATAAGCAAAATAGTTTGTAGGTTAAAAATCACATGTGATTTTGTTAAAAAATAATAAATAATTTTTTAAAATCAAACGTGATTTTACCCATAAAAGATTTGTAGATTGAAAATCACATGTGATTTTCAATCTACAAATCTTTTATGGGTAAAATCACGTTTGATTTTAAAAAATTATTGATTATTTTTTACCAAAATCACATGTGATTTTTAACCTACAACTTATTTTGCTTATAAAATCACATGTGATTTTCGAGAAACACATTTTTCAAGTGTGACTTTAAAATTTTTAAATTTTTGTTTTGAAAATCCCATCTGATTTTCGACAAATTTTAAATTTATAAATTTTGGTTTTTGAAAATCACATGTGATTTCAATTTTTTACAATTTTTTTTTTGCTTAATTATATGTACGTTTATCATATTTTTTTTTTTGCTATGATTTTGTAATTAAACTCAAGGTGGCAATTTTGTAATTAAGTCAAAATTGAGAGCCAATTGGAAATCAATTAAAACACTTTAAATCCTAATTAACTTTAAATTAACATATCTAGAGTATAACTAGGTTTTAGGAAAACTAATACACCATTAGAACAAGCATTTAATTATCTTCCAACGAGCACCCACTTGATATACTTTTGACGACTTTTTTTTTTTTTTTTTTTACAGTGAGTTTCGGTATATACACTAGTGTATATACTAAATATTCACCAGTGTATATACTAATTCACAAAAAACACATCTGAACCATATATACTATACACTAGTGTATACACTATATTTATAGTTATACACTAGTGTATTTATACACTACAGTAGTGTATTTATACACTAGTGTATTTATACAATATACACTAGTGTATACACTATATTCACTAATGTATAAGATGTATTCTCTATTGAATACATGGTATTCACTGGTGTATATTGTATATTCACTTGTGTATATTACGTATTCCTGGTGTATATTGTAATTCACTTGTGTATATATATATTGTATATTCACTTTTGTATATTGCGTATTCACAATTAAAGGAAATTAATATAAGATTCGTATACATTAGTGAATATAGTGTATACACTAGTGTATAGTGATATGGTTAGATGTGTTTTTGGTGACTTAGTATATACACTGGTGAATATTTAGTATATACACTAGTGTATATACCGAACTCACTAAAAAAAGAAAAAAACAAGTCGTCAAAAGTATATCAAGTGGGTGCTCGTTGGAAAGATAATTAAATGCTTGTTTTAATGGTGTATTTAGTTTTTCCTAAAACCTAGTTATACTCTAGATATGTAATGTGGGTTTTAATTGATTTCCAATTTGGGGATTTGACTTACTTACAAAATTGCCACCTTGCCTAAAATGGTTTCCTAATGGTTCCTAAATAATTGATGGTTCCTAAATGAAACCCACCTCTATATACTATATATATACTATATATATATATATATATATATATACTAGATATATATTATATATATATATATAGGGGGGTTCATTTAGGAACCATCAATTATTTAGGAACCATTAGGAACCATTTAATCACATAGATCATTTAGATCAAAAATTAAACTCAAGGTGGCAATTTTGTAATAAGTCAAAATTGAGGGCCAAATGGAAATCAATTACCACTTTATAATCCTAATTAACTTTAAATTAACATATCTAGAGTATAACTAGGTTTTAGGAAAAACTAAATACACCATTAGAACAAGCATTAATATCTTTCAACGAGCACCCACTTGATATACTTTTGACGACTTTTTTTTTTTTTTTTTTTTTTAGTGAGTTCGGTATTTCACCAGTGTATATACTAATCACCAAAAACACATCTGAACCATATACACAAGTGAATATACAATATATATACACAGGATATACAATATTACATCAGTGGAATACGCAATATACACAAGTGAATATATAATATATACACACTGTGAATAACATTAAACCACTGAATACGCAATATACACAAGCGAATATACATATTAGTGTGTCTACTAGTGAATACATAATATACACTATTGAATCGCAATATACACAAGTGAATATCTAATATATATACACAGTGAATATACAATATACACCAGTGAATACGCAATATACACCAATAAATACGCAATATACACCATAAATACGCAATATACACCAGTGAATATACATATATAATATAGAAGAAACCACACAATAACATTATTCCATATTTCATTCCATTCCATATTCACCCCCAACTTCTCTCCTCCCATTCAACACGCATAATCCCTCTCAGGCATCCCTTTTCCAACATTATTTTCGTCTCCTCCGCCGGAGGACCGGCAACCGGTTCACAATTCCGATGAACAACGGGTGCCTTAACTAATCTTCATTTTTCAGAAACCATTAACGGTAATTTATCTTAATTTTAATTTAATCGTTTATTTAATTTTAGTTTAATTTTGATATGATTATGATTATGGTGTATAAACAGAATCTGTACAAAATTTAGTTTAATTTTTGATTATGATTATGATTACCCTAGTAGTGTAAGCCGGAGTTAAGCAGTCGGGGTTGTCTTTTAATGAGAAATCGCCGGAGATTGAAATGGAAGTCGGTTAATCGCCGGAGATTGAAATCGCCGGAGATTGAAATCGCCGGGTTCGTCGTTTAACCGAAAGGAAGATGGAGAGAGGCCGGCTTTGCATTTTGCTTCGAATGAGATTCTAGAGGCGGCTTTAAGGACGGTACTTGACCGGAGAAACGATCTGGCAGCGGCGGCGCCGCCATTTTGTATCCTGTTTTGGATCTGGGTTTGTATGTGTGTGAATAAGATTGGATCGGGTTGTATGAATTTTGGTCAAAAAGAAAAAAAAATAATCGATTGTTTTCAATTGGATCTTGATTTTGGAGAAGATGAGTCTGACATTTGGGGGAATAGATTAGATTAGGTTGATTTATTAGGTTAAATGTCCAGTATACCCTGTTTCCATTAATTCCCCTACATAATTAAACTTTGATTAAACATGATCTAAGGGCCTAAAAATGGTTCTTTTGGTTCCTAAATAATTACATGTTCTTAAATGAAAAACCAACCTATATCTTATATATATATTATATATATATATTATATATAGATATATATATATATATATTATATATATTATATATTATATATATATATATATAGGGTGAGGTTCAAAAGGGATCCTTAATTTTCTAGAGATCCAAGGATCCACTTTTTAGCCACACAAATTTACTTAAGAGTCAAAACCACAAAGGTTTCCTACCCATTCATTTTTCCTTTTATATATTTTTTTTATTTTTTTCGTTTTTTATTTCGGTTTTTTTTTTTTTTCTATGTTTTTACTTAACTTTTTTTTTTTCAAAATCACATGTGATTTTTGGTAAAAAATTGAAATCACATGTGATTTTCAAAAACAAAAATCTTATAAATTTTAAAATCACAAGTAAATTTTTTTTTTGTCGAAAATCACATGTGATTTTCAAAAACCAACTTTTAAATTTTAAAGTCACATTTGAAAAATTTGTTTCTCGAAAATCAACATGTGATTTTATAAGCACATAGTTTGTAAGTTAAAAATCACATGTGATTTTGGTAAAACATAATCAATAATTTATTAAAATCAAACGTGATTTTACCCATAAAATATTTGTAGATTGAAACTCACATGTGATTTTTAAAAAGTAAGGTTGAAAATAAAATTGATTTCGGAAAAAAAAAACAAAAAAAAAAAAAAAAAAAAGTAAATAAAAAGGAAAGAAAAAGTAATTGTTTTTTTAGAAAAATAGTAAAAAACAACAAATTTTAGAAAAAAAGAAAAAAAAGAAAAGAAAAAGATATAAGGAAAAATTAGTGGCTAGGAACGGATTCTTGGATCTCTAGCAAATTAGGATCCCTTTTGAACCCCAATTTATATATATAAACTGGTGAGGTTCAAATGGATCCTCAATTCTATAGATCTAGGGATCTACTTTTCAACCACAAAATTCAAATGGGATTCTCAATTCATATATTTTTCCCTTATATTTTTTTTTTGTTTTCATTTTGTTTTCATTTTCTTTTTCGTTTTTTACTTCGGTTCTTTTTTGCTATGTTTACTTAACTTATTTTTTTCAAAATCACATGTGATTTTTTTTGTAAAAATTAAAATCACGTGTGATTTCAAAAACCAAAATTTATAAATTTTAAAATCACACGTGAATTTTTTTTTTTTGTTGAAAATCACATGTGATTTTCAAAACCAAAATTTATAATTTTAAAGTCACACTTAAAAAATTTGTTTCTCGAAATCACATGGCAAACTAGTTTGTAGGTTAAAAATCACAATGTGATTTTGGTAAAAAATAATCATAATTTTTTAAAAGATTTGTAGATTGAAAATCAATGTGATTTTTAAAAGTAAGGTTGGAAAATCAAATGTGATTTTCGGAAAGGAAAAAAAAAAGTAAATAAAAAGGTAAAAGAAAAAGTACAAAAAAAAAAAAACAAAGGTATAAGGAAAAATGGGTGGTTAAAAAGTGGATCTCTGGAGCTCCTATAAAATTAGGGATCTCATTTGAAAATTCATCTATATATATATATATATATATATATATATATATATATATATATATATCTATGGTGGTTCTTGTAAACAAACGTTAAGGTAAAATAAGTAAAAAAAAATTAAAAAATAATTTATAAAGTTAGATATTTTGGATTATCGTTCATTTTAACTATATCTCAAACTTTAAAAACCGACAGTTTTGTTGTACATCATAAAATGGGTAGTTTTACCGTGTGTTCATCAAATTTGATTTGAATATTTACTGCACAAAAACAAAGAAGTTGATGCAAAGTCTCTAAACGACATATCTTTGATGCATTTCAAACTTGCTTTTTTAAAGTTTTGATAATTGAATAAATAAAATAATACAAAATTACACATAATAATAAATGATTTTTCATATTTTTTACTTATTTTACTTTAAGTTTTGGTTTATAAGAACTCTCCCGTATAGAGGTTGGTTCTTGTAAAACAAACCTTAAGGTAAAAGAAGTAAAACAAAATTAAAAAAGTTTATAACGTTAGATATTTTGGATTAGTTCATTTTAACCATATCTCAAATTTTAAAAAACGAAAGTTTTGTTGTACATCAAAATGGGTAGTTTTACCGTGGGTGCATCAAATTTGATTCTTACTGCACAAAAATAAAGAATTTGATGCCAGTTCCTAAACGCATATATTTGATGCATATCAAACTTCTTTTTTAAAGTTTGTTATAATTGAATAAATAAATATATACAAAATTAACATATAATAAATTATTTTTACATATTTTTTTACTTATTTTACTTTAATTTTTGGTTTATAAGAACCTCTCCCTTATATATTTATATATATATATATATATATATATATATATATATAATATTATATATATATATATATATATCAAATAAAGGGTCCTAATAGAAACATAATTTATAACATCAATAGCGTCAATTAGTTGTATTTTTTAACGCTTATTTAGTTTGAAATATGTATTTTTGAATGTATGGCCACCTGTTACACAAACATACTACATATTTTATTATAACTAGAAGGTCTCTCGTGCTTCGCACGAGTTCGATTACAGTCATCCGATCTAAGGAGGATTAGTAGCACGGTTGCTAAAGTAAGCAGAAATAGTAGCCTGGCTGGTGATCCTACTTCCAACGAAACCATAGATAAATATTTGAATTTGATCCGTAATTTAATTTTTCGAAGTATGTAAGTTTTGGAAGTCCAATTTAATGATGGGAAATCAAATATGTAGCTATTTGCTAAAACGATGTAAGTTATTTTATTATTATAATTGAGTAGATGTTCGTATTTACTTGACTCCAAAAAGGTGACGAAAAACTAAATAAACAGAAATTTAAAAGGGAAAAAAAAAGTTAAAAAGACGAAACATAAATTTAGAGTAAAAAAAAAGTTACGAAAAGTAAGAAATAAAAGACGTAGAAGGCCAGCAATAATCCCAACGAAGCCCAAAAAGCACAAAAAAACACCCTCAGCCCATACCCGGGCACGAAGTCATAGGACCTTCCATCCCATCAGCTCCGGATCAAGTCATTGACCGAAGCGAGAAGAGGAAGGATGTCGTTTATCCTGCTCCGAATAAAACGACTGACCGAAGCGACGATAAAAAAGTAAAAACAAAAAGAAAAACATATCTAAACCTGAGTGGTAGAAAGCGAAAAAGTATTTTTAAAGCTGGGGGGGGAACGCAAAAGCATATAAAGTGCAGACCCATCAGCTCCGGATCAAGTCATTGACCGAAGCGAGTAGAGAGAGGATGTCGTTTATCCTGCTCCGGATAAAACGACAAAACGGGCGAAGAACAATGAATATGAAGGCAACAAAGCCCAAACAAAAAATATCTAAACCTGAGGGGTAGAAAGCGTAAAATTATTATTTAAAGCTGAGGGGGGGAAAACGCAAAAGCATATAAAGTGCAGACAGGAAAAGCTAAAAGTTGTTTAAAGTGTGAGGAGGAAAAGCGTTAAGTGTTTTAAGTTTAGGGTGAAAAAGCGTTAAATTTTTTAAAGTTGAGGGTGAAAAGCGTTAAAGTTTTTAAAGTTGAGGGTGAAAAAGCGTTAAAGTTTTTAAAGTTGAGGGG